>CM032465.1:15412582-15434536 GCA_019059595.1 Marasmia exigua | reverse complement strand
TCGTTTTATTTCAAGTTAGCAAAGGTTGTGTGTGGCAGGACCACGGCCTCACAGTCAACTGTCATGAAACAGCGCTGTGTTGTGTTCCGTCTGCGAGTGAGGGCACCTGTCGACCCAATCTTGGTGTTCAAAGGTAGCCGCATACTTGTGCCTTTACTGGTGTTGCGGGTGTCAGAAAATCAGCTTCCTATCAGATCATCCATCTGCTCATCTGCCACCCATCATATAAAAAAATAAATTAAAACAGTTAACTTACGTTATCCCATCCTGAAGCATCCATAACAGGTCCAGTGCCGACAAACAAACACGTATGGCCAGCCAGGATCAAGATCATTGACACAGATTTGATCCCAGATATGCTGTTCAGCCCAAGACTGTTATTCTGCTTCGTAGACAGAATCTTCTTCATGTTGTTGAAGACAGAGAAGCTGATGATCACCTCGTGGGAAACGGTTTTCTTCTTCAGTCCCCACAAGATGCAATAGACGTCGTAAAGAGTGCAAATGATGAGGATGGCGAAGAAAAACAGCATCACGGATCTGGAAATAAAACAATCCTCCAAATTAGCAATGCTTGGCCATGAACGGTCTGGCTCCACTCGAATGATACCACGACCTCACATAAAAACGGCTTGTAGCAGCATCTGTCCTGTATGGCAGTCCATGGGCGGCGGTGTTCGCTTACCATCAGGTGATCTGTTTGCTCTCCGTCTGCCACATATATAACAAAAAAAAACTTGCCTAATACATCCTACCGGAAGCCCAATCACCAATGTGAAAAAATATATTTTAAAGGTAGGCAGCGTTCTGGCTCCTCTGGTGTTGAGTGTCGTAGCAATCGCTTACCAATAGGCAATTCGTCTGCTCGTCTGCCACTGATCACTCAAAAAATTGGGGGATTCCGAGGAGTGACCAAACTGCACGTACTGCAAAACTCATTATTACAATATAATAATAAAATGAAAAAAAAATACAAATTAAATAAATTTGACTTGACAGTTACTAAGTACAGTTTTTTTTATATGACAGGTGGCAGACGAGCAAACGGATCACCTGATGGTAAGCAATTCCGCCGCCCATGAACACCCGCAACACCATTGGAGTCACAAGTGCGCTGCCAACCTTTTCCCCTTCCCCCCAACTGGGCCTCCGGTAATCTCACTCACACGGCGAAACAAGCGCAGGCGCTGCTTCACGCCGGTCTTCTGTAAGGCAGTGGTATCACTCCAGTCGAGCCAGCCCATTCATGCCTAAGCCTGGCTCTCCCACATTACATTAAGTTTATAAAGTAATTACATAAAGTTAATAAGACTTATTTACCTAATTTAGTAATATGTTTTACTTAGTAAATAGACGAAACGAATGACGTCATAATGAAGGACGAGCAGTATCCACCGCCGTGTTCAATCATAATACGTTCAAAAGTTGCCGATAGGTAGCGCTGGCGCGGGTGGGATACGTTTTTGTATGTTGACACTTCCCTTTATTAATAGACAACGTCAGAAGCAGTTTTGCGTGACCTATTTTTTTCCAAAACATTTGGGTAAAAATAACCAGTGTAATATTTACGAAGACAAACTAGGTTGGACTAAACAGCTAGGCAGGTAGGTACTATTGGGGACAATGTCGGTGAGCCATCTTATTTATGGGCAATGTTGTGTGACACACAGCTCGGTCGCTTTGAGTGATAGGGTCCCAATTTATTATTAAGACTAGCGGTCGCCCGCGGCTTCACTCGCGTGTGATTCGATTTGTCACAAAGTACGGAGTGGCCGTCCCTTCAACAATTGCCACTTAAAAAAACATGTCAATCCGTCGATCTGTTTTGCTGTGAAAGACGGACAAAGTTACAGATAGAAAGGCATTTAAACATTTATAAGTAATACATTTTGGTATCACTGGATCTGAACTGAGCTATGTAGGTATTTTTTTCTTCATTCATAGTATTAGAGTTCCTTCCTAAGCTCCTAAGGTACTCGATATACTATTGAGATTTAAGGTGACGGGTAGGGCTCACTAGCGACGCCAATCAATTTAAATTTTTAGCTACTAAACCGGATCTATTTTAAACAATTTCGGTTACAATCTCTACGGCAAACACCTATACTACTTTATTACCCGACTGCAAAGAAGGAGGGTAATGTTTTTTTAACACTTGTAGTTACTTGTATTGAGTCGTGCTTTTTGCACTCGAATTTTTGGATTACTGCCAACAAGTGCCGCTTTTGGCGTGAATTATTTTTCGCGTACAAAAACGGACCCACATTTGTGCATGGTTATTTAATAAATAGTATAGGAGTTTGCCGAGAGATTGTAACACCGATTTTTTTTTAAATAGATCCGGTATAGTAGCTAAAACTTATAATCGATTGTCGTTGATAGTGTGCCCTACCCGTCACCTTAAGCCCAAAGACCAGATTTATTACTATGCCATAAACACGATTAATTTATCGATGGTCAAAAAAAAAATGTAATATTATTTTATAATGATGACAAGCAAATGTAAAACTCAAGAACTATAAGAAGGTCGCGGGAATCAATTGGATGCGGGCGGCACAGGGCCGATCTTTGTCGAGAACATTGGGGAGGCCTATGTCCAGCAGTGGACGTCTATTGGCGTGAAATAATGATGATGAATCAAAAACTTATGTATGACGGAACTAATGGTCTGTCATCATTTTGTTTCGAAACCCGATAATATATATTTGAATGATTGCAGAGAGAAGTCTCTGTAATAGTTCCTAAATATGTTTGACAGATGGCGCGAGTTGTCGATTGCATCGCGCAAATGTTACGTGTTTTCGTTTTTTGAAAATTTTGAAATACTTACAAATAACCAACATCAGTAGAAGATACCGTAATTGGTTTCTTGTAATAGCAGTCCCTTTCTTGGACCTGAACTGTGGTAGTGTTGCCCACGGAGCGGGACAAGACGTCCCCGACAAAGCGTTCGACGGCCTTCGCATCGCAAGCACTTGGGACGCAGATGGCCCAGCGCAGGATCTCACCACGACCCGTACGGAGCTGGAAAATAAATTACGTGAAAGTCAATATAATTGGTCAAGTGCATGTCGGGCCACGCGTAATTTTGGGTTCCGTATATATTGATAATGGATGTCATTACCGTCATTATTTAACTAGTGACATTAGTTCCACTTTATACCATTAGATGGCGCTAGGTGTCGACTAAATCACGTAAGCGTTTCGTGTTTTTGGATTACCTATAACCGTTGCGGCTTTCTGAGGATTCACCTGTTTATAAATAAGTATAAAGGCAACATAATTTATCACTGCGTAAAGGTGTAGCATCGCTATGTGTTTCCTATCGCATCTCCAATGAACAGTGTTCCGAGGAGCTGTCCAGCTGCAAATTTTCACCATAGTACATCACGCTAGAACTTTAAATTGCACCCACATCACTTGGATGAATTTTATTCCACCACGGTGCGTTTCTCGCGCCCTTTCCTATCGCGGGTCGTAAAATCATGGAATTAGCTACCAACGATGGTGTTTCCGAACAGATACGACCTAGTGATCTACAAGAAAAGAACTTATTCCTTCCTTAAGTGGTCATCAATGCATCCTATGATGCCCCATGTGTTGCAGATGTCCATGTGCAGGTGTGTTTTATTTTGATTTAAGATTAAAGGTTTATATTAAATAGGGAACAGATATTACTGTATTAGTGATTAAAAAAAAATCTTGAAAATGTCTCTTTTCTTTTTACTTGGCAGAATTGACGATGTTATAAAGCACAGTTAATTATGGAGTAGTAGCATTAAAAGTTACATCACAAATTAAAAAAACTTAGTGCGGAAAACACTTCATAGAAAGTCGACATACTTTACAGCAATCTCATAGGCATAGATGTATTATTTATTCTAGGAATAAATTAAAAATGTGTATTCTCGTTCAGAGGGCCTAATTTAAAGCAGACCTTACAACCGAATCGGAGTTCTTCCTCTCTTTCACAGGAACTGTGTGTCTCCTGTTTTTTGGATGCGACAGGTATGCGTTCGGTACGGACGGCTTTCAATTAAGCCACCAGAGTTGAAGGTCAAAATAGTACAAAATAAAAAGTATTTTTGTTTTTATTTCATATAATTTACATATTTACCTACTCGTACCTACTAATAACTTCCCTTGCTTTTTTATTAGCACTTAAGTTTTGATTTTTATTTCAAATTTATACCTGCAACTAACTTCTGGACTATCTTTTTAATTACACTAGTTGTAGTAGTATTAGTAATTCTATATTACGCAGTTTGTTGATCAGCTGGAAGAAGGTAATAGCAAACGGAAGAAGTAATCAAAATATTGCTGTAGGAATTTTCTTACGTATTTCATCATCAGCAACCCACACTCGTCCACTGCTAGACATAGGTCTCCCCTAATGCACGCCACTGCTTCCGATTTTCGGCCACTCCCATCCAGCCTACACCAGCCAGCCTTCGAATGTCGTCATCCCATCTTGTCGCAGGGCGTCCTACACTACGCTTACCGTGACGCGGTCTCCACTCAAGGACTTTACGGCTCCAACGGCTGTCAGTTCTGCGGCTAATATGACCAGCCCACTGCCACTTCACTTTGCTAATTCGGTGACTCTGGTTCTCTGTCGGTACAGACAGAGACTTACGTATTGTATTTACATTAGATATTTTCTAAGAAGAACAGCAAAAATTACGTCATTTCGTAGGAATCTTTATAATCTTTGTATTACGTAGTTTATGCCATGTCTTTTTGTTTGATTAAATCGTTAAATGTACTCGTACTTCATACATGGTTTACCTATGGGTAAACATTTACGTGCCTTTTATCACCTCTTAAATGCTAATTTCCAAATTTTATAGAATATCATGTTGGTATAAGAACTTTGGCATAAATAATTTTATTGTATTACAAATTTTCACATAATATTTGAAAACGATATTTTTTATTTGATAGTTTGATAGACGGATCACCTGATGGTTAGGGATTGCCGCAGGCCACTTGTAACATTAGTAGAGTCAACTGCCAACCTTCAAAACCCCTGGGATTGGGCGAAACACAGCTTAGCGCTGCTTCTCGCCGATTTTCTGTGAGGGCATGATCACTCCGGTCAAGCTGGCCCATTCATGTCAAAGCTGGCGGTTCTCTCACGGTTAGAAATTAGAATCTAAAACCACAAATAATAAGTCATTTAAAGAGAACAATACCGCACGCTCATATTTTATACGGTCAGTGTTTGCCGGACCGCAGCAGTACATTCTTATTTGACTAACCAAAACTCTTAAAACCGGCCAAGTGCGAGTCGGACTCGCCCATGAAAGGTTCCGTAGCAGCGAGTAAGATATATGTAAGGTAAATTGCGGTTTACGGCTTATAAGCGTATTAAAAAATAACTACTCACTGTCTAGTTCAATTGAATTTTCGTTTTTAGTTTTCATGATTATGTACATCATATATTTTTTTATAGTTTTATAATTCATTTATTATAGAAGTTAAAGTTGGGGGATACACAATTTTCCACTTTGGAAGCGTCTCTTGCGCAAAGTATTGTGTTTAGAAAAAAATATAGCTAAAACCTCAACATCATATTTTAAGACCTATCCATAGATACCCCACACTTATAGCTTTAATGAAAAAAAAAATTAGTTTCAGTTTCAAGTATGGCGACCCCCCAATTTTTTTATATTTTTTCCAATTTTTGTGTAAAAATGCCTGTTAAGAAAATACATCTTTTTACCAAGTTTCAATAGTATAGTTCTTATAGTTTCGGAGAAAGTGGCTGTGACATACGGACGGACGGATGGACGGACGGACGGACGGACGGACGGACGGACGGACGGATGGACGGACGGACGGACGGACGGACGGACGGACGGACAGACGGACAGACGGACAGACGGACGGACGGACGGACGGACGGACGGACAGACGGACAACCCACCACCTCCCATGGCCATACCAACACTATGGTTATACTGGCCGAATCGTGGGAGATGTGCATGTCCTGGGGACTATTGCACTCCACCGCGCACAATTCTGGACTCCCTACCAGTTATTAATATATATACTTGTCCCTAATTGTGCGTTCCTCCCCCTTCTGGGGCCGCAGACGCCACATCACATGTGTGCGCCCTCTAGCACCGAGCAGTCACGTGGTCGTTCTTCTCCGTCTGTGCCAGCCAAGCGCGAACTCACGCAGCCTGGCGAAGTTCGCCTCCGAGGATACAAGGTCCGGGTACCAGATTGGTCCAGGTTTGTCAACCACAGTCCCTCTTAGCAGCTCCCCACGAAGGTCCTGATATACCGGACAGCACCACAATACATGGTGTCTGTCCTCCTCGCGTTCCCCACATATACACGTGCATAAATCCCTGCGGACACCCCATGGTGGAACTTTTCCAATAGACCTGGTCACCCGCAAAGAGGCCAACTCGGCGGCCAATGAAATAACCCGCGAGCATCTTATAGATGTTCAGGGGGCATCCCCCTCTTTTCGCCTTGACCATAATCATGGGCCACCAGGCATTGTCAAACGCACCCAAGATGTCAAGATAGATCGCTTGGACGTATCGCGCTGTGGGCGCCCTGCCTGCGGTTAAGATCACGTTTAGAGCCGTGACCGTAGACTTTCCCGAGGAAAACCCGTGCTGGCTGTCCGATATCCCGGTGGAGATCTGAGGTGCACAGTGTAGAATTACGCGCTCAAGTAACTTTCCAAGGATAGAGAGAAGCGTAATCAGGCGGTACGCTTTTGGGTCCGTGAGTGGCTTATCGTTGCCCTTTGGCGGGACCAAGAGACGACTGTCCTTCCAGACGTCCGGGAAGACGCCTTCGTCTACACAGCGGGCATACACAAGGTGGAACTCCACCGAGGCAGCGGCCCAGACGTGACATACAATCCTGGCGGTCACCCCGTCGAGCCCTGGCGCCGTATTAGGCAGTTGCCTAATCATGAGTCCCATTAGGTCTCCTGTCGGAGGAAGTGCATTGGGACCCGAAGGGAGCAGAGCGGCCAAGATCCGCACCTGCTTGTGATACCCTGTATCTAGGGATGGGTCATCATCCGGACACAGGGCGTGAACAAGATCGTGCATGGCCTCGTCTACGGTCCACACGAATTCCTCGGCGAACTTCGTGCCGTTGATAACGTTAGCGGGAGGACGGTTCCGCCCGCTTGCAACACGGTAGGCCAGACCATAAGGGTCTTGGTTGCCGCATTCGGCAAGCCCCCGTAGCCACGCGAGTTCCGTCTCCTCCTTTCTCTGCCGATATGTCGCTCGTGCCATTCTGAAATCCTCGCATGCATTGGCTTCTACCCCACCACACTTCTTACAGCGCTGCCACACGCGCAACACACCCTACGGAGCTGGTCCAGTTCTTTCGTTCACCATTCATACCCTGTTTGCCGCGTCCTCCTCCGTTCTCCGAGTTTTTACTGCGCTGATCTGACGATGCCTTGCGTGAAAATGACTGCGTTCGCATCCTTCCTGAAATTCAAGCATCTCATATTCAATCTGACTGCGTCTTCAAACCCTTCCCAATCCACACCCTTGTCCCTGAACCTCGGCAGCTCCTCGCTTGGCTCTGCGCATTGGAACACGACCCGTTGGGCGGGCTGGTGCACCCTAAAAGTGATCAGGCGGTGGTCCGACGTACTCGCCTCAGTGTGTACATCCCACGATGTTATCTTGATGCCACTCGTGGCGAGTGTAATGTCCACGTTTGACTCCCCGTTGGGACAGACATGACGAATCTATAATGGTTCCGTTTTTTGCCATTTGGCTACGGAACCCTAAAAAGGAACCCTAAAACTTTTAATACAAAAATTTAAATATGTAAATATAATGCCGTTCAAATACAATTAAAAAATACTAGGATTTGCGAGTGGATTTAGTGACTCACAAAATCCATTGTGACGAAAAATTTTAACGACGAAGGTTTTGCAAATAAGGACTAAAAATAGAGATTTTTTTTCTGTTCAAACCTATTTCATTATATTAAGGTGACGGGTAGGCCACACTAGCGACGCGAATCAATTATAATTTTTAGCTACTATCCCGAATCTATATTAAACAATTTCGTTACAACCTCTCGGCAAACACTCATACTATTTATTAAATAACCATACACAAATGTTGGATCTAACGCGTACGCGAAAAATTGATTCACGCCAAAAGTGGCCGCTTTTGGCGGTAATTCAAATTCCGAGTACAAAGGCAGACCCAAAAGTTAAGTATAAGTATTTATAAATAGTATGAGTGTTTGCCGAGAGGTTGTAACCCCGAAATTGTTTAAAATAGATCTGGTCGATTAGCTAACAATTTAATCGATTGGTGTCGCTAGTTAGGGCTACCCGTCGCCTTTATTGTATGCTAACCTAAAGTATTGAAATACCTACTAGCCCAGTTGTAATTAATATAAGTTGATACAGTCCGGTTATAATTAATCATCCCATAATTTCAGAGGCTAATTGGAAAGTAGAATATTTAATTTTGGACACACACTTTTTGCACTTTATAATGATGTATTTAAGTAAGTAATTGTTGAGATTTTTTACCATATTAGGACAACGCTTAGTCACTCTGCTCGACTCACTGATAACCATGTCATATACGATCTTAAAACTGGTTTACTTAGTGCAAGCTAGTGTATGATTCAGCCTAATAATACAATAATATCCTCCAACCTTCCTCCTCGAAAGGCCCTCGAGTGGAGGCCACGTACAAGAAGTCGGAGCTGTGGTAGGCCCCCCACAAGGTGGACCGATGATCTGGTGAAGATCGCGGGAATCCATTGGATGCGGGCGGCACAGGACCAATCTGTGTGGAGAACATTGAGAGAGGCCTGTCTCTGTCAGAGATGATATTGATGATCCTTCAACCGATTTTGGCTAAGGACCGAATCAACCACTTACGCAGGATATATTATAGTGCTCAAATGTATACGCAAACACATGAGCACTCTCTATGCCCTTACCCTCATATTCCGATGGGACACCAGGGTGACACGACCGGAGAGGGATTAGGCGCAGGACTAACGGCTTCACGTGCTTTCCGAGTGCTTTGGCGGTCTTGTAACGACCACTAACTTTTGTTATTTGTTCTAAGCCCTCGCATCCGTACCCTCGCACTCGACCTTGGAGGGCAGGAGCGGCTGAAAATCAGCGCTGACCTATGTCAGCATTAGCTGAGCCACTACCTTTTGCTTTCCTTAGATTATTGTTAATATTTTAAAAACGAAGTATGTAAGGTAGATAAGTTCTAGTGTTACGGATATACCTATGTACCTGTTTTGTTTTATGAGAAAGCAATAAACGTATTCTTAATTATTTATTTTATTTATTTCACTACCAAAGTAACGCTTAGCCTAAGCTAAGAATTTTACATTTTTAGTGTTTTTTCCTTTTTTTAAAATGTCAGTGACAGATAAGCAGACGGATCGCCTCGACCTACCGACGATCGGTAAGCGATTGTCGCCATCCATAGACACCCGCGACACGTGCGCCGCATATTTCTTTTCAACGAGGTAGTATAATACCTTTTGATGTCCTCAGCTTTGGTGCCACTTAATGGTAGCGGAGGCAGATACTGCCCCTGGGACCACCGTCACTGTCTTTCCGCACCCTGACTCCGACGCACTCATCGAAGTTTTCCCAAGGTGGTATCGAAGACCCGTAACGAAGACCTTCGGGTGATTTTGCAAGTGCGGTCAAAACACTAGAAAGAAGTAAAAACGAAGATTGTAGTTGGACATAGATAGATAGATATTCCTTTATTGCACTAAGGCAAATATAAGTATGATACAACAACAACAGGCAGAGTACAATCAATCAAATCATATAGCCATATTTATTTGCCATAATAACGGGTTATACAGATGTTCACATAATAGTATCGTTTCACCATATTGCCTTTCATATAACTTGCATATAAAATAGATGTGGAATTTGTAATTTTCTGTCTTTTAGACCTGTCATTGCCTTGGCCTTGGCTTGACTCTTGGCCTTCCCCCGAATTGGGCCTCTAATACTCATTATAATATCCTCCAACCGTTTACGGCTACGGCAGCATTCTTAAGGTCAATGCATTAATTCAACTGATTTCGCACTAAGTAGTTTAAGTACTTGTAATACGAATACCAGCCAAAAGAGAAACATTAACTGAAACATAACAAGTTAAATGTATAATACCCCCCAACTGATTACGGCTACGGCGGCCAATCTCAACGATCAGCTACGTACGCAGTATATTATAGTGCTCAAGTGTGTGCGCAAACACAAGTGCACTCCCTATTCCCTTACCGTCATATTCCGATTGGGACACTACTGTGACACGACCGGATGAGGGATCGGGCGCAGGGACCAACAGCTTAACGTGCTTTCCGAGGCACGGGTGGGTATAACACCGCCAACTTCCAGACTCCGGGCTGCCGCTAAAAAATGTCCTTACCCAAAACTTAGGTACACATTTTTGGCCAACCCGGGGTTCTAACCACGGGACCGTCTTGCGCCAGGCCGTCGCTTTAAAGTGCGACCACTTACCACTCCGCTACCGAGGCAGTCGTTTGAAAGTCAAATAATCTAACCGCCGCACTCGGTACGTCAAATCAAGCTAATCTTAAAAAAAAAATGTTTTTTTTTTTGCGTATAGAAGCAAGGTGATTTGACGTTCTGAGTGTGGCAGTTAAGAAGGTAAGGTATTTTTTTCGGCATGTGTCCTATCGTGGGAGGCCTGCCACACCTGATCTGCCTGTTACGTGTGTTCCATTCGAAAATATCGAGATACTATCGATTCATCGAATTCGTCTTTTTATTCCTCTAGAATTTTAATTTGCCAATAGGGTACTTTTCGGTGGTGAACAGGGAAAAATCATGTCATTCATATAAAATTAAAATATATTTAATAATAAACACAAATATGTACCATTTCAACCTATATTTTTTTCATGATTGTTTTAATAAACTAATTAAAAACTCGTATTTTTAATCTGTGTCCCCCGTGACTTAAAACACGAGAACGCCGTGGTGTGACGTCATAATGGCACTGAAGCTCTCGTCGCTATCTGTCATCTGCCTGTCAAGAGGGTTTTATAGGTTTATGGACTGCGGAATTCATAATTAATTATTAAATCAATTTATTTAATAACAACCACACAGCACAAGTAGTCACTAATATTTAAAACTTGTGTGATCGTTTAGTTAGGTTAGGTTAGTACGCGGCGAGCATTTCCACCTGTCAGATTTTGTTTGTGCCATGATGACGTCACGTAATGTTCGCACAGCGTTTTCGCGGGGTAAATAAAAAGTTGTAATTTAATTAATTTTTTGGGGAGAAAAGCGAGGTGTATTTTGTCAAAATAAAAAATTTTCGTTGCTTTTTTTACTTCGAAATCAACATTTTGAAGTTATTTTGTCTAGCATAGTATAGGACCCTATTAATGAAGCGTAGCGCTAATCATCGTTTCTGTTGTTAGGAAATTGGCTTCTATGGTGGGCTGTATGCCGAACTTGAGCTGGGTCTGTTTCAAGGATATTGAAATATTGTTAAATTGTTAAATAAATTTCATTACTCCTCATCGACGCCTCGGTTTTAGTACCGGGCCATGATTTCAGGATCCTGGGTTCGATTTCGGGTCGTGCAAAGGTCTGATTCGAATTTTTAGAGCATAACTCGGATTTGTGATCATCAATCCGCATTTGGCAAGCGTGGTGATTAAGCCTAATCCCATCATAGTAGCGATGACTTGATTTCTATGATGGAGGCCTTTGCCCTGCAGTGGGACAGTTTAAAGGCTGATATTTTACTTAAGGTGACGGGTAGGGCACACTAGCGACGCCAATCGATTTTAATTTTTAGCTACTAAACCGGATCTATTTAAACCTCTCGGCAAACACTCATACTATTTATTAAATAACCATGCACAAATGTTGGGTCCTGTTTTGTTCTCGAAAATTTGATTCACGCCAAAAGCGGCCACTTTTGGCGGTCATCCAAAAATTCGAGTGCAAAACAGGCCAAACAGATAAGTATTAAATAAATAGTATAGGTGTTTACCGAGAGGTTGTAACCCCGAACTTGTTTTAAAATAGATTCGGTTTAGTAGCTATAAATTAGAATCGAGTTGCGTCGATAGTGTGCCCTACCCGTCACCATAATGGAAGATTCCAAAAACGATAACCTATTGTTATTGGTCTTTTGGAGGAAAAAAAAGAACGCGGGAAACTTGCAATTTTACATATAAAGTACCTAGCTTACATACTTAAACGTTGTAGATGACACTGTAAGGATTGAAAAGGAATAAATTATTTGTATAGGAAACTGGATATTATAAATTATTTTACACACCGGAAAATATACCTACAATGGAGCACCCGAATCGTTTGCAAATATTAAATAATGTTGGCAAACTAAGTGGCCCATTTTCAGTGGTCCAAAAAAATTTTTAGATGCATCACAACGAGGCTCATCTGGAGGTCTGAATGACCCCATATGTTCCGCGTTGTTTTGTAGTTCTTAAGATTTTTTTATTTAGTATGAAAATACATTGATGTAAACGAGAAAAAAAAAATTAACGGTGTATAAGGCTCGATGAGGTAAAATACTTTTTAGATTTTCGCGTTGCATTATAACTATAATGTATCAATACGGGGATTAACACAATATTTTTTTATGTGAAACAACATTATGTTACTCACATATTTGGCTCGACGTTTCGGCTACGTTACAGCAAACCGTCAGTCCGCTCGTGAATACGGCTGCTGTAACAGTAGCCGAAACGTCGAGCCAAATATGTGAGTACACAATGTTGTTTCACATAATAAATATCGTGTTAATCCCCGTATTGATACATTGAGGTAAAAATACGTTTAGTAATAATAAATAAAAAAGTACAACCTGTGCGGATAAAGAATGGGATCAGAAATGGCGGCGCATCTATTTACTTCTCGCTCGCATACTATTTGCGTCTATACTCGCACCCCACGAGTTTTAGTCCGGTTTAGTAGCTAAAAATTAAAATCGATTAGCATCGCTAGTGTGCCCTACCCGTCACCATAAAGAAGAAAATATGAAAAGCATTCAACATATGTATCTTTAAACGTACTTTTCAAATGATGATAAATAGATGAAACGAAGTAAGGCCACCTATGCTTACTTTCCACGTGGGGTATGAAATATTTATTACAGATATTGATTCTGATATCTGTAACACAAGTGGTTGAACTACCTATCTCGGAGTCAGATAAATGTATGTGATGTTGTGAATTATTTCTTTTTTATTTTTATTCTAATGTAGGTATTTTTTAGTTTTCATGTCACCTGGTTTCAAAAAAGCCTACGATGGAGCGACTATTTCTAGTATATTAACATACATATTGTAACACCCAGACACTGAAGCAATGTACGTGCTTTTTACACCCGTGGGAGAGCCACGCATCGGCATTAATGAGCCGGCTCGACCGGAGTGATACCACGGCCTCACAGAAAACTGGCGTGAAACAGCACTGTGCTGTGTTTTGCTGCGTGAATGAGGGTACCGGAGGCCTAATCTGGGGGAAAGGGGTTTTAAAGGTTGGCAGCGCACTTGTGAGTCCACTGGTGTCGCAGGTGTCTATGGGTGGTGGCAATCGCTTACTATCAGGTGATCCGTCTGCTCGTCTGCCACCTATTACATAAAAATGTGGGAGAGTCACGCTTAGGCATGAATGGGCTGGATCGACCGGAGTGATACCACTGCCTCACAGAAGACCGGCGTGAAGCAGCGCCTGCGCTGTGTTTCGCCGTGTGAGTGAGGTTACCGGAGGCCCAATGGGGGGAAGGGGAAAAGGTTGGCAGCACACTTGTGACTCCACTGGTGTTGCAGGTGTCCATGGGCGGCGGAATTGCTTACCATCAGGTGATCCATCTGCTCGTCTGACACGAAAAATAAAAAGTTTGCACACCTATCAAAAGAACGTGTGAGTGAACTAATCTACTTCTAAGTGTAAAGATAAAAACAATTCGCAGATAAAATACCACGTTTCGCTGGGCGGTACGAACCGGGAAACGATTAGACTTAAGGACGACGGCAAGGCCCGCCGGTTTTCCGCTACGCACTAACCCTTTGCTTCCGTAGATATCTTCTATGTAGAATCATTTAGCGTTACTTTTCATGTGACGTTTTTTTTTAAATTGTTTGGTCATAATGTAAAACCTACTTTTAAAAACTAACCAGTCTTTACTAACATTTTTTATGACGTGTGGTCCTTTATTTGACTTTTTGACCCCTGACGAAAATTCGACGGGGTCACG
This sequence comes from Marasmia exigua, assembly GCA_019059595.1. Taxonomy (NCBI): domain Eukaryota; kingdom Metazoa; phylum Arthropoda; class Insecta; order Lepidoptera; family Crambidae; genus Marasmia; species Marasmia exigua. The sequence continues at coordinate 15,420,261 of CM032465.1, read as the reverse complement.
TCAAACTGATAACATATAATACAATAGGTCTTTAAAAATTATGTTGAAGTTTTTAACATCATTTTTTTCTAAACACAATACTTTGCGCAAGAGACGCTCCCAAAGTGTTAAATTGTATTTCCCGCCCTCCCCTTCTCTAACTTCTATGATAAATGAATTATAAAACTAAAAAAAATATATGATGTACATAATCATGAAAACTAACAACGAAAATTGGTTAAAACTAGATATAGTAAGTAGTATTATAAACCGTAAACCGCAATTTACCTTCCATATATCTTACTTGCTGCTACGGAACCCTTTATGGGCGAGTCCGACTCACACTTGGCCGGTTTTTATTATTTCAAACTGGTTACGAATACTTCGTAACGCGTAGATTAGAAAAATAGAAGATGGAAAAAAGTCAAATATTTTGACATCTGCTTACTAAACATAAAAAGCATTTATTAAAACTGTTTTCATAGTATAATATTTGAAAGCATTACCTATCTGGGCCTTCGTTTAAAATATCTGCTAACGTTTTCAGAGGTTCTTTGTTCTGTCTCCGCTGAAATGTGACTATTTACGACTAGTTTTCCGACGCAATCTAGCTTTTTAAGTCTTTTTAGCTTTTTCGTTGGCCTTTAAGAAGAAAAAGGAATGCTAATTTTAAAGATACAGACATCACTGAAGGGAAAACGGAGCTTTTTTAAATGCAGGTCGAAATCAGAATAATTTAACTTTCTAATGTTAAGGATGTTTTTGCGTTTTACACAAAAAGAGAAACTAGGAGAAGAAATAAAGAAAAACTGCAAGAGTAATTCTCTATGAAGTGTTATGAATACGCGGCATGAATACGCGCCAATAAAGTAACACTTCAAAGAGAATAACTCTTTCAGTTTTTCTTTATTTCTTGCGTAAAATGCAAAACCATCCTTTAGAGAGTTAAATTGTTCTGATTTCGACCAGCATTTAAAAAAGGTCCGCTTTCCCTTCAGTGATGTCTGTATCTTTAAAATTAGCATTCCTTTTTCTTCTTAAAAGCCAACGAAAAAGATAAAACGACTTATAAAGCTAGATTGCATCGGAAAACTAGTCGTAAATAGTCACATTTCAGAGGAGACAGAACAAAGAACCTCTGAAAACGTAAGCAGATATTTTAAACGAAGGCCCAGATAGGTAATGCTTCCAAATATTATACTATGAAAACAGTTTAAATAAATGCTTTTTATGTTTAGTAAGCAGATGTCAAAATATTGTGAAATTTTCACAACATCTCATACATTGACTTGATTCCGTACTAAGTAGCTTAAGCACTTGGGTTACAGATATCAGACAACAGAGGAACACAAATATATACTTAAATACATTTATTACACAAAGACACTGAACAAACACAAGTGTTCATCGCACGAATGTTTGTCCAGGGTGGGGATCGAACCCACGACCTTTGGCGTAAGAGGGTCATTACCAATTGCGCCATCCGATCAGTCAAATAGTAAAAGTGTGTGTTAGTAGCTAAAAATTAAAATCGATTGGCGTCGCTAGTGTGCCCTACCCGTCACCTTAAAGAAGAAAATATGAAAAACATTCAACATTATGATGCTTACTTTCCGCTGGGGTACAATTTATACAGTACGTATAAATAAAGCGGTTCTTTTTTAAAAGATCGGGTTATAAAATCCATTTCTCAGATTTACATAAATCTTTCGCCCTATTATAACGATAAATAATATTAGCAACTAAATAATAAATGAAGCTTATGCAGTGGGTTTTAACCGCGCCAGATATTTCAAGGAATACCTATGATAAAGGAGCGCTCAACCTCAACCTTAGTCGCCGTTTTACGACACCTCGGTAAGAGTGAGGGTGGCCTATTCTACTCTACCGGGGACCACACGGCCATTATACTATTTATTATATAACTACGCACAAATGTTGGGTCCAACGCGTACGCGAAAAATAGATTCACGCCGAAAGTGGCCGCTTTTGGCGTAAATCAATATTTCACGTACAAAAACGTACCCAACATTTGTGCATGGTTATTTAATAAATAGTATAAGTGTTTGCCGAGAAATTGTAATCCTGAAATTGTCTAAAGCAAATCCGGTTTAATAGCTAAAAATTAAAATTGATTGGCGTCGCTAGTGTGCTCCACCCGTCACGTTAAGGGGACACCGCGATGATATTAGCACCGCCGTGGTATTGATTATGGCGATAAGGAAAAAATATTTTTTAATTAACAAGTGCTCTAAGGAAAGTATTAAAATTTGTTTGCGAACTTTTTACAAAAATGTCTTTTATTCGCCACAGTCAATATAAATCATTTGGTGGCCACTATACTAGCGCGGTCGCGGTGTCGCGGTATCATTTTAAGTGATAAAATTTGAGTCAAGTCGCATCACTATGAGAGGTCTCCGAGGCAGACATCTTGACACTTTGACACCTGTCACTGGGCCGCAATAAAGCGTGTCTGTCTGTCCGTAGCCCTCTAAACCGAGGGCGGTTACAAGGGTTATATTATTGAATAATATAGATGAGAAGATGTTTTGTGTTGTAAACATTGTTTGATTAAGTTGAAATGTAAAGCAATTGAGCGGTCCATGTTTTGAATCAAGCTGCTGCAGGGGCATGCTGATTCAGATTCCCAATAAAGAGATAAAAACGAGAACCAATCGGTGATGGTAGTTAGTAGATAAGAACACGCCTTTCATACGGGTGGATCGTGATTCGAATCCGAGCATGCACTTCTGGATTTTTCGATTCTTTGTGCATTTTGTCCATATTTCTACCATTATTGCGGCGGTAATGGAAAACAGTGAGAGAGCCACACTTCGGCATGAATGGGCCGGCTCGACCGGAGTAATACCACGTCCTCACAGAAAACCGGCGTGAAGCAGTGCATGCGCTGTGTTTTGTTGAGTGAGTGAGGGTACCGGAAGCCCAATCCAGGGGAAGGGGGGTTAAAAGGTAAGCAGCGCACTTTGACACCACTGGTGTTGCAGGTGTCCATGTGCGGCGGTAATCGCTTACCATCAGGTGATCCACTGCCACCTATATCATAAAAAAAAAACTTTGCGAGTTTGGATATAGGTAAAACCCTAAAATCCTACAAAACAATTGATTCAAAAAAATTTAAATTATGATTTATATTTGCTCCACATAAACGTTAATCACTGTTATGCGAAACTTATCAAATCCACGCTATTCAAAACACATCACGAAATTCTGTATAAAACAGAAAAGGAGTAATTCATCAACATACGAGTACTTCCTTGTCTTAATTTCTCCCGCGTCATAGCGTTCTGGAAGAACATATTTCGCTCGCTCGTAAAGTACCCTCTTCCAACTTTATATTAGAAAAACTTTTTATTGCAGGTTACTCTCCACATAACGTAAAGCATCATTTCGAAACACAAGTACGTACATGTTTTTAGTAAACATCGTACTTGTACGTTCACTTGTATTCGCTTGTTCATTTATTTTTTAAATCGTCAAACTGAGAGAAAGAAAATCTTTGCTTGCCGAAGAACGGAATTTTTATACAATGCTAAATTTGGTGGATAGACTTCGTTCACAGCTAAACTGCCTCGCTTCGCACTGATACAGCCAATTATAGCGAACAGCCACGTGCGCAGCATAGGTATATTATAAGATATCAAGTGTGCGCACAAAGACAACTGTATTCTTAATTCCCTTAAAGACGGAGAGCTAGTCACGGTAATAGGATTGATTTATCAGGCCACTCCCACCGCTGGACAGCTACCAGGCACCGTGATTCTTTAATGATATTAGTATGGCACACTAATTATATGGATTTCGTTGCTCTATAAATCACCTTTTTCCGTGGTTAGTTTTTAGTTAGTTAGAAATATCCCTTATATTTCAAAAGGATACCAAAGTTACACGACCGAAGAGGAATCAGGACAAACGGCTTAACGTGCTTTCCCCGGCACGAGGGCACAAGACCTCCAACATCAAGACTTTCAACAGAAAAACTAGGTTTTAATTTTGGCCTGATCCGATCGAACCCGGCACCCCAAGAACAGCCACTGCTTGCGACTACAGATCAAAATATCTGTGCTTGTGACGTTCATAACTTACCACCCAATGCGCCATCGAGGAAGTCAGCCTAATATTTATTGTGACAAACAAAATTTAATGAATTTCAAGACAAATACACAAACCCGATTCGTCCAATCTTTACACAGTCATGGTGCAGTGTACGTTAAAAATCCGTTTTACTAACTACTTATCCAATAGTCGATGCTATTTTTTATATTAATAGCTGCTACTGTGTCTTGGGACATATCTATAGTTTTGTCAATGTCGTGTGATTAAAGAGACGCGCGGTTTTTGGAAGATTGACCTTTGTCTGTATTGTCCATGTGTATGTTTGTTTTGTTTTAGGTGATGACAAAACTAATTAAAATAAAATCCAGTCGACGGTTATTCAAATGGTAAATCGTTGAACTGTCAATTTTGACAGAATACATTCTAAAGGATAATAATTTGAAATGGCGTTGTCACTGTCACAGCTGTTTTTGACTTTTGGCATTACCCGTGTAACCATTGTATACAAAAATACACCGGTGTAATTACGATGAACTACAAGTCAATGCATAGGTATTGTTTTTCCGGTTTATAATGTTCTTTCACTCACACACTTCATTTACTCGTGAGACATGAAATAGCTATACCGGCATTGGATGAATAGTCTAATAAGAAGTCCATTATTAAAAATAAGTAACGGAGTTAATTAATATATAATATTAGCAGAGAGTTACTCTCATAACACAATTATAATAATAATAAAAAATAATAAATATTTCACAAAATCATATGCATTGATCTGACTCCGAGATAAGTAGCTCAAGCACCTGTGTTACGGATATCAGAATCAACAGTGTTATTACAAATATATACAAACAATACTTTTATTTTGTAAATACATACTTATGATACGTAGAAAACACCCAGACTAATACAAACACACATGTTCATGGACACAAATGTTTTTACTGAGCGGGGATCGAACCCGCAACCCTTGCACCAGAGGCAGCGTTCACTACTACTGTTCCAAACGGGTCGTCAATTATGTTGAATCAGCCCTTAGAATGCTGTCCTTAGAATGCTGCCCTCTAAAATAATCCGACCACGGGTATTTGGCACGTGGCAAAAGTCGGAACTAACGCTGTTACCTTTTACAAGTGTCAGTGCTTTCCCATAGAAAAAATATTGCACAGTGACCCCATGTCAATGACACTGAAGTGGTAGAAGCCACTGGTCTGTATGTACAGTGGCGGACAGGTCAAGCTATACAAAACTGTCAAATTTCCTCAATCGATTTCGAACTCAATGTGTAACAATATAAGGTTTATAAACGAATGAAGAAATTTGATAGTTTTGTATAGCTTGATGTGTCCGCCACTGTACTATGTATCAAGATCAGCTAATTGACAAAACGTGACGTAATGACGTACCTCATTGATAAAACTCGTAGAATCTGATATCAAACTTAATTTTTGCGACAGCCTACTTTATGTCGGAATGTTCCGTATTCGCAGAATGCTCATAACATTTAATTTGAATATTTGGTTATAATGGTTTTGCTAATGTAAACAATAAATGCTGAAGAAGAATGTTTGGCGATATGCAAAAAAGTCATTGTTGTAGGTTTATTTATTCTTGCTAATACAAAGGTGTATAGATAAAACTGCTTATAACTACGGTTAAAATAAACTTTACTATCACTCAAAAATTGAATAGCAGACAAAGCCATTTAGTAGGCTAGTTATAGCATTTACATGACTGCCTCGGTGGCGCAGTGGTTAGTGGGTCGCACTTTAAAGCGACGGCTGTGCAAGAGGTCCCGGGTTCGATCCCCGGGTCGGGCCAACAATTTGTACTTAAGTTTTCGCTAAGAAATTCTTAGTGGCAGCCGGGAGTCTGGATGTTGGCGGTCTTGTACCCCCGTGCCTCGGAAAGCACGTTAAGCCGTTGGTCCTGCGCCCAATCCCTCTCTGGTCGTGTCACAGTAGTGTCCCATCGGAATATGAGGGTAAGGGAATAGAGAGTGCACTTGTGTTTGCGCACACACTTGAGCACTATAATATATCCTGCGTACGTGGCTGATCGTTGAGATTGGCCGTCGTAGCCGTAATCGGTTGGAGGATATTATAGCATTTAGCAGCTAGGAGGTTTTGACTATGGGCAATCAGATTATAAAATTGGAGCCATAAACATAAGTCCATGTGGTTTCCTACCAACCGTGGGAGAGCTACGCTTCGGCATGAATGGGCCGGCTCGACCGGAGTGATACCACGGCCTCACAGAAAACCGGCGTGAAGCAGCACTGTGCTGTGTTTCGCTACGTGAGTGAGGGTACCGGAGGCCCAATACGGGGGAAGGGGGGACTTAAAGGTTGGCAGCGCACTTGTGACTCCACTGGTGGATGCGAGGCGGCAATTGCTTATCATCAGGTGATCGGTCTGCTCGTCAGCCACCTATGACATAAAAAAATCTATGTCGTAGGACACTACATACTACAGAAGTTAAATTTAAATAACTAGTAACATTTGGTTATATGCTAATTTCATTAAACTGGTCGAAAGTCATATTTACTACATCATTTTGGACATTAGGGTCTGCCCTAATCAGGATATTAATTTCAATAATTAGACGTCAGACAGCCTTTTTGAATGTCATCATCATCATCATCAGCCCATTTAAGTCCCCACTGCTGGGGCACGGGCCTCCCTCAATCACATGAGGGGTAATTGCCATACTCACCACCCTTGGCAGACGGGTTGGCGAGGGTTTTGATAAAAATGCAGAGATTTCCTTCTCTGGGTGCTGATGATCATGCCAGCAGCTTTACCTTAGTCGCCTTTTACGACACCTCGGTAAGAGTGAGGGTGGCCTATTCTACTCTGCCGGGGACCACACGGCGTATTTTTGAATGTAAAAGGTCGTAAAGCCTATTAATAGAAATATTTTTAAAAGGTTAGGTTAAGGTTTATGATAAAATTAAAGAAAAAACACTGTTGAAGATTGAAATGTTTACTTGTCAACAAGATGAAAGGAAGGAAGAAGTGACAATAGAAAAGTAAAAGTCTAGATACAAAATAGTAAATGGAATATCAATTAAACTAATAGAAATATAGCCAGTACCTATTTAACATAGAGGCTACATTACAACACCAGCCCTTAATTGAGATTCCATAGTTGACTAAATAACCTAACTATGTCAAGTGCACAACCCTAAACCGACAGTACATTTGGAATGCGCAACCCTACCTAACGGCTTTGTCAGCATATCGGCACACATGTCACTAGTTGGTACATATTCAATTAAAATAGTGCCTTCAGCGACTTTTTCCCTTATGAAGTGAAAACGGGTATCGATATGCTTAGTCCTGTTGTGATGAATAGGATTAAGTACAATCTTATGTGCACTCTGACTGTCATTGTGCACGGTAACCGGAGTCAGAGAGGTGCCACTTACCTCCTGAATCAACCTCTGTAAGAAGGTGGCTTCCTTAGCCGCTGAAGTTAGGGCCATATACTCTGCTTCCGTTGATGACAATGCAACGGTGGGGCTGTTTTTTCGATTCCCAGCTAATTGCTCCACCGGATAAGCTGAAATAGAAACCCCGTATATGACTTTCTGTTCAGTGGGGATCATTTGCCCCAACTAC
>CM032465.1:14954413-15405033 GCA_019059595.1 Marasmia exigua | reverse complement strand
CTTTACTCGCGAAACCTTTTAACACTTTGTCAAATATGGAAGGAAAAAGTTTATATGGTTAATAAATTTCCATTACCGCTAAAATTGAGTCCAATGCAATAACGTAATACACTAGATGTTACATTTATATTGTTTTAGTCCACGGGTCCTTCAGGTACCAAAATCTGCAGGTTCTGTTGCGAGGACGAGGAGACGATTATCTACGTCCTCGGCGAGTGCATAGCGCTGCACCGCTACAGAAGCCGGCACCTGGGAGCAAACATGATCTCAGCAGACGAGATCAAGAGCTCCCCCATCAGCTAATGGGATTTTTTCAATTTTCCGGTACCAAAAAACAGTGAACTTTGAGATTTTTTTTCGCATAAAGTATATACCGTAGAATTTCAGGATTTTTTTTATAAAGTTTATTAGCTTTATCTATAGGAATTCTGGATAAAACGCAGATGTCACTAAATCCGGGTTCTTAAAACACCGTGCGCTGGTTTCAGTGAGACCAGCTGAATGAGTGCTACGGACGCTTGTCTAGTGTATTTTGTGTACCTAACTTGTATGTGTAATGTGAGTATATATATCTACTAAGAAGAAAATATTAAATAATAATGAAATACATACTATTAAATTATTATAATGAAGAAATAAGAGTGCGGGTATGTAGAAACTGCAGAGTTTAGATATAAATTATTACGGCTAACAAATCAAAATAACTTCTAGCGCGCGCATACAGTTATTATGCACTTATAATTAAGTAACTATATCGACCCATGGCTACCGGACGAGAAATCGATGAACGCGGGATCAGTCTGCACTACAACCGGATGCGCAATGGTCGCCCAACCCATAGCAACAACCACCAATGGCAAACAATAAAATAAAATAGAACGAACTTAATATTATGAAACTGTATAGGAGATTGTATGTATTTATTTATGTGAGGTGCGGATTTGATGCAAGCAGTGCCTACAAGTCAGTGTGTAATAAAAAGATACAAGTAAATCAAATGGAACGTCGCTACGGTCATTCAATGCTAGCCTGCATGTTAGAACCTACGGTAAGTCATCAACCCGTTGTATATCAGAAATAAATATGTATGTCTGCCAAAAAAAAAAACAGAAAATTCTTTTCTACCTGCCAGTGTGATAGAGTTATATTTTTTTTCAGCTAATGGGAGTCCGTTGTTACTATACAATTGGTGCGGCTCGATTAGAGTGGGGGCACCAGAAGCTTAATCCGGGTCCTACACCTTGGGTTTGAAGGTTCTAAGCTACCTCTTTACCAAATTACAGCCAAATGGGTTCAGCCATACTTCAATATATATAAATCGTGTAAAACAACCTTTTTATATAAATAGATAAAGATTTTCGAATTTCCTCAACCAAAAAACATTACTAATTGTAATACAAAATACTAACTGAAATGAAAACAAAAATGACCAAAACGTGAAAATCAACCCGCTGTAGGCAAAGAATAGAAAGATCTACCTAATAGAAAGATAAACCCCTATTTATTTAATTTTAAGAAATCATATCTAGAATTTCTAAGTTTGTTTGTAATAACTCTTCAATGAACAGAGACGGTCGCCTTTATTGAGTTGTTATTGTTTTATGGGTCGTAAAACTACGAAAACAAACAATACATCAACATTACAAAAGTTGTTAGTGAGAAAAATACATGTTTCAGGCCAATATTAGCCCCTAACAAGATGGTGTCAGTACAGTCACGAGCACTAATAAGTATACAATTTCATTCAAATTTGAACCTTAATGTTCCGCAGGCAGGTGTATAAAAAAACAATAGAGGTAACAAACATGATTAGTTGATTACAACCAAATACTGAACAAACACAGGTTCGTCACACGAATTTTTGTCCATAGTGGAATCGAACCCACAACCAATGGCGTATGACGCAGGGTTACTACCAAATACGCCATTTGGCTAACGAAAAGATCTATCTACATCAACATAAACAAAGGTTATTACAAAAAAAACATTCTAATAATTGAAGTGCTTAATGAATATAAATCAAAAACTATAGTTGGGTTCCATTTCCAAAATGTTTGTTGATGATACAGATATTTGTGTAGGCGTGTGTATCGTTTTACTGAAACGACTCTGTGATCCGACTTAGCCAAATGATACACTGTTCCGAATCTCTAATGTTGGCTCCGAATGTATCATTCGACATCAAATGGATCTCGAGTCCAAGTGAATCGAATGATCCGAAAGATCCGAGTGAGCCGAATCATTATCTACGGGAAAACATCAATAAGTCGACGGGGGATACGTGACGAGGTTAGTATAAGGTCCTAAAAATTAGATATAAAAATGAGCCAGTTATTTTTGGGTCCTCAGCGTGATTGGCAATTTAAAAAAAAACCTTCTAACGATGAGCAATTTTGAGCAAGCAAAGCTTAATCTTGGCACGCCTATTTTTTAGGGTTCCGTAGCTAAATGGCAAAAAATGGAACCCTTATAGATTCGTCATGTCTGTCCGTCTGTCCGTCCGTCCGTATGTCACAGCCACTTTTCTCTGAAACTATAAGAACTATTGAAACTTGGTAAATATATGTATTTTGTTAACCACATTACGATTTTTACACAAAAATTGGAAATAATTAAAAATTGGGGGTCTATTTAAAACTGAAACTCATTTTTTTTTCATCAAACCTTTACGTGTGGGGTATGTATGCATAGGTGTTTAAAAATGATGTTGAGGTTTTTAACATCATTTTTTTTCATTTCAACATTACTTTGCGCAAGTGACGCTCCCAAAGTGGTAAATTGTGTGTGTGTGTGTGTGTGTGTGTGTGTGTGTCCGTCCCCCGTCCCCCCTCTAACTTCTATAATAAATGAATTTTAAAACTAAAAAAAATATATGATGTACCTACATAATCATGAAAACTAACAACGAAAACTGGTTTTAACTAGATATAGTGAGTGTTTTTTTTTAATACGTTATATACCGTAAACCGCAATTTACCTTCCATATATTTTTCTTGCTGCTACGGAACACTTCATAAGCGAGTCCAACTCGCACTTGGCCGGTTTTTTTCTTAATTTTAGTCAACGTGTAAATCTAGTTTATAAGATAAGTTTGAACTTAAATTCTAAGAATTCAGCGCGAGACTTTTACTCCTAATTTAGTCAGAATATCATAAGATCTGAACAAAGAACCGTAACAATTCGTTGCAGGTCCCGGTGTCTGGAACTAGCAAAGGACAGCGCGATCAAATTGAATTATAGAAGCGAGTTACCTAGGAACTCCGGCTGCGTTCGAATTGTCTGTTGTTCAAACTACGGAACATTGCGCTAAGGTCCAAGTCTTTGCTGGAATGCCTGCTCAGTTTACACATAATTGTGAAGACCTGGGTGAAGTGAATGAAGGAGTATTTACTCAAAACTGATACCTAGAATTATAATAATAATTCTCACAACATCTAATACGTTGACCTGATTCCGTACTAAGTAGCTTAAGCACTTGTGTTACAGATATCAGACAACAGAGGAACACAAATATATACTTAAATACATATATTATACCCAGACACCGAACAAGCACAAGAGTTAGATAGATAGATATTCTTTATTGCACAAAAATAAAATACAATCATGATACAACAGCAACAGACAGTACAATAAGGCGGTCTTATCGCTTGTAGAGGAAAGAAATATCGTATTCGTAATAAGGGAAGGCAGTGCAAAGTAGTTTAACAAATGAAATTGAGAATGGCAGAAAGATACATTATTTTATATATTAATATTATTACATTACATATATAATAATAAACAATACATATATACCCAATAATATATACATAGATAATTTATAACAAAAATTCAATATAGAGTTCATCGCACGAATAAAGTTAATAATAAAGTTCTTCTAGCACATTTTTTTTATGTGATAGGTGGCAGACGAGCAGACGGATAGACGGATCACCTGATGGTAAGCGATTGCCGCCGCCCATGTACACCATAAGTCACAAGTGCGCTGACAACCTTTACTCACTCACGCAGCGAAATAGCTCAGTGCTGCCTCACGCCGGTTTTCTGTGAGGCCGTGGTATCACTCTAGCCGGCCTATTCATGCCGAAACGTGGCTCTCCCATGGTCCGCAGTAATGGGAGTTGAATGTTACTGCCATATAGAAGAGCCACATTTAATGATGCGCACAATTATATAGGTTACTGTAAGATTCGTTTTTTTTAGTGCTTAACGTCTTTTTATTTTGCTTTCATAACCTGCAAAATATACAATATGTGTTTACGTGAACTTGCGGGGGTTCACTATTAACTGCGGTTAAAAAACTGTTCGGCCGCGGTGGCGGCCTTTTACAAGTAACCTTCCTAAGTAGTTACCTTTTGGATAACTCACCTATTGATAACGGTCTAACCATTAGTCAAAGTGACAAAATTCCTTGTTATATAACTATTGGTTTTATTTTTTATGCTAGAGGTGGACAATCGAGCAAGCGAGTCACCTGATGGAAAGTAATCAACGCCGCCCATGAACATCCGCGAAATCAGAGAGATCGCTAATGTGTTTCCGACCTTTTTAAAAAAGATTACACTCTTCTCTTGAAGGTCTCTAAGTCGTAGCCGTCTGGTTTAGCTAACTATAAATAATATAATAAATAAATAAATATTTCACAACATCACATACATTGATCTGACTCCGAGATAGGTTGCTCAAGCACCTGTGTTACGGATATTAGAATCAACAGTGGGATTACAAATATATACTTATAATACTTTTCTTTTGTAAATACATACTTATAATACTATTGCTCTTAAAACACATTTTAGCGACATTTAACCATTACTTACTTTTTTAAACTATTAGTTTAGTTTAACTACGGGTCAAACATCTGCCCGAAGCCTCCTCCCTTCCGACCCTCTGGTCTGCAGTCCATATTCAAAGTATAAACTTTCTTCTGAAAGACTGACATTAAACCGACAGCCAGCATCGAAGGAGTTCTCCACCGTTACAGTTCTCTGTATGTACTTACACTAATTTTATCTTGGACTTACTTACACTGTTTTAAGAATAGATAGATAGATAGATAATACGTTTAATCTGCTGCTCAAAATTATACAGTTACATAATCAAGTTGTAAACACTAATAATAGTCATAGAGTCTGATAGGCAGAAGCAATTAATGAAATAAAAAATATAAAAATAATAATTAGTGAACAATGTTGCAGCAAGAATGGTCCCCGTCTCAGCCTATGCCACAGCAAAGCCATGACGCTTTCAGACGGCGGCCTCAGAGTTTGTCCGCGCCAGGCGAGGTGCTACAAATTTTGAATTAAAATATCGCGATTTGAAATGACTCTAATGTAGATTAACCGATTTTGTATTTTTTGTAAAAATACTACATTGTTAAGTAACTATCTGTGTGGACTAATATACAATATAAGTTCCAAGCTCTCATAGACGTCTGTCTTGGATACTAACTAATTGGTCTAGCAAGATCAATAAGAACAAGAAACAGCTAAACAGAAAGGTCCTAACTTTCTCAACTACAAGTGATAAGCCGGCATCCGATTCCATAACTCAAACGTCAACAAATTAACTGTTTCGAAACTGAACAAACCCGTTTATTGTTCAGGAACGGATCCCGTTTCCTTCTAATTAATTCCCAGTAGAGAACCCAGCGTTGTATATGAGAAGTGGGTCGGAGCTGTTTCAACCCCGCCTCAACAAAACTGTATAAATGGGTAGGGTACATCAAAGACAGAACACGTTGGAACTCCCGATTCTAAATAAGCTACTACGGGTGCTATTAGCTACACCGAGTAGTAAAGAGACATTCTGTCGGTTAGATTCGAATACGATGTGAAAGTTGATCCATTTTGAAAGTTTAAAATGGGTATTTATACTGCTACAAGTTAAACCTATCGACCATTTTGAACAACTCAACTCATCTCTGTCTCTTATTATTATATTAATAATCAGTATACTAAGTGCGCGGCAGATGGTAGAGCAATTCATACATTAAAATTTTCTAAAATGAGACACTAAAAAAACTTGAAAAAAAAATCTGCGAAAAAAAAAAACCGCCTTCAAAAACCACGAACTTAAAAGTGTAAAATAATATTTTTTCACTATATACGCTTCAAATAACATATTATAACAATACACCCGAGAACAGTGGCGAACAATTGGAGAGGCCTACGTCCAGCAGTGGACTGCGATAGGCTGATGATGATGATGATGACACCCGAGAAAAGGTGTTACCGAATTCGGCGCCCAATACTATCTTGTAATTAAAAACAACATTCAAATATTGAACAGAGATTAGGCGCTGACTTCGGTAAAACCTATTCTTGAGTGTATTGTTATAAAATGTTATTTCACTTTATACACATAAAGTGCTAAAATATTATTTTACGCTTTTTAGTCCGTACTTTTGAAGGCGGTTTTTTTTTGCAGATAATATTTTTTCAAGCTTTTCAGTGTCTCATTTTTGGCAGTCTCTCTATTCCCTTACCTTCATATTCCGATGGGACACCACTGTATATATACACGACCGGAGAGGGATCAGGCGCAGGACCAATAGCTTAACGTGCTTTCCGAGGCACGGGGGTACAAGACCGCCAACTTCCAGACTCTGGGCTGCCACAAACATTTCTTACTGAAAACTTGGGCACAAATTTTTGGCCCGACCTGGGGATCGAACCCGGGACCTCTTGCGCAGCCGTTGCTTTAAAGTACGACACATTAACCACTGCGCCACCGAGGCAGTGAAAGCGGCGAACAAACTACTACGCTAAACGGGTCGTCTACTTTACCTATAATACTTGATATAACACGATAACTTCTATTTTGCAATAAAAATAATCCATTCAGGTAAGAAGGTACCACAATACATACCTATTTTTCTATTTTTTTTTTATGTCATAGGCGGAGCAGACGGACGGGTATTTGAACGATCTGGGCGGTCAAAATTCAAAATAACAAAATGCGAGCCTGTCAACAAAAAACGACTAACTGAGCTAGGGACAGATAAGAGAACAATCCGAACCCCTCCCGCCCCTCACCGATGCACGTACGCTTCAACACATCAGTTGAAAGTTGACCGTCTCACTTGTGATACGTTTATTTTTTTCCGCGTTCTGTGGAAACAAACACTTTAAATAGTGTTTATTTTTGTTTTTCATCGGTTACAATACAAAACAGTGATGGATTCGAGTACAACAGGTAGGTAATATAGTAAATTATACATATTTACCATATAGTAAATTATACATATTTTTTTAAATTTTCTGTTATAATTAAATATTTTATAGAGCTCTGAAAACTCGTAGATTGTTTTTTGTTTGTTTTAATATTATTTTTGTGTCCAATAGTGGATTTGTTACGTTTTCAAGATAGATCAAGACATGTTTTTCTGTATAATCTAAAGTTTAGCGTTATGTGTAGTGTTCAATAAGAACCTTTTTTTTCGTAATTTGTTTTAAAGAATTATCTTTTCGTAATTTTCTTTGTTTTAGAATCCCCGAGTACATCGGGAGTAAGAATTGTAACCCGTAAATACCTTTTGATCGTTTACAAAGCTTTCAATTGCCTAATATTGAAGAAAAACTCAAGAGTTACTTAGAAAACCTTTTTTTTTCATACTTTGTACATATTTTTAATAAATAAGGCTTTGCTTAATGTTAAAATACTTGTTATATTTACTGAACACCATTTTAAACACATATATAGTAAAAAATAATTTTGGCCGACTAAATCGCTCAAATACCCCATGTGAGATGGTTTAGATCGCCTGATGGTAAGCGATTGCCGCCGCCCATAGACATCCGCAGCACCAGTGGAGTCACAAGTGCGCTGCCATCCTATAACCCCCCCTTCCCCCGGATTGGGCCTCTGATACCCTCACTCACGCAGCGAAACACAGCACAGTGCTGCTTCACGCCGGTTTTTTTTTTCATTGCTTATAGTAGGTAGACGAGCTTGCAGCCCATCTGATGGTGAACGGTAACCGCCGCTCATAGACATCAACAATGCCAGAGCACAGTCGTGCCGCTGCCTACCGTGATAGAAGACCTCTTTTCAAATCTCGTTTAAAAAAGGACATCTCATAGCGATCAGGGAACACCGCGGCTGGAAGCTCATTCCAGAGTTTGCATGAGCGCGGGAAAAAGGAGTGCTGGAAACGAAGCCTTCTGGAAAGGATTGGTTCCAGGTAGTATTGGTGAAGTTTGCCGCGGTGTTTAGTCGTGCGATTGTAGAATGGTATGATATTAAACAGCTCCACAGAGCACTCTCCATGGAAGAGCCTATAGTAGAGGCAAAGAGAGCCAAAATCTCTTCGTGACTCCAACGACTCCAATTTGTCCGTGAGATCGGGATCCCCGACAATCAGGACAGCTCGTCTCTGCAAGGCGTCAAATGGGTCAAGCTGATATTTAGGGGCGCCTGCCCCTCTAAATAAGATAGATAGAATAAGAAAGATGGGAGCAGTACTCCATGTGGGGTCGTGGGCTTTATATAGTATTTCTGTGAGGCCGTGGTATCACTCCGGTCGAGCCATCCATTCATACCGAAGCGTGACCCTCCCTTGGTAAACTAGTACTTACCTATACTTAATATAATGTTTGATATCTTCTATTCTGCAATAAAAATAATCTATTCAGGTAAGTAGCTACCACAATACCTATCTAGATGGGCCTGTAAGAAAATAAATAATAAATATTTCACAACATACATTGATCTGACTCCGAGATAGGTAGCTCAAGCACCTGTGTTACGGATATCAGAATCAAGAGTGGGGCCTTTTATTGGCCTTATTATCATAATTTAGTACTAAATAATACAATGTGAAACGCTGTTGGTTTTCTAATAAATAAATAAATTATAATAATAAGTATATCTTACCTTCTGACATCAGTCATTTTTTTCCCTATCGTTAGCTCGGTGTGCTATCGTCACGCCCACAAAGATAGAAGAAAGAAAAATCTAATAACCGCCTTAAGTCAGCGTAAAAAATAATGGCATTCAATGTAATCTTTGTTAAAAGAAGAGCAGTTTGGTAAATTGAACTTAGTAAAAGTTTATGGGGCCTAATTTACTATGAGGTCAGTTCTTTTATGAGGCGCGTTAGCCTAATTCCAGTTGGAGGTTATTTTTGGATTGCTTTCTTTCCGTTTACGGTTTTTTGGGCTTAGTTTTAATTTAGATAGATAGATACACTTTATTGCACACAATTTACAGATCTTAGTCTATGTTATTATACTAGTACAATGTAGGCGGTCTTATCACTAATAGCAATCTCTTCCAAACAAGCTCAGGGTAGAGGAAAAGTATAGGGAATTAAAAAAGGGTAAGACAGTGCAAGTCAGAAAAAAATGACATTGTATAAATATGGTATATACGTACATTAATTATTAAAAACATACATGAGCCATTTAATTTAGTATATTTTTCTGATGATCTGTGAATTCAAATACTTTGATAGATAGATACTCGGGACCCTGGGTTCGTTTGTCGGGTCGAGCAAAAGTTTAATTTAAGTATGTATCATAGCTCGGGTTTGTGATCACCGACCCGCATTAGACAAGCGTGGTGATTAAGCCTATTCCCTTCTTAGTAGCGTTAACTTGATTTCTATAATGGAGGGCTTTGCCCTGCAGTGGGATAAATATAGGCTGATACTTTAATTTATACTCAGAAATTTGCTGCGTAAATTTTAGTCAAAAATGTTATTGTATGTTGCATATTTTTGTATAAGCTGAACACTTTATTGGTTATTCAGGTTCCATATAATACAACAAAGATATCCGAATGAAAATTACTGTGGTAGATGTTGGGATGCGACGCGAGAGTGTTAGCTAAAGTGGAGATGGTCAGGACACCTGGGAAGGCATGGGACGATATGTGGACTAAAGTACTTAATGGCAGCCAAGAATAGGGCGACATCTTGTGGGTAAACCACCAGCCTGTTGGTCCGATGATATTGTGACAGTAGCTAGGCAACGAAGGATGAGGTTGGTGGCTTTTTTTATGAGAAGGAGTGGAGAAGCGTTGCCGGCCTTTTAAGAAGGTATAGGCTCGTTTCTTGAAGATCTCAATGTCGTACCAACACCGCTGCGGGAAGTTGATTCCACAATGAGTAGGTTCGTGGCAAAAAATGACGTGTAAAGCCCTCATCCAGATAGAACGGGTGGAATCCTAGTTAACGGCGTGTGACATGTTCTGATCAAGAGAAGTGTTGAAATAAAGAAGAGTCCTATAGTCATCTGTGTGGGTATGTGGTCTGATATACTGTACTTAAATGTAAAAAAGTATTTTAAGCTCTTTGCTAAGGGGGTGGTTTAGTAGTAGCTAGCATCTATTTAGTTTTTTTTTTTACATTATGGCAGACAAACGAGGAGACGGCTCACGTGATAGTAAGTGATTACCGCCGCCCATGGAAATCTGCGACACACGGGGCATCACAGATGCTTTGTCGGCTCTTAAGGGTGGAATAATCTCTTTTCTTGAAGGTCAACAAGTCGTATCTGTTCGGGAACACCATCGTTGGTAGCTGATTCCATGATTTTACTACGCGCGGTAGGAAGTGGCGTGAGAAGCGCACTGTGGTGGAATAAAATCCATCCAAGTGATCTGGGTGAAATTTGGAGTTCTGGCGTGATGTACGATGGTGAACATTTGCAGCTGGAATAAGGCCGAACAGCTCCTCGGAACACTCCCCATTGTACTACACACATAGCGATGACAAAGGATCAAGCGTGTCGGAAAGAGCTTGGTTGGTTGGTTGGTAGTATAATCTCGACTCGAATCGACTGACCGGATGGCGCAATTGGTAGTGACCCTGCCTCTTTCGCCAAAGGTCGTGGGTTCGATCCCCACCCTGGACAAACATTCGTGCGATAAACACTTGTGTTTGTTCAGTGTCTGGGTGTAATATATGTATTTAAGTATTTATTTGTGTTCCTCTGTTGTCTGATATCTGTAACACAAGTGCTTAAGCTACTTAGTACGGAATCAGGTAAACGTATGAGATGTTGTGAAAAAAAAATCTAATTTAACAAAATTAACACCTTAATATAACACCTTAAGAATAAAAAAAGTATGAAGTGTAACAATGACTTTGACTGAAGCAAAGGTAAGAAAGGGATAGACAACAGAATTTGATTGGACTTGCTGTGGATGGGAGGCACAATCAACCAACAAAACAGTCCGATATCGATCCTATTGCTAATGAATTTTTGATATCAGCATTTATAACAAATACGAATAGATTGTGGGATCTGTGATCGACAACAAAATAGAAACACGATTAATCCATTTAACTAGTGATGTATTAAACTTGCACTGTTACAGTCATATACAAATTATAATATATATAAAGAATAAATATGAAGTTATTTCATGTTGTGATTTTTATTCTTGTGAACATTTTCGTCCATCAGGGGGTTTTAAGCTGCTTTGTCGTGGTCTTACAATTTGTCCCACTGGTTCTACTGGTCCTACTGGTAGGACCACGTGGTCTACCAGTGGGACAAAATAGTAGGACCACGAGGAAACTTTTTATTTCAAATAAAGATAACAAATATTAGAATTAGATTTGCAAATTTTCTTGGAGAATTTATTTAAAATAAATTAAATAATATTTTTAAAAATAGCAAACGAATAATTTGTAGGATTTCTAAAATATGAACTATAATAGAACTTATAACACCGTCTGACCACACCGCGACTGACGCGATCCCCACCCTGGACAAACATTCGTGCGATGAACCAGTGTGTTTGTTTGGTGTCTGGGTGTAATATATGTAATTTAAGTATATATTTGTGTTCTTCTGTTGTCTGATATCTGTAACACAAGTGCTTAAGCTACTTAGTACGGAATCAGGTCAACCTATGAGATGTTGTGAGAATTATTACTATTTTTTTATATCGTTTTATCATTTTAGCCTTAATAAATAATAAAACAAATAATACTTAAAACAATCATCAGCAGTAATGCTATATATGTAATGTATTATTTGTTTCATCTTGTCAATGAATCTTTAGATAGATCTGTCCACACAGGCATGTCTGTACCTTCAGACATACCTTTATAGTTCGAATGCTATACACCGTATTTTTTTATCGTTTACATCCCGATAAACTAAAAAATAAGTACCGTGATTAAAGTCCTAGCATGTTAGATGAAACAAATCATTCTAAAAACAAACATCAGTAGTAGCAGTAAATTCAGGTTATAACGACGATACTAGTGCCGATAATAGAAGTATTTAAAAAGTATCTCTTAATCACAACAATGAATATAAATCATCTGTCGACGCTAGCCTTAAAACAAATATTATGAAGGAACTGACGTAAAACTTTTCTGCTGAAAATGTACCAATAATAATACACCGAAACGACTACTGAGCCCGAACCAGATTTATCTTTTTCGATTCGAAGATGAAATTAAATGGAAAAGAATTAAGAGTTGCAACTTCGCGATCCACATTTCTGACTGGAAGTTTTAATTGCCCTCCATCGTTCTAGTTGAGAAATTAATATCTTTCCAGGGATTTTCATTCGTCCACTGTGCGGTTCTACAGTACAAGTACAACGATAGCCAGTTGCTAAATCTGCAGTTGATAAACCTACGTAAAGCAAAAGTTATTTCCTAGAGTTCGTCTAGAAGAAATCTCTGAAAGACCGCCTTATTATTTGTCTTTTGATGTCTTATCATGTATATTGTTTTGGTTCTGTACAATTCATATATGATATTTACCTACGTAATTAATATCTATGTATTTACCTACTTCCTAAACGAGAGCTATTTTGGTTACCTTATTAATATAGACTTGATTGTTATCAAGACATTACGTCAATAGCGAACTTTTTCAGGTAGAATAATCAATTTAAAAAAAAGATAGTTAAAAAGATAAAAGGTTGTTGCAAAAAGATTAAAAAGAGCGGTCAGGATTGTTATTTATTAGTAATTTATTTATTTA
Source organism: Marasmia exigua (assembly GCA_019059595.1). NCBI lineage: Eukaryota > Metazoa > Arthropoda > Insecta > Lepidoptera > Crambidae > Marasmia > Marasmia exigua. The sequence continues at coordinate 15,392,074 of CM032465.1, read as the reverse complement.
TACAAAAGAGCACATGAGCAAAGTAAATCACGATTAAATTTTGAGACTGCATCAGAGAGGACGCACTCAGAGAGGTCAAATTATTTTAAGGGTTACATAAAAAAATATTGACACTTATTTCAATACGCATAAAGACTATCCATACTTAAGTTAATGAACATCTAGCTTAATTGACGTCTCTGAGAGCGGCATTTAATTACCTATGTTCAATATTTTGGAACTACATTATTTCACAAGCATGTTAATTTGTGTTTGTTGTCAGCCGTGTGGTCCCGGCAGAGTAGAATAGGCCACCCTCACTCTTACCGAGGTGTCGTAAAAGGCGACTAAGGTAAAGCTGCTGGCATGATCATCAGCACCCAGAGAAGGAAAACTCTGCATTTATATCAAAACCCTCGCCAACCCGTTTGCCAAGCGTGGTGAGTATGGCAATTACCCCTCATGCGATTGAGGGAGGCCCGTGCCCCAGCAGTGGGGACTTAAATGGGCTGATGATGATGATGATGATGTTAATTTGACTGCCTTGGTAGCGCATTGCTTAATGGGTTGAACTTTAAAGCGACGGCTGTGACGGGTCGGATCAAAAATGTGTGCCTAAGTTTTCGGTAAGAATTTTTTAGTGGCATTCCGGAGTCTGGAAGTTGGCGGTCTTGTACCCCCGTGCCTCGGAAAGCACGTTAAGCTGTTGATCCTGCACCCGATCCCTCCTTGGTCGTGTCAGAGTAGTGTCCCATCGATATATGAGGTTAGAAAAATAGAGAGCGCACTTGTGTTTCTGCATAAACTTGATAATATATCCTGCGTATGTGGCTGATCTTTGAGATTCGCCGCGCCGTAAAAACGTTGGAGGATATTATAATATGACAGAGTAAAATCAATGTATTTTTTATCTTTATGGCTGCTACTGCCATCTTTATGGCCTACGGCGAACACATAATAACTCTGCCAATGTAGAGAGATTATAGAGATCCTTAATTTTATGATTATTGACCGGTGTGTCGAGTTTAAATCCTTTTGATGTTTATTTTAATTGAGTTTTGCACCAAACACCCTCTAAAACCAAGACAGAACAAAACACACAAAGACGTCACAATATTAAAGGGAGATCCTCATGAAAAATCGATGTATATTGAATTCTTTTAACATGATAGTTCCAAACTCGCACTTAACGGCTTTTCACTACAGAGATGGCTCGCATAGTTGGTAAAAGTTCATAAAATTTAAAGGCACAGAGCTAGCAGAAGCTGGGTAGATATAATAAGAGGTCTGATGTGTTCAAGCATACACTGCCGCATGTTCGAAACGATGTTGCATTGTGGGCCAAGTTACAAACTCTCTGTGAGATGAAACAAGAACCGTCTTGTAAATATAACCCACCAAAACATTATCACGTAAAATGTTGAATAATAATTATGACTCACACTGTCAAAAACTTTTTATTTTATATTATGGCTCTACCCAAAGATATCTTGCCAATGTCAAGTAACTTATTGCGAATAAGTAGGTAGTCAACAGTTGAAGTCAGTCAAAGTCACAGTCACTTAATAAAACGGCGATGTTTTACGTTTTATCGACCTACGGATTCTGCCGATACCACTCTTAACACAATCGCGGGTTTTAAGACTCTATTAGGTCCAAGCAAGTTGTCCGTGACAACTCACTCGAAACACAATAACAGTGTTAAAAACGATACAATTCAACAGTTCATATTAGCAGGTTCGCTACAAATAAACACCTAATTTGTTCACTAAAGACCACTTAAAACTAATTTAAAACCTTTGAATTTCATCAGCCCACGCGGAGTCATTGACTCCTACCGCCAGAATAATTAAAAAAAGTTAGTAAATTGTATATCGAGCTTTTGACGCTATTATACACCCACGACTTAACTCTGAAATACCTAACCTCACAAATTCTACATCCTAGTCAAAATGTATGGCTTGGCAGTTTCGTTATATTTATATGAAACCTTTGCCACAGTAGATATATACGCTAAGCTAGTGGCTACTACAAACAAAGCTCGAAATACGCACACACACAGACGCACGTTTAACACGGCTTCTAAGGTCCCATCGGAGTACATTCAGCATGAACTAAAATCAGGGTTGACGATCGCAAACGCCAGCGTTGTCAACATGTCTCACGCCCATGAATTATCACTTTCTTTTCTCGAAAAAATATTCAACACAAATACCATACTTTCTTGACACGTACCGCCCACTTAGTGAAGTGCCTTATAGAACAAACAACGACAGAGTATGATTTTTTTTATTACTTGCTGAATATGTTTTTATTATTATTATTATTTTTAAAACTTAACTTAGACTGTATTTCTGTGTCCAAAAATCTTAAAAAGCGGCAGCCTTTATTTTTTTTATTTTTTGTTGAATATGTTATTGTTTTTATTATTTTTTAATATGTTTATTTATTTATTATGTTGGGGTTGTTATTATTCTTTTTATTAATTGCTGTATTTAAATATCCCCTTGTTTTCTAATTCATCTCGTCTCACTTATCGTACTGATTTATGTGTTGTTGTACATTCTTGACGACCCGTTTGGAACAGTGGTAGTGAGCGCTGCCTTTGATCCAAGGGTTGCGGGTTCGATCCCCGCACAGTATAAACATTTGTGTGCATGATCATGTCTGTTTGTATTGGTCTGGGTGTTTGTATGTATTATACGTATGTATTTACAAAAGAAAAGTATTATATGTATGTATATATTTGTAATTCCGCTGTTGGTTCTGATATCCGTAACACAGGTGCTTGAGCTACCTATCTCGGAGTCAGATCAATGTGTGTGATGTTATGAAATCTTTATTCTAAGTTATGTTTGTAATTTTATGTATAGTGCTTCTACCATCTACCCGTAGGTGCCCTGAAAACCAGCGCCTCGGCAATATTTATGTCTTGGCATTATGCTGAGAGTCAACTTTTCAGCACAAAACATGGATTAGCTATGTAAGATTAAAATGTAATTAGTCAGCAGTTTGTTTGCTGAATAAATATTTTATGTCTTTCTATAAAGACAGAAATTTACCTATTTTAGTATGAAAAAGTTCTACAATAGTAAAATAATATGTAAATTTGCCTAATCTCAAAAATTTTCAAACTTTTCAGACACCCTTTTCAAACTTAGACCAAACAACAAGCCACGGGCTTATTCGGAGTTGGTTGAGAAACGACAAAACTTTCCCATGTGTTCTACAAAACCAGGCTCTTATTTATAAGCTCAAATAACGTTGGCATTCAAGGAAGTCCTAATCAAAAGATTTACTCATAGTGAAGAGAATTTAGGGTTACGGGTAGCCCTAACGAGCGACTCCAATCGATTTAAATTGTTAGCTACTAAACCGGATCTATTTTAAACATTTTTGGAGCGGGAGTTACTAAGCAAACATTTATATTATTTATTTAATAATTGTTAATATTTAGAAATTTGGATTGACGCCATAAGTAGCCGTTTTTGGTGGCAATTCAAATTTTGAGTACAAAAGCAGACCCAAGAGATCAGTATAAGTATGAAATAAATAGTATAAGTGTTTTCCGAGAGGCTGCAGCTTCGAAATTGTTAAAAATATATCCGGTTTAGTTGCTAATAATTTAAATCAATTGGTGTCGCTAGTGTGTCAAGCCCATCACTTTAACGGAGAAATTTAGAGGCTCCAAATCTGATCTGATCAATCTGACTCGGTATTGTTCAGGAATAGATACAGGGTGAACCTTATACCTTTGACTTTAAGTATCATTTTGACGTTGCATATTCTACTGTCTTATAAGGACACCTTTTTTTAATGTCTTTGTGAACATTATAACTTGTGGTAAAACGATTACCTGGTTAAGAGGTTGCAACTATTTACCGATGAACCCTGTATGAAAACTTCCGATATCGAGGTAGTACGTGCTCCGAAGACTCGTTACCTTGTAAGGAGGATCTTGGGACTACGTTACGGAGATTATGTAGACATTTGTTACCGGTAACTCAGGATGCTAAAGGGTTTGTTTGCTAAAATGTAGAAAAGTTTTTAGTACAAACTTTTATGGTCTTTATAGAATGTGAAATGTAGAGTACAAAGAACGCAAAGTTTGTAAAATGGGCAACTGATTATTGTTCACAACACTGTTTCATACTGAGATATCGGAAGTTTTAGTTTTTTAACAGTTATATAATAGCTTGTTCTTATTTATTGCAATCACTTGCAATTTGTTATGTCCTCGGTGGTTCAGTCGGTCAGAGCCATCACACGGCTAGGCAACAGGTTCGAATCCTACCTATAAACGAATTCTGAGACAGTCTCTATCAAATCGTCCTTCGCATGAGCAATGAAGAGAACTAAGGTCTGTACATAGCCCAAAGGATTGCATGCCTCAAGTGGCAATGGGCAGGGCACATAGCGAGGAGAACAGACGGCCGTTGGGGCGGAAAGGTCCCCCCCCCCCCCAAGGTGGACACAGGACCGATCTGTGTGGAGAACATTGGGGGAGGCCTATGTCCAGCAGTGGACGTCTATTGGCTGAAATGATGATGATGATAAATGATGATGACTAATAACCGTAACTGTCATTTTTAAAGATTTAATAGGTTGGGGAAAAAGTCTTTACAATTTTGAAGAACATAATTCCAAATTCAAATTAGGCAAATGTGTGATTTTCATTTGTTTTTCGTACTGTCAAGATGAGGGAATCTAATGATGAAATCCGATACATTTTAAAGTTTTACTACAAAAAAGGTAAAAATGCACGCAAACCACGAAAAAAAACTGCGATCTTTATAATAATAATAATTCTTACAACATCTCATAAGTTGACCTCATTCCGTAGCTTAAGCACTTAAGCACTTGTGTTACAGATATCGGGCAACAGAGGAACACAAATATATACTTAAATACATATACTAAACCCAGACACTGAACAAACACAAGTGTTCATCGCACGAATGTTTGTCCAGGGTGGGGATCGAACCCACGACCTTTGGTTTAAGAGACAGGGTCACTACCAATTGCGCCATCCGGTCAGTCAGTGGACCTAGTGCAGTGTCTGTGAGAGTAGCACAAATTTGGTTTAAGCGTTTTCAATCCGGAAATTTTGATGTCAAAGATGCACCTCGCTCTGGTCGCCCTATTACGGATAAAATGGAGGCCGTTTTCGTAAAAATGGCATCAACCACAAGACAGTTTTGGCGCATTTGAAAAAAGCTGGGTACACAAAAACACTCGATGTTTGGGTACCTCACGAGATCACTGAAAGAAACCTAATGAACCGTGTACTCATTTGTGCTTCTTTATTACGAAAAGGAAACCGAATCATTTTTGAAGAAGCTGATAACTGGTGATGAAAAGTGGATCACGTACGACAAGAACGTGCGAAAAAGGTCGTGGTCAAAGGCTGGTCAGGCTTCACAGACTGAGGCGAAACCCGGGTTAACTCGCAATAAGGTGGTGTTGTGTGTGTGGTGGGATTGGAAGGACATTATTCATTATGAGCTGTCTTTAGAGGTGGCCAAACCTTGAAAGACTGGAAGACCAATATTTGCCTCTTGTTGAAAAATCAGCATAATCTTAGAGTTTTTGACCCGGTTGAGTTCTATGCTCTCGCTTCGGAGCCCGTTACCCTTCAAACAAGGCTATTCCATACAAATTCATGTCGTAAATAAAGTCTTAAGATCGGAAAAGTAATAATGTAAATTCTAATTGTTTTTATTTCAAGATGGCTTGTCCCGATCTGCATTTGTGGCAAATAAATTACGTCTACTACAAATCTCCTTATTTTAGATGGCCATTATCATTAGAGCAAGCGGAAAAATGCGAAGGGAGAAAATGGTTAGATTTGTAAAAACGGATAGGAGCGTGCAGGAGGACGAAAAGGTTCCGTGGAAGGGATATGTCCCAGTTTACAAAGAACTCTGGTACATAGGTACTTGTTCTTTGTACAGCTATATTTAGGCTTATTTTTATCCTTATTGCATAACTACTAGCCTTCCTTTTGATTTGACGACTAGTTGATTTATCCATACTAATAATATAAATGAGAAAGTGTATGTGTGTATGTGTCTGTTTGTTTCTGTCTTTTACGGCAAACGGAGCGACGAATTGACGTAATTTTTTAGTTCAAATAGTTGAAGGGATGGATAATTTTACCAAAGCTGCGGTCACCCGGTACTTATAATATTGATCTGACTTCGAGATAGGTAGCTCTGGCGGAGTTACAAATATTTACATTTAATACTTTTCTTTGTAAATACACTTTTTTTTTATATGTGAGGTGGCAGACAAGCAGGCGGATCACCTGATGGTAAGCAATTCCGCCGCCCATAGACACCCGCAACACCAGTGGAGTCACAAGTGAGCTGCCAACCTTTTCCCCTTCCCCCCATTGGGCCTCCGGTAACCTCACTCACGCCGGTCTTCTGTGAGGCAATGATATCACTCCGGTCGAGCCGGCCCATTCATGCCTAAGTGTGGCTCTCCCACATTGAAAACTATTACTTATAATCTATAGAAAACATCCAGACCAATACAAATAGACATGTTCATACACCATGACCAGAGGCAGCGTTCACTACCACTGATCCAAACGGGTCGAAAGATATTATTCTTACTTTAATTTAATTTTATTTATTGATAGATTATTATTGAAGAAGTTGATTATTCGGCTTGTCTCACTTTTGATTATCTGGTATGATATTACTAATACCTGTACCTAATATAGGTAATATCCGCATCGTGCATAAAGTCATATTCAACAGAGAAGGCAGACCAAGCTGATAAGCACCGGACACGGGTGGATTTGGTGAGTTTGAAAAGTTGAGGTCAAAGGTAACTGCTGGCCAGATACTGCATACAATTCTCCGGTTTATTCCCGCTGTCCATCCTCTGCTTGTCCACCCCGGGTGGACAGTGAAACAATTGTTAAAAAGATTCTCCGCCAATCATAACGGATTCCGTTCCATTGGGCTACTGATAGTAAGGACGAGAAAGGGCATTTGCGGTAGCGTACCCGCTTATGATGACCCGTAAATGACTGCTTCCAAATTTAGTTGAAGCGGTCACCATGGCCGAAATCAGCTGGACTCCTAAATTTAACGGATATTTAAAATCTTTAACTAACCATCGTCTTTAACCGGGCCAGTGGATTATTGGGCTACAACGACAACATTCAACAAACTACGTAGATATTATGACTTGCTCGATATCATAAAGCAAAGACTCAGATAAATCCCATGGCGCACTTGGTAGTGATCCTGTCTCATTCGCCATCGTGAGATCCTCACAATGGACGAACATGGATCTCAATGGACCGTGGGAGAGCCACGCTTCGGCATGAATGGGCCGGCTCGACCGGAGTGATAACATGTCCTCACAGAAAACCGGCGTGAAGCAGCACTGCACTGCGTGAGTGAGGGTATCGGAGGCCTAATCCGAGAGAAAGGGGGTCAGCGCACTTGTGTCACGGGAGTCCATGGGCAACGGCAATCGCTTACCATCATTTGATTCATCTGCTCGGCTGACACCTATCATATTAAAAAAAAAAATTCGTGTTATAAACACTCGTTTTTATTCATTGTCTGAGTTAATACTGGATGTAATTATTTTACTGTCTGATATCTGATATATGATGCGCTGTGTTTTGCCGTGTGAGTGAGGTTACCGGAGGCCCAATGGGGGGAAGGGGAAAAGGTTGGCAGCGCACTTGTGTTCCGGGTGTCCATGGGCGGCGGAATTGCTTATCATCATTTGATCCGTCAGCTCGTCTGTCACCTCTCATATAAAAAACAATCAAATCAGTAACACAAGTGCTTAAGGTGACTGGTAGGGAACACTAGCGACGCCAATTGATTTTATTTGTTAGCAACAAAACTGGATATCTTTTTTACAATTTAGAAAATGCAGCCTCTCGGAAAACACTGCTGGGGCACGGGCCTCCCTCAATCACATGAGGGGTAATTGCCATACTCACCACGCTTGGCAGACGGGTTGGCGAGGGTGACGGGTAGCCGTGTGGTCCCCGGCAGAGTAGAATAGGCCACCCTCACTCTTACCGAGGTGTCGTAAAAGGCGACTAAGGTAAAGCTGCTGGCATGATCATCAGCATCCAGAGAAGGAAAACTCTGCATTTATATCAAACACTTTTACTATTTATTTAATACTAATACTCGAAATTGAAATTACCGCCAAAAAGAAAGAAAGATAGAAAGAAACAATTCTTTGACCATCACAATACATCAATTTAACAATAAAAAAATCGGACACTAATGGCGTTAATCCAGATTTCGAGTACAAAAACAGTTCAAAAAGTAGTACACCATTATAAAATAAATAGTATAAATGTTTGTTTAGAGACTGCCCCTCCGAAATTGTTTAAAATAGATCCGGACTAGTAGCTAATAATTTAAATCGCTACATGATTGGTGTCGCTAGTTAGGGGTACCCGCTGCCTTAAGAAATTTAGTACAAAATCAGGTCAATACATGAGATTTTTGACAGATTATGTAATATCTTAACATAGTTACTAGTAAGGTGTCGAAAAAACAAGCTAACTTTTTCAAATCATTTATTTCCGTCCGCGTTACTTACGCGATAAGAATAGAGACCAGGTAACCGAAAAATTTAGGGTACCCAAAAAGCATTTGTATCTATAGTAGTCACAAGCCCAGTAACAAATGAATTGCTTATAAATATTAAAATATTGAAATTCGTTCCATTATGCACCCAAAGCCGAACAACAAAATATCCAGCCAATGGTGACCATGCTAAAGTGCCCCAAATCCGGCTAATACGGCAATCGTGGAAAGTGGACATTTCCAAACTCGACAAAGAATTCGAATTATAGATTTCCATACGTTCATCCATAGAAATGTCGAATTCGATATCTATATTGATTAAAATCTCTTATTCGGCTTCATTATAGAGTGCGCGAGAATAGGCCTTCAGTAATGGAATAATTTAGCATGCCTAAGAATGGCATGCTAAATTAATTGAAGTTGCTAATTTTCATGATTGCAAAAATTCATACAAAGCAAATGGGGTATATGACTAAGCTCAAGATTTTACAAAATATAAATATTTTATCAAAATATAGGTCAATATGTGCCAATGGCAAAAATTCTCAATTAAAAATATAACGTCTAGCCGGTTTTATGGTCATTCAAAGATTCATGGGCAAGTCCATTTTAAAAGTATGAAATTATTAAAAAATAATTATACCATTGAATAATCCATACAATTTGCACTAACTATTATAATAGAACCATTGACATAAACGAAACATTTGATATAGCTACCATACAAAATTCAAATGATATGCATACAAAATACTGTCGTGTGACGTCACATCTTAGTAGCCATTTGTATGGAGCGTTTTGGGTTTGCCCAAAATAATGTGATTTTAAAGTTGTGATATCTTAGGTAGTTTAAATGAGAATCAAGTGATTCTTTCAACGATGTTTTTATCATTGAGAGGTCTTTTGATTGCAAAAACAAAAAAAAATGCCATATAAATAAAAGGGTTGATCGTAGAAGGGTGAAAATTGAGGATTGTATGTATTTTTGTATGTTGTATCATAAAAAAAGAGAAATTAAAAATTTTGTCTAAAAAATAAAAATAAAAATTTAGGGGTGGACTACCCCTAACATTTAGGGGGATGAAAAATAGATGTTGGCCGATTCTCATAGATACCGGATAAGCACAAAAAATTTCATCAAAATCGGTCAAGCCGTTTCGGAGGAGTATGGCAACGAAAACTGTGACACGAGAATTTTATATATTAGATAGATAATCTTAACAATTTAATTCTTAACAGCGCGATAATCATAATATTAGCACGTTAATTCATATTGTGATCATAATAGCATAGCAATGGCTTGCAGCATGCTATTGTATGAAAAAATAGCATTAAAATGATTAAAAAATAGTAATAATTGCCAACTTTAAACTCCAGAATAGATATAAATTAGATTGAGTAATAGTATTTAAAAAAAAAAACGTCTAAGAAACTATTAGAAACGTGTAGGTTTCATTGTGATGTTTTCCAGATTAAAATTTAAAATCTGGAGGTGCATACTGGCCCACGTTATTTCCTATTTGCTACTATCTTTAAGGCGACGGTTAGCCTCAACTAGCGACACCATGCGTTTTTAATTGTTAACTACTAAACCGGATCTATAAAATAACCATGCACAAATGTTGGGTCCGTTTTTGTACGCGAAAAATTGATTACCGCCAAAAGTGGCCGCTTTTGACGTGAATCAATTTTTCGCGTACGCGTAGGACCCAACATTTGTGCATAGAATAGAATAGAAAATAATTTATTTCCTGACAAAAACATCAAAATATTTATATAAAATGTACGTATGGTTATACTTATTTATGGTATGGCATGGTTATTTAATAAATAGTACAAGTGTTTGCCGAGAGGTTGTTACCCCAAAATGGTTTAAAATAGATCCGATTTAGTAGCTAAAAATTATTAGCATCGCTAGTGTACCCTACCCGTCACCTTAATACATACAACTGTTGCTCATTGATTCAGTAAACAAACCGAGTAAGCCGTCTTAGTATTTACGGCTGTAAACTTAATAATTAATACTCTACTGTTTTTCAACACTTTAGCGATTAACAAAGGGCGAAAACCTTCCTATTCACAGACTTCACAACACAAGAAATTTCGTAATTGAAGTCGGAGTGGTTATTTGCACTCATTTTGTTCAAATGGCTGCTTGAACAGCCGCTTTAGCCCTTTATAGCCCTTAATCGATACCCGTGCGATAAAAATAAAGCTTAAGAAAATACTGACCTTTTTCCCTGTACACTTGTGTTAATTGCAAAGGATGGCTCGGGAGGAGCTAAAGTCAACAAGGAATTGAAAGGATGAGAGTTTCATAAATGTTATTCCTTATCTTAGCGTGTAATTGAGGACGTAATTGCCGATCCGTTTGGACCAGTGGTAGTGAACGCTGCCTCTGGTGCAAGTGTTGCGGATTCGATCCTCGCACAGTACAAACATTCCAGTCTATCAATCAATCAGCCTATAGTCGTCCACTGCTGAACGAAGGCCTCCCCAAAAGAACCTCCCAAAGAGCGCCAACCAACTCGCTAAACAGTCTGCATCCAGCTCACACCAGCTATCTTTCTCAAATCGTCAATCCATCGTGCCGCAGGCGCATTTCAGTACATTCATTTATGCATTGTCCATGAACATATCTGTTTGTATTGGTCTGGGTGCTTTTTTATGTGATATATGGCAGACGAGCAGTCGGATCACATGATGGTAAGCGATTGCCGCTGCCCATGGACACCTGCGACACCAGTGGAGTCCTAAGTAAGCTGCTAACCCTTAACCCCCCCTTTCCCCCAGATTGGGCCTCCGGTACCCTCACTTACGCAGCGAAACACAGCACAGTGCTGCTTCACGTCAGTTTTCTGTGAGACCGTGCTATCACTCCAGTCGAGCTGGCCCATTTATGCCGAAGGTGTTTTCTATGTATAAAAGTATGTATTTACAAAAGAGAAGTATAATTATGTATATAATTGTAATTCCGCTGTTGGTTCTGTTATCCGGGTGCACACCGTTCACCGAAACACAGATGCTTGAGCTACCTATCTCGGAGTCAGATCAATGTGTGTGATATATTTATTTATTTATTTTATTTTATTTCATTCCTTACGTTCAAAGCTGTCGCTTTATAGTAGAGTACGTTTAGACCATGTGACCGCGTGATTTAGGATTTGAGGAGTCTAGTAATTACAATGAAGCGACTGCCGTCTGATCTTTGCAACCCTTTTGACAAGGGAAACCAGACCAACTGAATCTTGTTTATATTATTATTATGTTTGGAATATATAAATATATTCTCCCATTTTGGGGTACGCTAACAAAATTGCGGGCTTTTGGCCAAACAAAGTTGTAGAGGAAAAGTATTATGTTGTTATGATGTCAGAATCCGATTCAAGCTGTAAAAATTTGCGGACTATCCTGCAAGTGTTAAGAATCGCTGCTTTTTGCAGAGTTAGATAGGTACATTTTGGCAACTGTAAATTGTTGAGACTAATATGCAACTGTTTAGGTATGACGCCAGTGGTAGACACTACTATTGGCACTATTATTATTATTATTAATTATTCAGGCAGGCAGTTCAGGAACTGATTATTGCCTGTATCCAGTTACATTACAAGTATATCTTATTTTTCATTTTGTAAGTACTTGTCTAGTCTATTCTTAAATATATTTGTGTTTTCGGCTGAGACTACTTCTTGTGGTAACTTGTTCCACAGCTCGACCACTCGGTTGCTAAAGAAGTGTTTATGCGGGTTGTTGTTTGACCTCATTTTTTGCCAGCTTAAGGCTGTGCCCTCGCAGGTGTGGATTTTTGTTTCGGGTTAGCATGCACGTCATAATGGTCTGTTAAGATCATGTACTTTAAAAACTATCTACAACGTGCAGGTTTCCTCACAGTGTCTTCCCACACCGCTGAGTTAATGTTACGAGTAGAAATACGCACTTACATTTGAAAAATACTTTTGAGATCTGTTTCAAATCAAGACCATGAATCAAGACCGGCTCGACCGGAGTGATACAACGGCCTCACAGAAAACCAGGGTAAAACAGCACTGTGCTGTATTTTGCTGCGTGAGTGAGGTTACCGGAGGCCTGATCCGAGGGAAAAGGGGGTTCAAAGGTTAGCAGCGCACTTGTGACTCTATTGATGTCGCGGGTGTCAATGTGGTGTGGTCCCCGACAGAGTAGAATAGGCCACCCTCACTCTTACCGAGGTGTCGTAAAAGGCGACTAAGGTAAAGCTGCTGGCATGATCATCAGCACCCAGAGAAGGAAAACTCTGCATTTATATCAAAACCCTCGCCAACCCGTCTGCCAAGCGTGGTGAGTATTACAATTACCCCTCATGTGATTGAGGGAGGCTCGTGCCCCAGCAGACTTAAATGGGCTGATGATGATGTGTGGGCGGCAATCGCTTACCACCAGGCGATCCATCTGCGCGTCTGCTACCTATCACACTAAAAGACCATGACCGCATGGAAGGCGCTTTCTTATCCACTGAGCTAGTTCGTACATCGTTCCAGCAGAGCTACCAGTCTTATGGATGTTAATTACCTCTCCAAATTGCCGATGACATAAGACAATCAACATAAATTGGTTTTTCGTTAAAGATAACGATAAACATTCTTTATTCAATTTAGGTTCCACACAGAACACTTATGAATGTCAAAATATGTACATAATATCTACCGCTGGTTCGAAATGTCGATTTCTACTGAGAAAACACTAGCAAGAAACTCAGTAGTTACTCTATTCAAATATTGATGATGTTACAGAGTTTCAATTAAGAAGACAAAAAAATACAATTATGAAAGTTAATAGACTACTATGAATAACAACTCAAAAGATTAATCAATTAACATGACCAAGAATCCTTATCATTTAAATAATCTTGTACAATATAGTAACCTTTCTTCATTAGGCAGGTTTTAATATGAGACTTAAACTTATCCAGTGATAGGTTAATGACATTTTACTTCCGTACACACGTTTACTTCCGTACCCAAACTAATTAGTAATCACATGTTTGCGAGGTTTGGACTAATTATTACCCCATCATAAAAGCAACCTGTTCCAACATTAGCAAAAGGGTGAACAAAATAACGATAAACATTATCCTTTAATTTATTCAGGGACCTGATGAAATCGCTCTGCACTAGAGATTGTGTAATATATATCGATTATTATTGGACATAATTTTAAGTCAGTCAGTTGTTTTAATCAAAAGCTAAATAACTTTTTTTTTGGTTCGATTTCCGTGTGATATTTTACCTAATGGTAAGTGATCACCGCCACCCATGGACGTCTGCTACTTCTGTTTGTTCAGTGTATTTTTTTTTATGTGATAGGTGGCAGGACGAGCTGAGGGATCACCTGATGGTAAGCAATTGCCGCCGCCCATAGACACCCGTGACACCAGTGAAGTCACAAGTGCGCTGCCAACCTTTTAACCTCCCTTTCCCCCGAATTGGGCCTCCGGTACCATCACTCACGTAGCGAAACACAGCACAGTGCTGATTCACGCTGGTTTTCTGTGAGGCCGTGGAATCATTCCGATCGAGCCGGCCCATTCATGCCGAAGCGTGGCTCTCCCTACGGTATGGTGTATGGTGTAATTATAAGTATTTAAGTAATATATTTTTGTGTTTCCTCTGTCGACTGATATCCGGAAGACAAGTGTGCTGATCAATGCATGAAATGTTTTAAGATTTTATTTATTTTTTAGCGGTAGTTTTTTTTATTGCTTATTTCTAGCTTTTGTCAAGAGCAAAATTAGCTGAGCTGAATGGAATGCTATATTAATAATTATTTACCAGCTGAAATCCTAATCAAATTAACCATCAAGCAAAAAAAATATTTTCATTCGAATTTTTTCAGCAAACAAGTGCTAAGCCTTTTTTTTCCTGTATTTTTTTTAAATTAGTATGACATTGACCGTGGGAAACCACGCTTCGAAATGGTCCGACTCGACCGGAGTTATAGATCTCACAGAAAACCAGCGTGAAGCAGCACTGTGCTGTGTTTCGCTGCGTGAGTAAGTGTACCGGAGGACCAATCCGGGGAAAGGGGGGTTTAAGGGTTAGCAGCTCACTTAGGACTCCACTGGTGTCGCAGGAGTCCATGTGATCCGACTGCTCGTCTGCCATATATCACATAAAAAAGCGGTAGATAATACTACCAGGTAAGTAATGAACTAAATAAACTTTTTTAGTTTTTTAGATTTTCGCGTTGCATTATAACTAATAATGTATCAATACGGGGATTAACACTTACACTTAGCTTCACTGACAATTCATCTAGTGGCGAATTAATATCAAAAAATGTGAGGGTGTCCGAAGATTCACAGCCCAGCCCCAGCAGACGACGCCGTGCTCCGCCAGTCCGCTCGTGACCACGGCTGCTGTAACGTAGCCGAAACGTCGAGCCAAATATGTGAGTACACAATGTTGTTTCACATAATAAATATCGTGTTAATCCCCGTATTGATACATTATAGTAAATAAACTTTATCGTTTAAGCTTTGCCTCCTAGCCACACTATTTACATATGTGTGTTTATTACACCTACTGCGTTATTTTCTGACAGTACAAGACTGCAAGATTTTAATGGCATGTTAAATAATAATAGTTTGTGTGAATAATACAACAAGTTTACTAGTTTCATTAGGACAGTTTGGGAGTCAAAAGAACTACAAAAAATAATTCGATATTAAATGGTAGAGTAGGTATCACTAAATATTTATGTGTATACTATTTATGCATTATGGAACAAAAAAGAAAGATTTCTGATTCCTTAGGATATATTCTAGGTATGATGGGAAGCATAGCATGCCATGGATGTTTTCATCGGTGTTTCACCTAACGAAATTTAAAGAAAGAAAGAAAAAATATTTATTGACCACAACACATAAAAAAAATATAAAAAAGGGTACAGAGCATAAGAGTTGCGGTCAAAAAGGCTCAGCCTCAGCATATGCTGCAACTGCCGCAAGCAACAGCTTCAGCGCTGGTTTTCTGGCTGGACCTTGGGTGACGCCTTTGCATTCGAAGAAATATAAATATTGATATGGAATCAAGAAGGTTATACTATTACCTTGTTGTATGCAATACAGAAGATAACAAAACAGATACCCCGCCGCCCATGAACACCCGCAACACCAGTGGAGTCACAACTGCGCTTTTTAACTCTCCTTTTCCCCCTATTATGCCTCCGGTAACAACACTCACACGGCGAAACAGCGCAGTTGTTGCTTCCCACCAGTTTTCTGTGAGGCCGTGGTGTGGGTACAAAATTATCGAATACATAAAGACCGACCAAGATCAGAAGGCAATTCAGTGACATTAGCAAGAGGGCGTTGTACAGCGTATTTTCTATCAGAAAATGTCTATACAGCATTAGTTCCGACTTATGCCACGTGCCAAATAACTGTGTTCAAATTTTAATAGACAGTCTTATATATTCGAGACAGTAGCCCCATCATTAATTCGCTATGTTACTACTGTAAACTTTATTGTCTGTGACACGGTATAGAAACAGAAAAGGAAAAAAAATTAAAATAGTCATGTGGAAATTTGAAAAATAATAAATTAACAAAATAACACAATAAAAATTAACAATTGATACTCAACGACTACCTACTTTCAAACCAAAATTATTTTTTAAGTTACTTATATTACCTGCCCTAAGTTCCCCGCTCATCAACTTCCCTTTCCTCCTTTGCCTTCCTTCTCACATTATATTAAATATTTATGTAGATAAATCAAATTGTATAATAATAAATTATAACAATTTTTATTAATCTGCCAATTAATAAAGTTTGTGTTGTCTAAATGTGTATGCCAGTGTTTGTTTTAGGTGATGTTTAAAATATTATTATTAAATAAAGAAAACCAATTTCCAAAGAAACGTATCTCTTTAATCACTAGACATTGGCAGAGTTGTCTCATAAGAGCAACACCAAGCCATGAATAAAAAAATACTTATATTACGTAATCATGTGCCACGCGTGGTGGACCAGCACAGATCACTTTATATGTAGCAAGCTAGTAGACCACGCCCTGCCATGCCAGAAAAATAAAAAAGCAGCGAGTTTACATTACCAGAACCGGAAAGAACTACCAAATTATATGTGCTACAAAGTATTTTCCTCGTGTGATGTTTCCTCGTGTGGTGTTGTTGTCTACTGATGAATTTACCTCTCTCCAATGTTGAGAGGAGTTAAAGGAAAACTTAGGTTGTAAATGTTACCAGGGGATTTTGTAAGCCAAAATGGAAATGGATGGGAAACCAGCCACGGCATAGGAACGATAGTGGGACTACCATTCACCAATAATAGTGGCGAATCGATGAAGGTCTGACTAAAAGTACAGTCCAATCACAGTTATTTGGCACGTGGCAAATGTCGGAACTAATGCTGTTTTGACATTTTTCGCATAGAAAACCCGTTTTACAACGCCCCCGGTCAATGTCACTAAAGTGCCTTCTGATCGTGGTCGTACTGGAAGAAAGGTCTATACTCAGACGGGTGGAAGTGGGCTAAAAATACGATGATGATAAATAATCTAATCAGAAATAGCCTGAAAATTGCTATTATATTAAACCAGTGATCCATTCATCTTTTTAAGTTAAGTGGTCCTTTATAATTAAGGTTCCATCGAATTCTGTTTTATTTTTATAAGCTTAAAAGTGCTCGGCTTAACAAGTTAATTTACCTTCATTAAGTAACAATGGGGGCTTCTCATTTTATTAGAATCCCACTTCATTAGGTAACCTTTTATTTTATTCGGCTACATGAAAATTTAAATTAAAGTTTGGATTCCATTTCCATTAAAATGTAAACATACTGAACTGGCTCTCTTTGTGATAAAATGGCCTTTTTTTCAAACAGCTACACAGCGGGCGGAAATTTCAATATTCATGAGCTTTTTCATCGGCAGCCCATCGGTCCCTGGTAACTTTTGTCACTGCTCTGTTTCATGATTCCCCTCAGTCAGCAGATAATATTTCAAACTGCAATTTATGGAGCCAAACAGGTTAATAACATAACTTGTAGTTGTGTTGTGGCTCCTTTTTAGGGTTCCGTAGCCAAATGGCAAAAAACGGAACCCTTATAGATTCGTCATGTCTGTCCGTCCGTCCGTATGTCACAGCCACTTATCTCCGAAACTATAAAAACTATACTATTGAAACTTGGTAAATAGATGTATTTTGTTAACCGCATTACGATTTTTATACAAAAAAAGGAAAAAATAAAAAAATTGGGTGGGTCTCCATACTTGAAACTAAAACTCAAAAATTTTTTTTCATCAAACCTATACGTGTGGGGTATCTATGGATAGGTCTTTAAAAATGATGATGAACACAATACTTTGCGCAAGAGACGCTCCCAAGTGTAAATTGTGTGTCCCCCCTCTAACTTCTATTATAAATTAATTATAAAACTAAAAAAAAATTTAAGTACATAATCATGAAAACTAACAACGGAAATTGGTTTGAACTAAATATAGTGAGTAGTTTTTTTAATACGTTATAAACCGTAACCGCAATTTACCTTCCATATATCTTACTTGCTGCTACGGAACCCTTCATGGGCGAGTCCGATTCGCACTTGGCCGGTTTTTTATATGAATCCAGCATCTGATTGTAAGCCACCACCAATGGATAGTCAAAACAACAGTAGAGCCACAAATGTGCTGCCAACCTTTTAACTTGCCGTCCCCCGATGAATAACACCAGACCTGTCCCCTACAGCTTTTGTCAAATTAATGTTGTAAAGTAGTAGTTTTTTTTATTTGTTACATTTAAGCCACAGACTCTAGGTCCGCGCCTTTTTTGTTAGTTTCCAAAATTATTTGTAGTGTTTGTAGTGTTACACGAAAAATCATTGTTAGTGTTGATACCATAGATAATGTAAAGGTGGAAAATAAACAAATTTTATTATTATTATTCTTATTTATATGTGGGCTGCTTTCTATTGTGCAAAGAAAATGTCATTGTATTTAACCTCGTGTATTTTCATATTAGATGACATGGAGACAAGTTCCCAAATAATTTACGATTTGCCAAAATCCGTTATACTTGAAGCCAAGCTAAAGCTCTAAGTTAACTTGTGGTCACTATCTAACCTAATCTAGGTCAGACATTGTGTACAAGTTCAACAGTCACCGCTCAACAAAAGCAAAACAAATGCACTAATAATTAGGGTAAGTACATTTTCATTTCAAGATTGCTCAACAGATGGCGCTGTGCAAAATTGAATCGCACAAGCGTTTCGTTTTTTTTTACATACATATACCTTGTGAATGCTTAACCCACCAGGTACTTGCATCATTGCTAGACACCTCAATATATGGTTTAATTATGAATCAAGGCTTTTATTCCTGAAACCTTGTCACCTTGCTATAGGGTTGTACACATTGTATGTTTATTCAAATGAAACTTTACGCTGCCCATCATGTGGCCAAGTTTGAGGAACGCTCGACAAACGGTGAAAGCTCCTTGTTTCTAAGTAGCAAGGAACTAAGCTAATTTCCTCCGTGCTGTACTAGTTAAGGTCATTGTTACTTAAAGGTAACTAAACTCGTGGGTTCAACCTGAAGAGACAAAACACTTTGTGTAAGTGTCCTCGTTTATAAGACCTCAGTGTTACTAGTGGTACGACCAATAATATAATTCATCGTCATCGTCAGCCCATTTAAGTCCCCACTGCTGGGGCATGGGCCTCCCTCAATCACATGAGGGGTAATTGCCATACACACCACGCTTGGCAGACGGGTTGGCGAGGGTTTTGATATAAATGCAGAGTTTTCCTTCTCTGGGTGCTGATGATCATGCCAGCAGCTTTACCTTAGTCGCCTTTTACGACACCTCGGTAAGAGTGAGGGTGGCCTATTCTACTCTGCCGGGGACCACACGGCTGGTAAATAATATAATTATACCACTGGCAATAATATAATTATACCACATAAGTAGATAAAACTTATACTAAACGCAACGCAACTTATACCAACGCCGCAGATGGACGAGTATTGCGTTCATTGGTTATTTACAAAAGTTGTGATTCCGCTGTTGGTTCTGATTTTCGTAACACAGGTGCTTGAGCCATCTATCTCGGAGTCTGATCAATGTAGGTGAGGTTATGAAATATTTATTCATTATTTAGTATCACTTTTGCGGGAAATTACGGCACAAGGCCGGTCCTTTTGGAAGGCGTACGTGGAGATACAGATCCAACACAAAGAGGTCCCGTTTGAGACACAAAAAGGTGATTGAGTACCTATGTGTACACCTGGCAGATACTGTCCTTGTCTGCACTATTGAAGAGATACAGCCAAAGACAGGACCCGCCAGGTGCAAGGACTATTGCAGATGAGAAGGGAACTACATATATCGGGTCTGTGGATAAGATCTTGCTGAACTGGTTGCCGGGTTATTGACGAGACAACTGGACGCCTGCCTCATAAAAGGTCTCATCTTTATAATTAAGGCAAACTCGCCTCCCACTTGATGAGCCCCCAAAATCAGTTACTATATTAAGCGTCAAGGCGGCAAACATTGGCGCGGTCAGCGAGGGTGTAGAGAGGTGTGCACCGATTTCTTGGTTCCGGTAATCTGATCAACCGTACCTCGCTATTACGCAGGTTGGGCACTTCCACCCTTTCGAGCATATAGCTCTTGCGCTCACTCTGGCCGGCCAACAAAGGCAAGCCAAAGGTGGGGGACAGATGGTGTTACCCCCGGGAGTTTCGGGTCCGCGGTGTCACACCACACACCAACAGCTCGCTACCTGCAGAGACTAATTGCACTGATGAGAGTTATTGTGGTTCATTAGCGCAGATCAACGCTTACCAGCGGGTGTCGGAGTTGTCACATCGCTATTATTATTTATTATTAGGTAATTATGAATCTATATAAAACCGGTTGCCACGTTGCCCTTTACAGCTACTGACTATTTTGAACAATTTAACTGTCACATTATCGTTCATTACAATGAATAAAATTCTCTACCATATGACCCGAGTCCTTGCGTTAACTACGAATATAACTAGCAAAAAACTCTCTTAAAAACCTTCGACCGATCGAATCTATGACCTTCCACGTACCGGTTGAATGTTAATATAATGTTCTTTTTCGGTTTCCAATGTGTATATTTAGAATATAAAAACTGTGCGTTTCTCTAAGAACTTTCTACCACGAACCTCAGTTCTGTGGAACGGTTTGCCTGCAGGAGTATTTCCCGACGGCTATGACTTTGGGACCTTCAAGAGAAGAAAGTAAGTACTCTTTTTTAAAAAGGCCGGCAGCACATTAGCGATCTCTCTGATTTCGCGGATGTTTATAGCCAGCGTTCATTACTTTCTATCAGGTGACCCGCTTGTTTGTTTGTCGCCTCTAGCATAAAAAATGTGCTTTTGGGTGAGTGGCAATGTACAAACTAGTACTGGCCGAGGCTTAATTTCAGTTAACTCTAGTTAAGTTCAATCACTTTAAGCCATAATAACTTAAAATTATTAATGATTCTGAATTCTAGAGTTACACAGAGCAATGACCCTATAAGCCTGCTTAAAACAATGTAGCTAAGAAAACTTCATTTCGAAGTGATAAAGGATCAAATTTATACTTGAGGCGGGTGAAGTTAAACTTTCTGTAACATCTTTTCCTTAGCTGGTAACATTTTTAACAATTTATGTTAAGACCCAGTTTAAACAGCACCAGCGGCAACACATTGTCATGGACATTGGCGCCATCATTGGCTGGCCTGATGGCTCATTTGGTTGTGACCCTGCCTTACATGCCAAAGGTCGTGGGTTTGATCCCTACCCTGGACAAACATTCGTGTGATGATCACGTGTATTTGTTCAGTGTCTTGGTGTAATATATGTTTTAAGTACATATTTGTCATTCTGTTGTCTGATATCCGTAACACAATAACTTGACCTTCTTAGAATTGAATCAGGCCAATGTATGAGATGTTTTATGAACTCATTCTTATGATAAATAATATCCTTCAACCGATTACGGCTACGGCGGCCAATCTCACGGATTAACCACGTACGCAGGATATATTTTGCATACCGCCTGAAAACCAGCACTGCAGCGGCTTCGGCCAATGCTGAGGTCGGGCCTTGTTGGCTACATAATTTGTTATATTTATGTATTGATGTCACTTAGGTTTAAGTTTGTATTCAGTGGCCAATAAAGAAATCTTTATCTTTTATCTTTTTTACTTAAGTGCGTTATTGGGTGTCCTGGTACGCCATACATTAGAGAAGGGCTAGCGCGGCGAGCGCGATTAGCGGTACTGTCCAGTCCCGGCTGTGGGGTTTTCGACCGTGATTGCGCTAAGATGGACACCCCAGTGTTTTTTGTTGAAAAAATTTTTTGAGACATTTTGAGAATTTTTTGGAAGGATTTTTGAGACGTAGTAGGTACCTATTTATTTTAGAAGAAATCTACTACGTATTTATTGGACGTCTTATTTTGCTCTTTCAACAAAGGCCTACAAACACACAGAATGAAATAAAGCTCATTTTCCTTTAACAGATCCCTGGGGACGGGGCATAAATATTGTGACTAACGTAGAATTCCAAGTGAATTCGCTACTATAATAATATTTCTAAATGTTTTGCACATTTTATTGACAATTGAACCTTATTCCATATACACTAGTAAAAAGCAAATGAAATGTAAGAAATTAGAAATCATTTTATAAACCTACTAGTGCCGCGCCTCCACTTGGTTTCGGGACATTAGTTCCACTTTATACCAATAGATGGCGTTAGGTGTCGATTTTGTCGCGCAAGCGTTTCCTTTTTAGGGTTCCGTAGCCAAATGGCTAAAAACGAAACCCTTATAGATTCGTCATGTCTGTCCGTCTGTCCGTATGTCACAGCCACTTTTCTCCGAAACTATAAGAACTTATACTATTAAAACTTGGTAAATAGATGTATTTTGTTAACGACATTACGATTTTTACACAAAATTTGAAACAATGAAAAAATTGGAGGGGGGGGGGTCTCCATACTTGAAACTGAAACAAATTTTTTTTTCATCAAACCTATACGTGTGGGGTATATGGATATGGATATCATCTTTTTTTCCAAATACAATACTTTGCGCAAGAGACGCTCCCAAAGGGGTAAATTGTGTGTCGTCGTCGTCTTTCTTCTATAATAAATGAATTATAAAACTAAAAAAATTATGATATAAATTACCATAAAAATTAACAACGAAAATTGGTTTGGACTAGATCTATTAAGTAGTTTTTTTTAATACGTTATAAACCGTAAACCGCATTTTACCTTCCATATATCTTACTTGCTGCTACGGAATCTTTCATGGGCCGGCCAAGTCCGACTCGCACTTGGCCGGTTTTTTGATTTACCTATCGTTGCTGCTGTCTGTAGGATTTACTTATTTATAATTAGTATGGATGTCAATTGTTCTTTACTAGCTAAGGGGGCATTTACATGGTCGTTAGTGCGAGATAAAACCCACACAACGGAACGAGCCTTCCATATGTAGGGTTGTGGTTCGGATCCGAGCATACACCTCTAGATTTTTTAGAATCCATATGCACATATATACCTGTGGAATTCATTATCGCCTGCGGTGTTTCCGGACCGATAAGACCTGCAAACCTTCAAGAAAAGAGCATACTCCCTTTTAAAAAGGCCGCCACACCTGTGACTCCTTTGACGTAGCAAGTGTCCATGGGTGCCGGTAATCGCTTATCACCAGGTGATACGTCTGCTCGTCTGCCCCTCATATCATAGAAAAATACCATCTCAAATCAACCAAATCATGTTTCCTTCGGAGAATCAGGACCAGTTAGAACATTACAAGGTTGTGCCCAGACTGGTCTGGAGCCACTTGATTTACGAAGTCTCATGGAAATACATTAAAGACTTAGGGTGGATTCGACCAATTTTTATCCAACGATTCGTTCTACGAACTACTCTTCCAACAGTCAACGCCTATTTGAATGGTAAAATAAAAAATTAGACCACCAATTTTGACAGAATAAGTAATATCTTAAGTAATTCATAATGACGATGTCATTGTCACAGCTGTTTTTTGACTTTTGACATTACTTGTAAAACCCTACTTAACAAAAATGTCCCGGTAGCATATCATGAATCACAAGACAATACATATTGTTTTTTGCCGGTTTATGTCATTCGTTCATTCACTCTTTAAACAAGGTATAGCTATAGCGGCTTTGGAAGAACATTATTGGGTTTATTACGGGAATAAAGTAACGAAGTAAATAATCCTGCGAATAGTTATCCTTTTATATCCTTTATGTAATAAGTACGATTTATTTTTATAAACTGTTGGTTTTTAAACATTTAATTGCTTTTTTGTGTATGTATAAGTGATTTTTTTTTTAATATTTAAAATCTATTGTGCAATAATTTGATTCCTACAAACATGTGTCCGCTAGACTTAAAAGACATTGTAACAACAGTTGATAGACGTAATAAATAAATAAAAAAAAATAAAAAATAACTGTCAGGTTGGTCGAATCCGCCCAAGGCGAGTTAGTAATCTTCTATTTCTGACTAAAGTTGCCAAAATACTTTCAATGACAACTATCAAATGTTTACTTTTGTTCACTTTTAAATGTAGCTTCCTATAGTTCTCCAATGAGCAATAGTGTGCAAGCTATAGTGTGCAATAGTGTGAAACACTAAGAAAACAGGGGTGCTCCTTTTTACGCCTGCGTGGGAAAGAGACGTGAGAACCGACTAAAGAGCCTCATCTTCATGTCCCTTCCCAGGCGGAGACCCGCTTACAGAGTGGGGGAGTGACACTACTCGAGGAGGAGTGATGGGAACAGCCGGGAGCACAGAGCCGTCTCCACCAGGCTGCAGAAGAGGCCTGTGCAAGCTGCACAGCAACGGCAACGCGTCAGCGACTGACATGCTGAGGTGATGATGACTCCTAATCTCATATTGACCAAGTCATTACTTTTAAATTTCTCACAGATCTTCAGGTCATGACTGGCAAGAAGTAGTGCAAAATTGACCAAAGTGGCTCTCTTCCTCTTTTCCTATTCCGGATTTCCGGAGGCCAAGACTCGGTTCGAGTCGCTAAGTCAGCGGAGTAAGTAATTTCAAGTCTTTCAACGCTTAACCTAAGCGCCGTAAAATAAAGAATTTGTCATTATCAAGTCGACAAAAACTTTTATTTTCCTTTCTTAAATTTTTCGTAAAGAGCAGATTTGTTTAAAAATATTCATTTGTTTCCCTAATGCACTGCCCGGGGAAATGGTGAATAATTACTGGGCTACTTTCCTCCCCTTTAATTGCTTAGTCCAAATTACCTGACATTTTTCTAAATGGCAATTCTGAGCTTCAGTCTTGCTCCATTTAGTTGTTTTAGTGCTATTTTTATTTGAGTACGGGAATTGTGTTAAAATAGCCACGGATCCTCATGATAATGCATTCAGCATTCAGGGTTGAGTAGTATTCCCGGGGAAATAAAGCTTATCTTATCTTATCTTGCTATTGGGGGCTGACTAGGAATAGCCAGCGACACTTCGACCCAATGGGATCTTTTGTGTCATCCCCATTACCCTATATTCCTACTATCTCCCTTGTGAATATATTGCATTAGATGCAATATACACTTCAAGGGGAGTAGCCTGTAATCTTCTGGGCTAGGATAAGCTAAGCCCATCAGCCTCATTCTCATGCCTGCCAACGCGTCGCATTCACACAGCAGGTGTGATATGGACTCGTCCTGTTCGCCACAGGCTCTGCAGGTAGTGCTGCTGGCCAGTCCCGTAAAGCTTAATTTTAAACCTATTGGTTAAGGTTAAGCTTAAAAGCCTGTAACAGCCTTTTAAAAACTGATTTAGGCATTTCAATCTACATATTTAAAACAACATAAAGGTCTAAATAATTATTCTTTCTGATCAAATGAGAGGAGCATCCTCAAACAAGTTTTGCTCAGTCGCCTAGTGACGCGATGAATGGGCACCGAAGGAGGCAGATCACACCAGCAAGGTGCAACCCATCCACATCCATTAATGAACACGATTCTCAGTCATAAGAGAGTACCACAGAGAGAGAATTATCCTTTTTATTTTTTATTGGATAGCAGGCAGAAAATTCGTGTGGATATCCGTGTGGGGCAGCAATAAAAGTAACTTATTTGCTAGTTTGCCACTACTCATGAGTGAAAATTTGCCACTTGGTCATGCAAATAAGTACGGCAAAGTAACAATTCCAAGCGAACAAAGTAGCAGGCAAAATCTATTTGCTATTTTTTACGTTTGGGTATTCTGCGCTCGTGACGCTAGAATTGCCCTAGATTAAGGTTGGATAATCGCCGTGCAATTTTAGCGCATCGATTTTTACCGTGGTCGTATTCCCAAATGGTAGTTATAAAGGATAAATGTCGCAGGATTCCATTAAAAGTAATAAGGCTATGCAAATCAACAATAGATCTTAGCTCCATAATCTTAGCGTATCATTCTCGGTTGTGACCAATGCCATTGCATTGAAATCTATGGTACCTCCGCTTGGACCACAACCCAGGATAAGCGTTAATCGCCGTCCACATATTGCGTGGAGATCAGACTTCGGGTGGGGAAGAAAGGACCTCGAGTGTAGGCCGCGTATAGGAAGTCGCAGATGTGGCAAGCCCCCAAAAGGTGGTCCGGCGATTTGGTGAAGGCCACGGAATCCCATGGATGCGGCGGCACAGGACCAGTCTGTGTGGAAATCATTTGGGGGAGGTCTATTGTCTAGCAGTGGACGTATATTGGCTGAAATGATGATGAATAGCCGTCTGTTATTTGTAACCCTTATATAAATAAAATTTTCACAACATCACATACCATATATTGATCTGACTCCGAGATAGGTAGCTCAAGCACCTACCATCATTATATAGCAACCAGACCATCAGAGTCATGGTAACAAGTTCAGAATCATTATCTTAATGAATAAATATTTCACAACATCACATACAATGATCTGACTCCGAGATAGGTAGCTCAAGCACCTGTGTTACGGATATCAGAGCCAACAGCGGAATTACAAATATACACATATAATACTTCACTTTTGTAACATAACATACTTATAATACATACAAACATACATGTTCATGCACACAAATATTTGTACTGTGTGGGGATCGAACCCGCAACCCTTCGACCAAAGGCAGCGTTCACTACCACTGTTCCAAACGGATCGTCAACAAATAATAATAACTGACTCAAATAAGAAACTATTTGGAACGTGCAGTTTTTCTCAGGATGTTTTCCCTAACCTCCCTAGTATTAGAACTTTGAACTAGATTTTAAAAAATCCTGTTCAGCGAGTGAGAGTTATATCCACTGAGCTACTATCGCCCGCTAGTTAGGGTTCCGTACCAAAGGGTAAATACGTGACTCTATTACTAAGATCTCACTGGCTGTCCTTTTGTGCTTTATTTTTACATGTTTGCTCTTTCTTTTACACCATTATTTTAATCCCGTAAACCTCATAATAAGTAGAGTAGAATAGAATAGAATAGAATATTTTTTATTTGCGTGAAGAATGGTACAACACAGATGATACAAAATATGAATGAACTCATAATTCACCAGAATCTGGCATGCAAACATATTAACAAATAAAAGATAATTATTTGATTATTATATAAATATGAATTACAACATGAACATTTATTAAAAAAATAAAATAACTGGGTTACAACACTCGTTTGAATGAGTCAAAATATTCATTAATTGAGTAAAAACTATTTTCAGTTAACCATATTTTTAAATGTTTCTTAAATTTATTTAAAGGTAATGATTTAAGGTCATCTCTTAATCTGTTATAAATTTTTATCGCCATGCAATATGTATCGGCTGTACAAACTTGTCGTCACAGTAGGCAAAACAAGTCTATTAGGAAACCTCGTATTGAATGAACAGATATCTTTGTGTGACTTGAAAAGGTGAGAATTACCTTTCACAAAAATGCACACTTCAAAAATGTACAGGCTTGGGACAGTCAGCAAGTTTAGACTCTTGAAAAATGGTATTGTGAGTAAGGTCCTATAGTATTTTAGATCAACAATATAGCAAAAAAAAACTTCTGTACCATATATTATTTCGGGATGTAAACGATAAAATAATAACGATATTAGACGAATACAGGCAGACGATTTAAATATTCACAGTTTGTTAAGGTGATTTTATTCATGTATTGAACAATCTATTTCATTTAATCCTAATAAATAAATAATAAAATAAAAAAAAAATGTTTATTCGTTTCAACAACAACCATTACAATTTAGGTGTTGACATCCTCTAGTAGGTACAAAATTAGCACCTGTGTCAGAGGAAGCCACTCTTCCTTAACAAAAAATCAGTTACATACAACAAATAAACAGCGCATAAGGATCTATCTGTGTGTGTGTGTGTGTGTGTGTGTGTGCAAGTGTGTGTGTAATAAGTAAGTAAACATGTATTGAGCACATAAAGGATTCACATAGATAGGACACATAACATAAACCTAAGGAGGTTGCACAGTAATACAAAGGAAAGAAACATTTAAACAAAAACAAATAAGTTAATACATAAACTAGTGACCAAGGAAGAAGAAAAGAAACTAAGGAAAGTGGTCAACAAGGTCCAAGCTCAGCTCAATACAATACATAATACAATAGTGTAGTGTATATTTATTCGAAGTATATACATTGTGTAATAATGTACGTGATGTTGTGAGATATTAATAGAAAACGTATTAAAAACAAAACAGTTCTGGCGAATTCATTCAGAAAGCATGAACACAAATCAATTTTCTCCGTTATTTGGTTGAAAGCTGTTTGGTGTTACATTTAAAGGAGGTTCTTATAAGACATTGCCATTTTTTTTCTAATGAAATAGAAGGTGGCAGACGAGCAGACAGATCACCTGATGGTAAGCGATTGTTGCCGCCCATGGACACCTGCGACACCAGTGTAGTCCATACAAAAAGGTTATGTTTCTAATATTTCATAAATAATCATACGATGGAGAGTACCCTGCGTTTGTGAGACTCGAACTTTACCAGTTTTACAATACTATCCATTAAAAAATAAAGAAAATACCAATGAAAGTATTTGCTGAAATCTGCATTCTTGAAATAGCTCCGTGTGATTTTTTTCAAATTGTGCATAGAACCCCGGCGCCGAGATTCTCGACCGAAGAATGCGGCAATGCCCGAACGATTTTCCTAACTTTTGTTGACTGAAGCTACGTGATCTCCAAATTGATGAAGCAGCCTTCTTTGTCTTTTCCTTCCCCTGAGATAAAGAGAGATAGACGATCGGCAAAATGCTACCGCTGCCAGAAACGAAGTCAATTTTAAAGAATTGAAATTATTATCAAGAACTAATTCTATTTAAAATTAAGGATACGAAATAAGTTTCGTATTCAATTATTAAATTACTACATTTAATAATTGAATACGAAACTTATTGTAGTAAACATAACTTTGTAGTCTATTTGTTATTCCACTTAAATTTCAA
The DNA here is from genome assembly GCA_019059595.1 of Marasmia exigua. NCBI lineage: Eukaryota > Metazoa > Arthropoda > Insecta > Lepidoptera > Crambidae > Marasmia > Marasmia exigua. Next base: position 15,363,005 of record CM032465.1, on the reverse strand, counting down.
GATGAAATTGTTTGTTTTTTATGTGATAGCTGGCAGACGAGCAGACGGACCACATGATGGTAAGCGATTGCCGCCGCTCGTGGACACCCGCGACACCAGTGGAGTCACAAGTGCGCTGCTAAGCTTTTTTTATGGGCCGTTTATGCTTTTACTAATTGTATTGATACGAAAACTATGCAATTTATTATCATTTCAGGAATACTTAAGCTGCAGCAGAGAGCAATGGAGAGGGCTATGCTCGGAGTCTTCCTGCGTGATCGTATCAGAAATGATGAGATCCGCAAGAGAACTAAGGTCACAGACATAGCCCAAAGGATTGCATGCCTCAAGTGGCAATGGGCAGGGCACATAGCGAGGAGAACAGACGGCCGTTGGGGCGGAAAGGTCCTCGAGTGGAGGCCACGTACAAGAAGTCGCAGCCGTGGCAGGCCTCCTACAAGGTGGACCCACGATCTGGTGAAGATCGGGGGAATCCATTGGATGCGGGCGGCACAGAACCGATCTGTGTGGAGAACATTGAGGGAGGCCTATGTCCAGCAGTGGACGTCTATTGGCTGAAATGATGATAAGCTGCAGCAATAATAATATACTTAGATGCAAGTTTTAAATAATTGGTTTAGTAAATTGTGTTATATTTTTATGAATATTTATGATTCCTCTAAATTGTCTTATTATAGCAAAAGTGTTACTAAAGTACATATTCAGGTTAATGATTTAGAACATCTCAATCATTGTATGAAATGATAAAAAAAATTGTAAGAGGAAACTTCAGACATAGACTCTTAGACAAAAATGCTTTGTTTTTACTGAAATAGGGGTTGAACGGCCGATGCATCACCTGAGGGTAAGTGATTACCGCCGCCCATGGACAACTGTAAGACAGGGGTGACAGTGCGCCGCCAATTTTTTTTTATTTTCCTATTTTTGTGTAAAAAAATCATCTATATACAACAAACAATACATGTGTGAACAAGTTTCAATAGTATAGTTATTATAGTTTCGGAAAAAATGTATATAAATTATTTTAGTTTCTGTCTGTCTGTCCGTCCGTCCGTATGGCTGTCATATACGGACGGACGGACAGACAGACAGACAGACATGACGGATCTATAAGGGTTCCGTTTTTTGAAATTTGGCTACGGAACCCTAAAAAAGAGCAAGCCCTTTTCTTGAAGTCTTTGAAGGTCGTGTTATATCATTGAACATAATATAATTTAGTAATTTTAGCAAACACAATTTCTGTTTAACTAAGTCCTTTATCCTGGCTTCAAAAGCACTGCATACACGTACATAAATAATTAGCTAACAAAGACAAAAGGCACACAAAACAACAATGTCACAACCCCCAGCCTTGCCCAAAGTCGTCCAAAACAATTTTGTATCTGAACATTGTTTCGCCGTCCACATTATTTCACAATCGCAGCGCCTGCAAAAGGTTAAAAAGCAGAAAGATAACCAACCAGTGCCTTGAAATTTGTAGGGCTTAAATGTGAGCGCTCACTTGTGCGCGACACAGAAATGCGTACTGATAATACCGATTTCTTTTTCTAGAGTTTGCGTTTAAACTCCTTTACGACGCAAAAAAGATAGAATTAGGGCCGATTTTTTGATCCGTAGTTTATCATCATCATCGTCAGCCCATTTAAGTCCCCACTGCTGGGGAACGGGCCTCCCTCAATCACATGTTATATCATTCGAAGAGTGTAGTGCGTTTTCGCCTACCTACATCATGCGTCTACTATATGCATACACTTTAACATCAAGCTCAACTGTACGTTCTCCTTTACAAAACATTGTCTTTCTGATAAGCGTCCTTCGTTTCCTTTCGTGGCATGATTAAGTGTGACTGTATCGTGGCTTGTGGGAACATTGTGTCTTTGATCCTTCGTTATGCGACAGCGGTTTTGTGTAGTTAAACTTCGTACAGTTGGCCTAGTTTTGAATTCGAGATAACAATTTCTATGTATTTGGGTGAAAACAGATGGGCTTTTGGCGGGGATCCTTGTGAGGACTATGATCATTGTTGAAACGAGATTGCTAACTGTTTTGGAAATACAATTTATTGGAATTTTTTATAAAATACACATAATTTATTTTTAGTACATACATTAATCAAAACTAAATGAGAAATCGATTGGTACCTCATTCATCAAAATCGGCTGGGTAGTTTAGGCATAATCATGGAACATACAAACATCTTTATATACTTGCTTACACACATAGACTGCTAAAAGCATAACCCTTCCTTTTTTGACGACACGTTTAGAACAGTTGTAGTGAACGCCTCCTTTGGTCCAAGGGTTGCGGGTTCGACCCCCACACAGTACAAACATATGTGCAGAAACATATCTGTTTCTATTATTCTGGGTGTTTTCTATGTATTATAAGTATATATTCAAAAAAACAGTACCTATCATATGTAAATGTTTGTGATCCCACTTTTGATTCTGTTATCCGTAGCACAGGTGCTTGAGCTACCTATCTCGGAGTCAGATCAATGTATGTGATGTTGTGAATATTTATGTTTATATATATTATATATAGTGCAGGTCTTTGACAACATGCTCACCCGAAACAAAAGTCCACACCTGCGAGAGTCTTAAGCTAACCAAAACGAGATCAAACACCAACCCGCATAAACACTTCTTTAGCAACCGAGTGGTCGAGCTGTGGAACAAGTTACCACAAGAAGTAGTCTCAGCCGAAAACAAAAATATATTTAAGAATAGACAAGATACCTATTTACAAAATGGAAAAGAAGATATACTTGTAATTTAACTGGTATCAGCTCCAGTGCTTCGTAAAAGGAATCCTAGGAACACAGACTGGCAAAGTTACAGGAGTGATCTGCGGGAAGTTCTCAAGGATTCTAAGGGTAAGCTCAATTCCTCACTAGACATAGAGCTTGCAGCAGACAATTTGGTGCGGGCTGTGAGCACAGCTTGGACTAACAACTGCCCTGAAAAGGAACTTAGGGCTAAAAAGGTACCATGGTGGACGCCAGAATTGGTCAAGCTGCGGCAGGAAACCAGAAGGGCGTTTAATAACGCCAGGTCAACAAAAGACTACGGGAGCTATGCACGATGTTTGACCAACTATAATAAAGCTGTGCGGAAAGCCAAACGTAAGGCCTGGAGAGAACACTGTGAATCCATCAACAGCATTCCAGAAGGAATGAGACTCTGCAAGGTAATCTCAACGGTAAAAGCGCACCCATTGACAACTGTCAAGGATGCCAACGGGCAGCGAACAGGATCAGGAAAGGAGACTCTAGCAGTAATGCTCAACACACACTTTCCAGATTGTATTGTGATAGATAAGGAACAGGAGGACCCGACAAGCTTGGTTGAAGAACAATACCGTACAACCAAAGCAGATTGGGATACTGCAAGGAAGGTGGTAGATGAGGGTAAGGTTGCATGGGCTTTGAACGGTTTTCGGCCGTTTAAATCACCTGGTCCTGACTCGATCTATCCCATTATACTTCAGCAGGGTGTTGGAATCTTGAATTCACACCTGTGTAGACTGTATAGGGCCTCCATTGCCTTTGGATATATTCCGAAGACATGGAGACGAGTTAAGGTCATCTACATACCGAAACCAGGTAAAGTAGACTATGAGGAAGCTAAGGCATTTCGGCCAATTAGTCTCGAATCGTTCTTTTTGAAAACCCTGGAGAAGTTAGTAGACAGACATGTAAGGGAGGGAATGCTAAATAGACTTCCTCTCCACGGGCTACAGTGTGCCTATCAGAAAGGAAAATCCACTGAGACAGCATTGCACTATGTAGTAAGCAGAGCGGAGCAAGCTTTAGAGAGCCAGGAAATATGCATTGGCGCATTCCTGGACATAGAGGGAGCATTCGATCGAACCACCTTTGATGCCATAAAAAAGGCATCGACAAATCATGGCATAGAACCAACTATTTGTAGGTGGACAGACAGCATGCTCAAGGGCAGAATAATTAGTTCTGAGTTAATGGGAGAAGAAATAAGAGCTATGACTACAAAAGGCTGCCCTCAAGGTGGGGTCCTTTCACCACTCCTATGGTGCCTAGTAGTTGATTCGCTCTTAGAACTACTAAACAAAGGTCCGTACTTAACGGTCGGATATGCGGATGATTTGGTGATACTTATTAATGGTAAATTCCCAGATACGGTATCTCATCTCATGCAAGGGGCCCTAAACATAGTGGAAGAATGGTGTGAAAGTAACCATTTATCCGTCAATGTAGGGAAAACAACTGTGGTGCCGTTCACTAGAAAGAGGGACCTGACGGGGTTAAGGGCTCTCTTTATGAATGGATCGCAGATACCATGGTCAACGGAGGTGAAGTATCTGGGTGTAATCTTAGATAAAGAACTGACGTGGAAACCTCATGTGGACAAGACCATAGAAAAGGCCCAAAGGGTCTTCAATATGATTCGTTCTACGTATGGGAGGACCTGGGGGATGAAGCCCAAGGTCATCAAATGGCTATACATGATGATGATAAGACCAATAATTACGTATGGAAGCATCGTCTGGTGGCCAAGGTCTAAACTAGAAACATGCAGGAAGGCGCTGTCAAAAGTGCAGCGACTAGCCTGTATGGCTGTCACGGGGGCGTTCACTACAACGCCAACGGCAGCGATGGAGGTCTTGCTGGATCTACCACCATTGCACATTATAGTTGAGGTAGAAGCCATGAAGGCACTAAACAGACTATCTGTGCATGGGCTATGGAGTGTCGACTTGCCTGTAACTCGACACACGAAATTGAAGATCTCAAGGGACCTCAGAGGAATAATAAGCATGGGTTGCGACAAAATGCAGCCATTGCACATATTCAAAAGGTACTTTAAAATCACGGTCCCTACAAGGGATGAATGGAGACAAGGTCTACAACACCCCGATAAGGACAGTCTCATATGGTACACCGATGGTTCCAAAATGGAATCGGGATCGGGCGCTGGTATCTACTCTAATGGATGTAGCATAAGTCAAAGCATGGGCAAATATGTAACGGTTTTCCAAGCGGAAACTTACGCTATAATTGCTTGTGCACAGGAGATTGTAAACTGCAATGTTGTGGGGAAAACTGTTTACATTCTCAGTGACAGCCAAGCTGCGCTTAAGGCCCTGAATTCATACAGGGTAGACTCCAAGCTAGTTCTGAACTGTGTGAAGACTCTCAATAAACTTGGCAGACAGAACACGGTCAAGCTAGTATGGGTGCCAGGACATGTAGGGGTTCTCGGGAACGAGGCAGCCGATGAACTGGCTCGTAAGGGCTCGGAACGGAGATTTGTTGGACCTGAGCCATTTGTGGGACTCTCCGCGAGTACCGTTAGGGCAGCTTTTGATGCACATGGCAATGAAAAACGAAACCTGGAGTGGCAAGCAACAGTTGGACTGGAGCACTCCAAAAAATTCATTGGAAATATGGCCACGGGATTCAACAGTAAGTTGTGCAGTGTCGATAAGGGCCAGATGCGTCTGCTCGTGGGAGCATTCACAGGACACTTTGGCACTAAAGACTTCCTGTGCAAAATGGGACTGGCCAGCAGCACTACCTGTAGAGCCTGTGGCGAACAGGACGAGTCCATATCACACCTGTTGTGTGAATGCGACGCGTTGGCAGGCATGAGAATGAGGCTGATGGGCTTAGCTTATCCTAGCCCAGAAGATTACAGGCTACTCCCCTTGAAGTGTATATTGCATCTAATGCAATATATTCACAGGGAGATAGTAGGAATATAGGGCAATGGGGATGACACAAAAGATCCCATTGGGTCGAAGTGTCGCTGGCTACTCCTAGTCAGCCCCCAATAGAAAGATAAGATAAAATTTAACTGGATACAGGCAATTATCAGTTCCTGAACTGCCTGCCTGAATAATAATTATATATATTTTTGGCTTTGCCGTAGTCGCGTAAAAACAGAACCATGGTAGCTTAGTAGATAAGAACGCGCCTTTTTAAGATAAGATAAGATAAAAATTATTTATTTGCTTATAACATGGTAATAAACGGTCTTACGATAAATAATACAATGTGCTCATGTTTTGCTACTGAAAAATAGGATGCAATGCCTACAATCACAGTCCAAGCGTAGTGTCTTATTTTTGGCAGCCCTCCCCCTCCCCCTCTTCCACCTCTGCCAAATAACTAAACAATAAGAGTTATCTTAACTCCTTACCGTTGAGGAGTTGACCTTCCATCATCAGCAGAGCCACAAAACTAATACAATCAGTCGTAAATACTGGTGCAGTTTTGAAGAAAGATACAAAAACATTACGTGTGTCTTTAAAACTTGAGGGTTCTCATTTTTTGGCAGCCCCCCCCCCCCCCTCCTCTCCTTTCCCCCTTCCACCCCCGCCAAATAACTATCAAACTAATTTCTTGTGAGTACAGTATTGAAAGAGTTATCCTTTAACTCCTTACCGTTGAGGAGTTGACCTTCCATCATCAGCAGAGGCACAAAATTAATACAGTCAGGCGTTGATACTGGTGCAGTTTTAAAAAAAAGATACAAAAACGTTACATGTCCCTATAAAATTTTAGAGTTCCCCTTAACTTTTCCAGGATCCTATCATCAGATCCTGATATCCTGATCATGGTACCAATCCGAGACTATCACCTTTCCAATAAAAAAATTCGTCTAAATCGGTTCATAAATGGCAGAGTAATCGGTGAACAAACATAATAAGAATTAAGAAACTCCATTTTTTGAAGTAGGTTAAAAAACTACAAAGATGCGATCTGGAGTCACAATACCAATGGAGTCACAAGAGAGACGCCAACCTTCAAACTCCCTTTTCTTTGGGCCTCCGGTGCTCTCACTTGGCGAAACACCGTCCGTGGTATCACTCGTCGTGCCGTTGCAAAACTCTCTCTCGATCAATTTTATTATGACATAGGTGACAGACGAGCAGACGGTAAGTGTATGCCGCCATCCATTGACACCCGCAACACCAGTGGAGTCACAAGTGCGTTACCAACCTTTAAACTCCCTTTCTCTCCCCCCCGGAGAATACCGGAGGCCAAATCCGGGGGGATTGGGCCTCCGGTATTCTTATACACGCAGCGAAACACAGTACAGTGCTGCTTCACGACGGTTTTCTGTGAGACCGTGGTATCAATTTGGTGGAGCCGGCCCATTCATACCGACGCGTGGCTCTCCCACGGTATAATAATAAAAATATGTTAACACGTTCAAACAGTATGTAAACTACCAATAGTGTAAGCCTTAGGATCACGTTCTTGGACGCCAGAATAAATATTTTACACCCACTAGAGTTACTCGTGTATGCACAAAGGGTTTACATCCTGACAGCACTGTGTTCGAGTTTTTTATTGAATATGACGGCTGTGTTATTGCCGGCTTCTTTCCTCGGTTCTGTATTTTAATAGCGTTATATTCAGGAAAACAAGACATCCTTTGTACAACGTGAAAGGCAAAAACAGAACCTCTTTGAATCGCTTTGTTGTCAGTTTCTTATTTCTTTTTTTAAAGATTGAAAAAATGTATGCGGATTTTTTTTTCGTGTTCGACCCCCAGGTGAATTATCTAAGTGAAAATCATAGTAGGATAAACTTTATCTCAAGTGAAGATTGTAAGGTTAATAAGGACACTGGGTGGACATTAATCATTAGTTGCATACCCCACGTACTCGCAGGAGTACCTAAACTTCCGTCTTTGCTTCTACCTAGAAGTCAGTACGATGGTCCACATTTGGTGGGCACATTGGCACAAAAACATCTGGGAAAGCTGGAGATTTTTTTTTCATAATTTTTGTACTGTTCGTATGTAAATCAATATACATTTAGATTTAGGTCTTTATTCATAAATGTTCAATAAACCTTGGTTAGCTAAAACGGCGTTACATAACAGTTTAGACATTTGTAACAAAAAAGTCATACAAAATTTTCGGAAAAAGGATGAAAACATCTTTGTAACGCCGTTTTATTAAGCAAAAGTATAACAAACATTTATGAATGAGAACCTGGTTTAAAAATTGCTCCGGCTTCTAGAATTAATAGGTGAATCCTATTTTTATGTGGTTAACTACACAACACCTCTAAGACGCTGTAAACCGCAAGAAGTGGAGAGACATTGCGCGAGTTGCATCAGCGAAAAAGCAACTTCGTCAACCACGACCAGGACACTCTATAAAAAGGAACGACTAAAGGAGGACACAAGGTTAAAAGGTGAATCCAATTTTTGTGGTAAACTACACAATACCTTTAAGACGCTGCAAACCGCAACAAATGGAGACACATCGCGCGAGCTGCATCAGAGAAAATGCAACTTCGTCAACCACAACCAGGACCACTCTATCAAAAGTGAACGACTAAAGGAGAACACAAGGTTAATAGGTGAATCTTATTTTTGTGGTAAACTTCACAATAACCATAAGACGCTGTATACCGCAACAAGTGGAGACACATCGCGCGAGCTGCATCAGCATACGAAAATGCAAGGTCAACCACGACAACTCTGTCAAGAATAAACGACTACGGAGGACACAATACCCTACTTTTAAATGGGACCTTAGACAATTTCTATAACATCGTAAGGAATCATATGCTAAAGTCCTTTTTTTTTTTTTGGTTTCCCGGGAGAAATGCATTACGCAGACCCTGCCGCCGGGGGGCAACAGGGTACTGTGGGACTGTGGTCCTATCCTATGCATGGCTTAGGCTTTGAACATTAAAAAATTAAAAAATCTGCAATATAATTTCAAAATTTCATTTTGATTCACTTTTTATATTAAAATAAAAGCACAAATAAAATAAACCCAAAATGTTCGTGCAAAATAAGCAAAATCTTTCAAGTATTTTCTACTGTGCTTTGAGAAAATCAGAAGTAAGAATATTGAAGGTAATCCAATGGGCGGATCGGGGCGAAGCCAACGACCCAGATGCACTCCGCGAAAACAGATAAGTGACTTTAAGTGCGTTTACAGATCGGCCGTTTTTGTGGTGATCGTCTTCAATTCTTCCCTTTTTGAAAAGAAAACGAGAAAAAAAGGTTTATTTTTTTTTATGTGACAAGTGGCAGATGAGGCAGCGAAAACACAGGTTTTTGTGAGGCCGTGGTATTACTCCGTTCGAGCCGGTCCATTCATGCCGAAACACTTTAAGAAGCGAGCTCAACATCTTCCTAATAGGCCGATAAACCTGCATTCCTCATAATACAAGTATAACATGTTCTTTAACTCATCAGGATATCCTAATCAGACCGCTTATTTCTAAGCTACCATACTAGTAGCTGACTGATGCCTTCGATCTCGATCGATTGGTCTGGTAGCACCTAAAGAAGGTTAAAAAAGTAATCAGTGGTTGTTTGAAGTGTTTAATATAATTTATCTACACTCATGTCATAATCTTTAAATTAAGAAATATATAAATAACACACTTAAACATTTCATCTCGTGTTCAGGCAGGACCCACACCTTCCACAATCCGGGTGAATGTTCTACCAATTAGACCACTGAACGCGTTAATAAGCTAATTTGTAAGTGCTTAATTCGACTTGAGCTGTCCCGCCTGAACACGATATGATTTTTTTAAGTGTGTTATTTACTTAAGAAAAAATTACAAAAGATTGCTATATAAATATCAACTAAGAAATATATAGTATAAATTTGACAATCACATAAACTACGATTACTTATTAGGCGTTAAAATTACTGATCGGGTAAAGAGTGCCGAAAGCAGCTCAAAAATGGGAATCGCAGATGTAGGCAAAAATTCTGCCTAACTTAAGTGGAACTGGGCGGGTCACGTGTGCAAGATGCTCTCGGAGCAGTGGACTAGTCATACACAACCAGATGATTCACCGTTGAGAGCGTAGTACATTCTAATTCTATAGTTGAGAGCATAGACTTAGGATCTAATTCTATGGTTGAGAGACAGTCCTAGAAAAGATAGCGTGACGATTTAGACCATCAATGTCAGGATTAGCAAGCGCTGGCTTCAAACAGAGACCACTGGATTCGTTTAGGAGAGGTCCATGAGTGGGGCAGTTTAGTCTAACAAAAAAAAAACTCACTTAACTCGATGTTAGCGAAGGAAAAAGACTTTTCCTTATTTCAGATGTCGAACATTCAACAACCATGCTAAGGAGTTCGAGAAAGTTTTATTACTGTGAAAATTGTATTTGTAGTTTACGATTGAAAACTGAGTGTTCAACTACTTGAAAGCATTAATCTTGGAACCACTTCCGTTTTGCGGAAATGCAGATGTGAATGCGTTTGAGTAAATTATTTTTCAAATTTGTACCATTATAATAATCAAAATGTGTATTTTGAACTGAAATTTATATATGTAATAGGTGGCAGACGGATCGCCTGATGTTGCGATTGCTGTGGCCCATAGATAGTGGATACCCGCAACACCAATAGAGTCACAAGGACGTCTCATACCTTTATCCCAATTTGGGTTTCTGGTACCCTCACTCACTCGTTGAAACGCCGAGTTGCTACACGCTGATTTTCCGTGAGGCCATAGTAACACTCCGGTCTAGGTCCATTCAAGAGTGAAGCTTGGTTTACCACGAATAAAGATCGACAAAATAATTTATCTATAAAATGTTGAATTATTTTAACAACTACACTTTTTTTTATATACGTCGGTGGCAAACAAGCGTGCGGCTCGCCTGATGGTAAGCTATTACCACAGCCCATGGACGCTTGCACTTTGATTGAAAACGAAAGTCTTCAATCAGTGCGTCCTACCCGTCATGACATACGGAGCCGAAACGTGGACACTTACGGTACGGCTGGTCCACAAGTTAAAGGTCGCTCAGCGGGCTATGGAGCGAGCAATGCTCGGCGTCTCTCTCCGAGATCGAATCCGAAATGAGGTGATCCGGCGGAGAACCAAAGTTATCGACATTGCTCCCCAGATTAGCAAACTTAAGTGGCAGTGGGCTGGCCATATTAGCCGCAGAACCGACAACCGATGGGGTTAACGAGTTCTGGAGTCTTGGCAAACGTAATGTAGGGTGCCCTCGGGCTAGGTGGGGGGACGATCTGCGCAGGATAGCTGGCAAGAGCTGGATGCGAGAAGCCATGGATAGATCACAGTGGCGAACAATTGGAGAGGCCTTACGTCCAGCAGTGGACTGCGATAGGCTGATGATGATGATGATGATGGACGCTTGCAACTCCAATGGACCTGCATACGCGCTGCCGACCCCTTAAAAACCTTAACACTCCTTTTTTGAAGAACCTCATGCTGTATTCCCCGGGGAAAACCTCTGATGGCAGCTCATTTCACAGCCGGAGCGTACGCGTGAGGAAATTCCTCTGGAACCGTACTGTGCGAGACCATTTGGGTTCTAATGTGTGAGGGTGGACGCTCTGACGACGGCGGGCGGTGCGGTGGTAGAATGTGGATGTAGGCATTAAGGTGACGGGTAGGGCACACTAGCGACGCCAATCGGATTTTGTTTGTAGCTACTAAACCCGATCTATTTTAAACAATTTCGGCGTTACACTCTCTCAGTTAACACTTATACTATTTATTAAATAACCATGCACAAATATTGGGTCCATTTTTGTACGCGCAAAATTGATCAACGCCAAAAGTGGCCGCTTTTGGTGTGAATCAATTTTTTGCGTACACGTTTGACCCAACATTTGTGCTTATTGTTTATTAAATAAAAAAAAAATAAAAAATAAAATAAAATAGTTTTTATTCATCAAAAAAACTTGGATACAATGATTTGTCATTGGAGACTTCTTTTAAGCAAGAGCCTGTGTTAGAAGTCTCCGCACTTCCATATAAGCTAGTATTTTAACATTTAAACGAAATTATAGTAATGTCTGTATATGTGACGATGGTAATACTAGTATATGATTGTATGTAAGTGTGTGTGTGTGTGTGTATGTGTGTTTGTGCGGGCAAGTGAGCGTGTGTGCTCGTCTTCTACACTAATATTATAAAGAGGAAATATTTGTATTTTTGTATGTTTGTAATGAATAAACTCAAAAACTACTAGACCGATTGCAATCATTTTTACACCATTAGAAAGCTGCATTATTCAGAAGTAACATAGGCTATATTTTATCCCGGTACAGGAAGTAGTTTCCTCGGGACGCGGGTGAAACCGCGTGAAACAGCTAGTCGTATATATTGTAGATTTTTTTTTCTACTTTAGTAGCTCCTCCGTCTCTATATAATTTTTAAATAAATAGTATAAGTATTTCCTGAGAGGTTGTAATCCCGAAATTGTTTAAAGAAGATCAGGTTTAGTAGCTAAAAAATAAAATCGATTCGCGTCGCTAGAGTGCCCTACCCTAGTAGCTAAGTGTGTCAAACACTTTCACTCGCATTATCGTTATTATGGACTATCATTATATTTAGGACTTGTGGCCCGCCCGTGCTTGTTTTCGGGACATTAATTCCCCTTTATATAAATAGATGGCGCTAGGTGTCGATTACATCGCCCAAGCGTTTCGTGTTTTCGGATTACCTATAAGTGTTGTCGCTGTTTGTAAGTTGACTTCTTATATATCTTTGTCAATTGTAGTCTGTGTATATTTTTGTGAAGTTTAAAAGGATTATTATATGCTTCTATTTCACAAGCTGTCCAGTACAAATATACACACCACCGAAATAGAACAAACTCGGAAGGTTAGAGCATCTACGAATTTGAATCTGGCCCTATTACAAAGTAAGCCAGTAACAAGCCGAAATGTACCATGTCCTTGAAAACTGTTACCTCTGCTGCTGCCTACAACCCACAATTGTGCATACTGGGGGTCGAGGCCCAAGCAAGCACCTCTGGATTTTTCCACTTTTTGTGCGTATTTTACCGCTAGCTGGGCGGTGAGGGAAATATACATGTTTCGGATAGTTTCTAAAACCTGTCACCATGATTCAGTTGGCCTAGTTTCTCTGTTGAAAGGTTACAAAGGTGCGACGGTAGTCGCTTTATTGTGATGACTAGACTACAAATCTCGCATCTTAGGTCTTATAAGCAAACCCCGGGCTCCAGAGCGGACTCCAGAGGACTCAACCGGAAATTACAAGCTAAGGTGAGAAATTCAGGTGTTAACAATTTTGAGACAATATTCGAGATATATGTGAGGGCCTGGGAGTCTGGAAATGATGATTCTAAAAGTGTTACCCTTTCCTAATCCTGGAATATAGTCCAAGCGTACTCCGAATTCTGAAGCGACAGCTTTGGACTATAGGAGTTATAGGACGTCAGTACGTTTGTATAACTTGAATCTGGCGATTTTGATGTATTCACTGGTTGTATTGACGCTGTGGTCAGCCTTTATACCTAACGAAATGTATTGCGTGGTCCCGATCCCAGCTATCTGATCCGCCAGTCCTCGGTTGGGATTGAATGGGGGCTAGCTGTTTTTGAAACGAGCCTCTGAGGCTTTAACGTGCAAAGAATTATTTGAAACGAAATAGCAATCCACGTAACAAGGCCTGCCAGATGAGTTTTGGATTTCAAAGAGGGAATGTGTCTTTTGGACTCGCTTATTGAGATTTGAATGAAATGAAATAGGATTTATACGTTGTCGTAAAATAATAAAGGAGTATGTTGCAGACTCTTGTATGAATTATCCATATGAATAATTGAACATAAAATGAGTCGAGCTGAATTTATGTTTGTTCATGTTTTTATATGTATGTTTGGTATCTTCTTCATCATCAGCGTTTCCTTCTCAATTTAGTCGATATATAATGGTAAGCGAATAATAATTCTCACAACATCTCATACATTGACCTGATTCCGTATTAAGTAGCGTAAGCACTTGTGTTACAGATATCAGACAACAGAGGAACACAAATATATACTTAAATACATATATTACACCCAGACACTGAACAAACACAAGTGTTCATCGTACGAATGTTTGTCCAGGGTGGGGATCGAACCCACGACCTTTGGCGTAAGAGGCAGGGTCACTACCAATTGCGCCATCCGGTCATTCAGAATACCCAGAATACCAGAATACCCGTATATATCTATGGGATACCAAAGAGGGATCAGGCGCAGGATCAACGTCTTAACGTGCTTTTCAAGGCACGGAGGTACAACCACCATCTTCCAGTCTTCGTGTTGATACTGAAAATTTGACAACAGAAAAACTCTGTTAGAAACTTTGGTCAAAACTCGGAACCCCGGAAGAACCGTCGTTTTAAAGTGCGACCCAATAACCACTGTACTATCGAGGCAGTGCAGTCAACTATTCCACCTCGCTAATTATATCACTCAAGCCACATATAAGGCTAACCCTGTTAGGAGGAACCAAACGTACTCTGAAAGAATGCCAAGAAAGCGACCGTGCGAGTGGCACACGAGAGCCTTGTTCCCTTTGTGGCTTTGCGTTTCACTACTCAATGGCCTCCTTAATAGCTCAGTTTTACGTTTACTAAGATTAAAACTGAGCCTTCTTTTATGTCGAACGCTTTGTAATTAAAATTTATAAAAAAACAATTCTGGCACAAGTCACGTTATCAATCATAATATCAGATTATGATGTATCTGCTGATTTTCGTTATTATGAAATTTCGCTCTTCGCTAAACCCGACTACTTAAAAAAAGTACGAAACAAGAAAATTGTCTCTGCTGAAATTATTATGCCGTATCGCCGTGATCGTATGCCACATTGATTTTATTTTATTATTATAATGAATCTGTTTTGCTACAGTAGGTGGCTTACGACCACGGCAATACGGCATAATACTAACAATAGTACTCATTATTTTTATTCAAAAGCAAATGTCTAGAAGTAACTTGTACCGAAAAGCAAAAGAAAAAACGACATCAAAAGAATATAACGATGCTGAAAAGTAACTCCCTGTGCAACAGCAAAACAAAGGAAGGAAAACAGCCAGCTATTAAGAGTTCTATTGGCTATGGAGTTGATTCTACAAAGGGTAAACCAATTTTCTCTTGCTTCTTTTCACTTAAATGCTCGGAGACACCGTCTCGCTGCTTAAAAGTTTGCTACTTAGTACTGTTTGAGTTTATGTTCGAAACCGTGTAAGATGAAGAATACGAATTTGACTGAGATATTTTTAAGGATTGTTGTCATTTCGTTTGTTTTAGCGCATCTTTGATTTGTCGGCGAGAATGGAATGGAAATACCCTAATTTAAAGCGATTGATGGCAACTCAGTGGATATTATCAGCCTATGAAACTGTCTCACTGCAGGGCAAAGGCCTCCATCATAGAATTCAAGTCATCGCTACTATGATGGTGGTAAATATGTAAACAGATGCTGCCATACCGACGGCTAGTTTGTAATACATGTCACTGGATGGTGCCACTGCGCCAGCCAATATTAGCGCATGCTGTTTTTAATTTATTCTCTTCTCCTATTACCATTCTCTGCGTTATTCTCTGCTGTTGCGTGTCTATTGTTGTTTTTATACAATAAATATTTTGTACTTCACTTTTACGAGTTTACAATTCTACAACGGACCCTCTGAACCCTTTTCAGATGGGATTAGAATTAATCACCACGCTTGCCTAATGCCGATTTGTGATCACAAACCCAATCTATGTTCGAAGAACTCGAAATATACTTTTTGCTCGACCCGGGAATCGAACTCAGGACCCCGAGATTATGTCCCGGTACTTATACCATTGGACCAACAGAGCGTCAGTGGATAATAACTTTCGAATAGAACATGCCCCTCTGGATATTTCAAACCAATGTGCTTGTTCGATACCAGTGAGGGAAAACATCTTGAGGAAAACTGCACGTGCACAAGTAGGATAGTTTCTCAAGTAACTTAATTATTAAAGATAATTTGACGATCCGTTTGGATCAGTCAGAGTGTACGCTGCTTCTGGTGCAAGAGTTGCGGACTCCATTCCCGCACAGAACAAACATTTGTGTGCATAAACATGTCTGCTTGTATTTGACTGGGTGTTTTCTTTGTATTATAAGTATGTATTTACAAAAGATTTTTTATCTTCCTAAACCTGTGTAGCGTAGCTCCTTTCATTGTCTTCTATTCCCTGGTTTCGTGTCTGTCAATCCAATAAACTGTTAGTATGTATGTTTTTTGTTAATTTGTTTTGTAATTTACAATTATATATTAGTTTTTATAGTAAGTATTATATTTTTTTAATGTAATGTATATACTATATTTATGATATACCTACCGAATCAAAACCAAATTTTGGTCAAAATCAAGGCAATACAATTTATTTTCACACTTTTTAGAATAATTTCAATAGCCATTAGCCTTTTTAAGAAACTTAGAATCTTCAAAAAAATATATTACGTAAAGGCAAAAACTAGCTTGACCATAGGAGACCGATTCGACCGAAGTGATACTACAATCTCACCGAAATCTGTGGGCTTAATTTGAAGGCCGCAACGAACGATAATATACCTGTAGCATTTTTTTTACATTATGACAGACAAACGAGCAGACGGCTCACCTAATGGTAAGTGATTACCGCCGCCCATGGACATCGGCGACACACGGGGCATCACACATGCGTTGCCGGAAAGGACAAATTCTGGAAGATTTGACCAGGTTGTATCTGTTTGGAAACACCATTGTTGACTGATTCCATAGTTTTACTACGCGGTGTGTGCGGTAACACGCGGAAGTGGCCTGAGATGCGCACTGTGGTGGAACAAAATCCATCCAAGCGACGTGGGTGAAATTTGGAGTTCTAGCGTGATGTACGATGGTGGAAATTTGCAGCTGAAATTAGGCCGAACAGCTCCTCGGAACACTCCCCAGTGTAGATGCGATAGAAGACACATAGTGATGCTACATCTCTACATCCAAACAAAAGAGACACACAGCGCGTGTGAAAGAGAGGGAAACTCCGATTCGGTCGTAACGTCTGCTTAAAATTAGCCCTGCGTATGAAGCAGCGCCTGCACTGTGTTTGTGTCATCCGCTTTGCTCGTCTGCCATCTTATCACATAAAAGAAACCCAAACTCACAAAACGAAAAGGATACACTGACCACATATCAGAGTTGGTGTTGTTTACAAATAACGTAATAAAAAACCGTTCTGTTTTTTTTTTGTTAAGCACCTACACGAAGTATTGTCATACATAATAATTGAGATGCAATTGTGCATAGAATGAACACGTCGTTTTTAAAGGTCATGTATTGACATGCCCTTTAAAAACGACGTGTTCATTCTATCCCAATGGCCACGTTAATAAATGTACACAATTTGTCAAACGCCCGAGTTAATGTGCGTAGGGCACATCTCACAAACTTCTCTCGCCGTTCGCACTCCATTGCAGCGTCAAGCTTCATTTGTGCTAGTCGGCCTCCCTAACAAGACACCCTATATCCTCCCCGACACCCCTCACGAACCCTTCAACGCAAGCCACTGAAGGGGAAACGAGGGTCAAGCTAAAATGGACATGTATAAGAGCGTTCTTGAATTAATTTGATGCCCTACTTTTTTGATGCTGACTCATGAATTGAATGGCGCACTTTGATGATATTGGATTTTGTTTTCGCGCGGCTAATTAACGTTTGTTTTTATTGTTGTTTATAAACAAGTTCGTTGTATCAACCTATATACTGTCCCACTGCACTTTGCCATGGCAAAGGCCTCCATCATAGAAATCAAGTTATTGCTACTATGCTAGGATTAGGCTTAATCACCACGCTTTCTAAAAGCAGATTGGTGATCACACACCCGAGCTAAGTTCGAAAATTTTGATACATACTTTTTGCCCAACCTAGGAATTGAGTGTTTCTTTTTCTTTGTGTATCTCTATTTTTATTTTTATCATAATCTTGGCATTTCATTCGTAGTTGCGTGAGACGCCAGTAGCTTTGGGGTTCAGTTTACGCTTAGATCATTATACAGGATTGGGTGAGGGTTGAGCCGTACGACTGTATTTCTCTGTCTTTCGCGCTTTACTAAATAACAAGTCTGAACAGTGCGAATGTAATCGTGGAGCAGCGGCGTTACATACAACACTAGTATGTGTTGTGCTCCACGTTACGCAAAATGTAGCGTAACATCGTCGGTACGGCAAAGCGTCGTGTTCACCACGTAGGGAACGCATCGCCGGGATCCAACTTGTCGGTTTTTTACGCGAACACAAAGTTACGCCTATGCACTTGAATCGTCTGGACGGGTCATTTTCAACGAATTTTCCATGACACCGATCAAAGTGGACCGCGAGAAATGATGTTGCGCAACATGTTACGCTACAAACCGCGTAATATGGTAATGTTACACCAATTTGTTCACGAACACCGTCTGTACGAGGCTTTATATGTTGATGCGGAGGAAGCGGGCGGTCGCATAGCCATAATGGCCGATGTGTTAGACCGCCAGCACTCAGCCGCGGCAATTTGATGCCCTCAGCCTCAACGGCTTGCCACTATTTACGCTCAAAATATAGCTCAGATTTTACTTTTAAAACGTATTATCTTAGTCTCGACACTCGTAGACCTTTGTTATTCATATTCGCTGACAAAAGGAAACCAAACGTTGTGACAGAAACATCTCGCTTCAAGATAAAAATAGTGGAATATTTTCATTTTCTATTCTATATTCAGAATCATTACCATGCGCAGGACTATGGAATAAATTCCATTCCAGTTGTTGAAGATTTATTCATAACTTATTGTGTATTTATTTTACAACACGTGAAATTTTACGTGGCATTTTGTTTAACAGTTTTATATAGTTGGTAAGGTAAAGTAGACTTGGGCATCGCAGTATTTATTTTGGTTTAAATTCTTAACTAGAAAATAGAAAATGTAAAGCTTTACTCTCATTTCATTTTTGTATTGTATTTGCGCGTTTTTATAATTTTATCAATGGTGACGTTTGCTCTTGATGGAGCAGTTGAAAATCATATTTAGTAAAATTATTTATGTAAGTGATCAGTATAATTAAATACCTATTTCTCTAGCTACTATCCTTTATAGTCAGCTTAACATGGAGCTGGATAAGTACCATACAAACAATGACGACCAATTTTAAATCAGGACTTTTCAGAGAATTTGCCTTCAATCTGCGTTTGATCCCTGGACAAATGTTCGTGCGATGATTATTGTGCACTTTCAGTGTCTGGTAGTATAAGACTACCTCGGTGGTGCAGTGGTTAGTGGGTAGCACTTTGAGCGACGGCCGCGCAAGAGAGGTCCCGGGCTCGATCCCCGGGTCGGGCCAAAAATTTGTACCTAAGATTTCGTTAGGAAAATTCTTAGTGTCAGTCTGGAGTCTGGAAGTTGGCGGCATTGTGCCCCCGTGCCTTGGAAAGCACGTTAAGCCGTTGGTCTTGCGCTCTATTCCTCTCTGGTTGTGGCACGCTGGTGTCCCATTGGAATATGAGGGTAAGGGAAAAGAGAGTGGTGTTCAGTTTGCGCACACACTTGAGCACTATAATTTTTGGGATTGGCCGCCATACACGTAATCGGTTGGAGGATATTATACTAAGAACTCATATTTGTAATTCCTCTGTCTGGCATGTTGATTTTGTAAAATCAAACAACAACACGCACAACACATCCCCATTCCTGCTCACTTCGCTTACAATGACACTTGAATTCGGGGTTCAACTGCGAAGGGAACGTCAAAGTGATCAGGGAAATACCTTACAGAATGCGACTCCTTTATATCATTCATCACATATTGATCGCTTTTACAATTTAGTTACAGCTTGCTGCCACGTCCGAAAGGGTGGTGCTAGTGTATTCGTAATTTCAAGCGAGTTATTAGAATCCCAATCTAAGAACTCACTGCGTATTCAGATTCTATTTTTGAATTGCACGGCTGATAATATGGAGTGACGATCTATGCAATGGCTGGATGGAGCTGGACGCAAGTAACCAATGATCGATCGGAGTGCCGAACATTAGGAGAGGCCTACGTCTAGCGGTGGACCGCAAGACAAGATGATGACGATAATATACATTGACCTGATTCTAAACTAAGTGCAAAGTACTTACTATGGAATCAGTTCAATGTATGAGAAGAAACTCGCACGTTCTGGATAGTTTCTCAAACATTAGATACCCACAATTTTTGAGATAATTATTCTGACCGTGTAATCATGATCCAGTTGAGTTGGTTTCTTGTATCCCTTAAATAGGGGTATCTAAGGGCTGCGAATGTCAGACGGCAGTCTATATATTGTAATACTGGTACTCTCAGGATATCTCGAGTCTGGACTCAAGGCGACTAATTGCAATAGCCTTCGGAGTACTTGAGCGTATATACCCACTGCTGGGAAGTGGCTAGCTCAGCATACGACTCCGCGGGGCACGACGTTCCGGGTGTCCTAGTAGGTCGTACAGCAATGAAGGGCTACATTCCGTCAAGTAGCGGTGAAGCGGTGAGCGCGATCAGTGGTGCGGTCTAGTCCCAGATGTGGGGTTTCCGATCGCTATTGCGCAGAGATTGACAACCCAGGGGTTTTAGTTAGGGTTTGAGTCCCACACACCACCTTGTTCCCTACACGTAGCAGGGTGACGGCCATGATGGTGTCCCCTGGGAAAAAAATGGACTCAAGATATTCTCAGTCGAAAGCTCATTTACGAAATTTTCAAAATATTGTGTCCCACTTTAATCATGACATGAAACATAAGTAGAAAAAAGTGTAATTTTTTAAAAGGCGAGGGGATTATTTTTGCTTTTCATATAATGAATTTACCTATACCGACGTTGTATTCTGAACACACTCGAACTAAATAATGGCGATTGAATGAATTTCCGCTTGGCATGGGCCTGCCGATTGAATTGAAAAACGTATGCATAAAACTTCAATGATTTTTTCAATATTTTTGTGAGGATATTTTAAATTCATTTCCATGTACAAGTTCATACAGTACGCATAAATTTTAAGTCCCAATATAGAACTGCTATCCACGATTTGAGTACAAATAATTGTTTTTCGAAGATAAGATTTTTATAAGGTACTCTTGGATTTATTTTCCCGAATATTTAATGTTTCTTATTTTTCATATTTCAGTACTAAATATGTTTCCTTGTTACTACAAAACATAACACTCAGGAACTCGTTTAAAAAGGAAATCACTCGTCGGGTACAACTGGCATGGGCAACTTTCGGAAAACAGGGCATGGTATTCAAGTCTAAAAAGCTACCACAGTCCTTGAAAACGAAGGTGTTCAACCAATGTGTGCTTCCGACAATGACGTACGCCTGTGAAACCTGGCCGCTCACCGCAACACTGATGCGTAGACTTAAAGTTGCACAGAGAGCTTATGGAACATATCATGCTCGGGATATCCTTACGAGACAGAGTGCGCAACACCATCATCAGGGAACGCACAAAAGTGATAGACGTAGGGTACCGAGTCGCATAACTAAAATGGGCGTGGGCCGGTCATGTGTGCAGAAGGAGTGATGAAAGGTGGAGCAAGGATGTCCTTGAATGGAGACCATAAGACGGAAAGAGGAGCGTTGGCGGACAAACTTCCAGATGGTCCGATGACATCAAGGCTCAAGCTAGGTGTAGCGTGGTCCACGAAAACCGACGACAGAAGAAAGTGGAGAGAAATTGGAGAGGCATATGCTCTGCAGTGGGCAAAACACATGCTGCTGAAGAAGAAGAAGAGTTGTTTCCTTGACCTTAAAAAAAACCATGATATTCTATAAAATGATACTTATGATGCCTATCATATTTAAGAACCGGCATCATATTAATATGATGCCGGTTCCTAAATATGATAATATTAAAATGCTAGAGATGCGCAAAATTAAGTTTATAAATAAGACTGAAACAGGAAACCGGCGTGAAGCAGCATTGTGCTATATTTCGCTGGGTTCACTCACGTACCGGAGTACCGGAGGCCTTATCCGGGGGAAGGGGGGGGGGTTTAAAGGTTGGCAGCGCACTTGTGCCTCCACTGTTGTCGCGGGTATCCGTGGGCGACGGCAATCACTTACCATCAGATGATCCGTCTGCTCGTCTGCCACCTATCTCATAAAAAAAGAACTTAAAAACTATGAATGATACAAAAACAAATACCATTTTAACTTCAAAAACATACTACAAATACTTCGATACAGGGGGTCTAATTTCAAGTTACCACGTACGATCGTTCGATCGAGCCGACAGTCAATCAATTGTAGTTTAGTTTGGCAATTTGAAATACCATCGTATGGGACACTTTCGTACGGATCCGACCATAGACTCTCGTGAATGAATGATATTCGCGATGATAGTGTCGCCGAAAGACCCACATCAAATAAAACTAATTGAATTGATTTTATTTATAATTAACAATATTTTTTTTAAAGAATAAAAGATATTTGACTTTTTAAATTAAAGGACTATTATTTAATGTGTTTGAAAGAAAGATTTTAAATAATAAAAACATTAAAATGTTAAAATATTTTTAAAAATCTGACAGCTTGCTATTTTTTTACATCATAGCCCATATAGTTATCTGTGGCCATCTGTGAAACATTAGAAAAAAACTTGTAAATTATTGACATAAGTACTACGTACGATAAATATGCAATCTCAATACATAATTTAAAATATTGTAAAATTGTTTGAAAGCGTATGTACATTAGTATTATGCTTATATACAAGTTCTATAGTTATCTAAAGACTCTACTTTCTTAAGTAAAATCAAGTATAAGTTAGGTTAGTCGAATAATCCTACCTAAATAAGTTTATTTGTTATTAATTTTACTCTGCCGGGGACCACTCGGCCACGGAGTAGAATAGGCCATCCTCACTCTTACCGAGGTGTCGTAAAAGGCCAATAAGGTAAAGCTGCTGGCATGATCATCAGCACCCAGACATGGAAAACTCTGCATTTATATCAAAACCCTCGCCAACCCGTCTGCCAAGCGTGGTGAGTATGGCAATTACCCCTCATGTGATTGAGGAAGGCCCGTGCCCCAGCAGTGGGGACTCAAATGGGCTGATGATGATGACTATTCCATTTTACACTTTAGAAAGAACAACTTTGAAACATCATTTCTATAATTTAACCATTTGTAATTAAATATTTCAGTAAACAAGACATCAAAGTTCTCCATTGGACCAAACTGTAATAGAAAGCTGAGCTAGAATGACTGTTGGAGAATGAGTTGAAAAAAGTGAACATCTCACCGGAGGTAATCAAAATAACAAAAAAATATTTAAGTGAATCTATAATATCTGTGCTATAACTAATTTCCTTACTGAAAGAATAAACATTAAGATTAAGATAATATAATTGTTTGAAACATGTATACAAAAGTGTAATCCTTATAAATAAATATTTCACAACATCACATACATTGGTCTGACTCCGAGATAGGTACCTCAAGCACCTGTGTTACGGATATCAGAATCAACAGTGGGATTACAAATATATGCATATAATACTTTTCTTTTATAAATACATACTAATAATACATAGAAAACACCCAGACCAATACAAACAGACATGTTCATGCACACAAATGTTTGTACTGTGCGGGGATTGAACCCGCAACCCTTGGAACAAAGGCAGCATTCACTACCGTTCCAAATGGGTTGTCAAATCCTTGCAGTGTTATTCTTGGTTGGTGGTCCAGAACCATGATTTTGGAGGCCAGTGTACCGTGAGCCATGATCGAGGATTTGGCGAGTCTGGCAATTACTATGAAGGGACTGCCGTCAGACCTTAACAACCCTTAGACGGGGGAACCACACCAAATTAATCATGGTTACATGTTACAGAAACTTATTCAAGTAATCTTAAGTGCATATGGAGCTCGTTGGTAGAAATATGCATTTGAGTTTATTTTTTACATTATTTCCAATCTAAAATTAAATAGCTTGTTTTTATTTACTTAATAAGTATGATTGTAATCGAAATACCTATGTACCTACCAACAGTTTTTTGTATGAGAGGGCAATAAAAATACTTTTATTATTAGGCATTTATTTATTTTATTTAAAACTCCTTTATGATTATTGCAGAATATCTACCAGCATTGCACAGATCTCCGTTAGAAGAAACATACCCAGTTCCAGTACTCCGGGCTTCATTGCTAAACGAAATTAATTATTTGCTGAAAATAGTTTGTTATAATTCAACTGATAAGTACCTATGGACAAGCATCATTCAGTCATCATTTATTATGTAAATAAAGTAAAGTATCAGCTTAATTATTCCCTTTGTAGGGCTAAGACCCCCATCATAGAAATCAAGTCATCGCTACTATGATGGGCTTAATCATCACTCTTGCCAAATGCGGATTAGTGATCACAAACCCGAACTATGTTCGGAAAATTCAAAACATACCTTTGTTCGACCCGGGAATCGAACCCATGATCCCGAGATCATGGCCACAGGGCCATCGTCAGAACCGTCTTAAACCATTAGACAATGGGGCGTTGTTTTATTTGTAAATAGTTAAAGGTTATTAATTAATACTAAGTGGGTGTGTGAAGATAGATAGATAGACATCCTTTATTGCACAGAAAGAATACAAAATATGTGTGTGTACGTACATAGTTTCTTCTTATAATAGGATAACATTATTGTATCTTTTATTATTTATTTTAATAAATGATTCCATCACATGTACTTTGTTGTTTTTTTCATTCCTTATGTACTGCTCTCCTGTTAATTAGTATGTTAATCGCATGAGTGTTACAGGGCTTTTGGAACAGTGGTAGTGAATGATGGCTTTGGTTCAAGGGTTGCTGGTTCGATCCCCATACAGTACAAACATTTGTGTGCATGTACATGTCTGTTTGTATTGACACCCAGACGGGTGTTTTCTATGTATTAGTATGTTTTTACAAAAGAAAAGTATTATATGTATATATTTGTAATCCCACTGTGGACTATGATATCCGTAACACGGGTGCTTGAGCTACCTATCTCGGAGTCAGATCGATGTACAAATGTGATGTTGTGAAATATTCTATGGGATATATTGAAATTCACTAACTAATAGTGGAGCAAATGTATTAAACCAGTTAAACATAAGTTTAACTGGTTGGTACTGTGTAATCTTTAATGGATATCCAAAATTGTAAAAAGTTAACTAGGTACTTAAATAGTTATGTAGGAACCTAACACAAAGGTAACTAGGTAGGTATACCTACTTTTTAAGGAAAGAGAAAACTTATTACGTATACTTGTAATGTAGACAAAGTAGGAACTTAGGCAAAATTATTGCCTCTTGTAATACATAATTGAGGCTTGCAAATGGTTAAAACCCTCAAAATGTATTTCACTTTGTACTTTGGTGGATTAATACCTAATTGAGTCAAAAGCCTATATAAATAATACCTAATTAAACCATCAAAAGTTTCAAACTTTTGAACTGATAAGATTAAGTTTGAAGAATACAATGTACTAAGTCGCAGAAAAAGACTAATTACTTAGTGAATCTAGTTTATCTATAAGAAGCCTACACCACTAGGTAGGTACTTAGTATACTTACTTACTTAAATCTGCATAAATCATTGAACTATACCATACATATTCTCACTGGCATAAATCTACAAAAATTCTCAGTAAGTAGGTAAATAGGCACTTAATGTAAATTAATTTACACATTTAAACGTAAGTACTGAGATTCATACATTAAAACTTTGATTAAGCATTAAAAGGACCTAAGTACTCTATGTATTCATAATCATCAATATAGGTATAGCAATTTTAACATTTTATACCAAGAAACTCCGCTTTAAACTAATCTTTATTGATATGTAAGTCATTGGACCTTATTTACAAAGACATAAAGATCCTTTTTTAATACACCATAAATCCATTCAACCGAACCAAAACACCTTTCGAGCTATCGTGAATTTTGACATAAAGACGCGAGACAAGAAATGTCAAATTCGATATTTTGGTCGAGCATTGGTGTCTTCAAATTAGGGTTTGAGGCGAGATGTGTCAAAAGAGTTTCGGTTGAGTTCAACCGACGCAATGTTCACTTCAAATTAGGAAACGTCGTCAAATACGTTTGGTTGAGTCTCAAAGTTAACTTCAAATTAGACCCCCAGTATTCAACGGTAAATACTAAAATGCTATAATACATAAATACTCGTAGAAGTGTTCGTCGGTATTTTCAAGCGACGTGACGTCATGTGGCCTCAGGGTTTTCATATTTTGTTTTAAGATTTCATATAGATATCATTAGTCTCGCCCAAGGGACACGAAATAGGGTAGGGGTTGGCCACTCCTACGCTATTTACATTCGTCCCTCTTTAGGCACGCAAAAGATTGGACATGAGCCTTTTTTGTAAGTGTATAAAATAACTCGGATAGGTTAGACGAAAAAGAGAATGAATGAATATTCTATTGCACTCAAAGTACAGTTTAAATACTTAAGACTATGTATTACAGGATATGTACAACGAAGGAGTAAAATGGTACTTTTTGTAACGGCTGCACTCAGAGACGTCATTTTAGCTAATGTTCATTAACTTTAGAATTGGTAGTCTTTATGCGTATCAAAATAAGTGTCAATATTTTTTCTTAAGTAGCCAACTAAGTTAACCAACGATTCTTAGTGAGGCATTAAGTGTAGAAAATGACTTTATAGTCTACTGTACATAAAACATTTTTAGAGCTAACCCCTCTTATTTCAAAACTTGGTTTAAAATAAGTAGTGGGATTAATGCTAGAAATAATTGAAGAACTAGAATAAACATTATTACAAAGCTAAGTTTAACGTTAGTTAGTATATGAATTAATAATACTAATGTTAAACCACCCGGACCCCTAATTTAAAATGAGTACTAAAATACCTCAAAATCTCGATTCAGTGACAATGACAGTCTATCCATCCATGTGACTGTTCATTCCGTTTTATGAGAAAGTAGTCCACTATTTTATTTTTGGATTTAATCCCAAAAATAGAAGCAATTTCTAATCATATTACTTGGACACCTTATTTAATACAATATCATACATTATTGTTGATTAGAAACTTTTCAAAAATATTTTTACTTCAGACAATAAAACAAGGTTATGTAAAACGAAACGTCACTTAACGAATGATTGAATGAATTCGATCAATTTTGACAATATACTGCGGTAAAAAAAATGAAGAACTAACGCTATTACGAGATAATCATGAACTTGCTAGTGTAAGATTAAAGCCGGTATTAGAGTAGTTTTTGTAATAAGAGGGTACAAGTTTAGCAAGAAAATCCGAGGATTTAGATTTTTGTGTTAACAGACTTTGGTTTTGTAATTCTAGATATAAAATACTAGTTTTGTTTAATTTTGATCCAGTGTGCAGTAATCTTTGATGATTTTGATGAGTATTGAGGAGATTCGTAAACGTCGTAAAATCCAGAGGTGGGTGCTTGGATTCGCACCTAGACCTTAAGCTTACGTTAAGTTCTTGTAAAGAAGAAAGAAAGAAAAAACATTTATTCACCATCACAACATTCACAACATAGAGTACAAACATCATTCAACAATTTACTTTTGATTACCGTGGCTTAGCGCCTTGTGCATAAATTTGTATTTAAGTGGATCAAAGTGAATTGGCTAGTTGTATACTAATAGAAATGTGACGAAAATTAGGTATTTTAGGTATCAATCAACTTGAATACCTATAGGACTAAGAGAAACAGATCCTATTTCCGAGAGATCATTACATAGCGTTTCACAAGTGTGAGATGAATATCTTATGCAAAAGTCGGTCAACGTGTCTCCTTCCCACTAAAACGATAAGGAAGCGTCGTAATTTTTGGGGTATAGACCACATAGGGCAAATTGTCTGTTTCTACTACTTTCATTGAATACGCGTTATAAATATAAATTTTGCAGGTCAATAATTTGATAGTAAATAAGATATCACGTTACCTATCCAGTTACTATCTAACAAAACAACTACAACCTGCTAAGACGAAATTAACTCTTCTAAATCACTTGTCCAGCTGTATCGCGATTTGAGATAGAAATCTTTACTTCCAAGTTTCAATTAGCCATGGAATCAAGTCCGAATCGTGTGTCCAGCCGCGGCAGGCCGGAGATTGCCACTGTGATTATGCGAGCGACGCGCTCGAATAAAATAGAGATGCAGCCGGTCTTCGACCATCGTAAGTAAGGAATTGCCGAGAATCGAGTAATTTGTCCTGCTGATAACCAGGAAATAGACGATTTGGGACGGGCTGATTATAAACCAGAAAACAGGTATTGGAGTTGTTGATAATTATGGTTCATGCCAAATGCTATTTAAGTGACCACGGACTTAAGGTGACGGGTAGGGCACACTAGCGACGCAAATCGATTTCAATTTTAAGCTACTAAAACGGATTTATTTTGTGTGATGTTGTGAAATATTTATTTATTATTATTTATTTTAAACATTTTCGTGGTTACAATCTCTCGGTATACACCTATTCTATTTATTTAATACTTATAGTTAACTGTTTGGTCTTTTACTAAGTTTAACTTTTGCACTCGAATTTTGGATTACCGCCAAAAGTAGCCGCTTTTGGCTAGATTATCCAGGTTAGACTAATGATCTAAGTACCATAATTAAATATCGGTGTAACTCGAGTTGACAATTCCATACTCGAATACATTTTTCCCAAATGTCACTTGAGTGAAAGTGGACTCAAGTTACATCACTCGCAGAGGCCGAGTGCCGAGTAATTTGCCGGGCTGATAACTAGACCGAGACGGTTCAGCGCGGGTTAATGATCAACCAGGAATTAAGAGTCTTATTCAAGACAAGTTTGTACCTATATTCTGATTAAAGAGAAAATTCTTAACTTAATAACCATCTCACTCTTTTGACGCGGGATGAAAGAGTAAGGATAGTGAGTCCGTGTCTTGACAGCCAACAGTTTATGGCCTAGCGTAATACACTTACATAAATGCAGAAACGCAAGACAAATCCGTTGTATAAATCTTTGTGACGCCTTTTGTTTTTGACGTCACACACAAGGTGCTTTGTCACAACATCATAATGACCACTCTCTGGTCTCTGGTGCTCTATTCTGTAATTCCAAGGTATTCATTTTCTTATTCCCATTTTTTTTTTAAATTTTGAGTGCTCCTATAACAATCGTTATTTAGGACATTAAGTTTACTGAACAGAAATAGCATTATGTTTTGAGTTAAGGAGCGTTTATTTACTCATGCTAAATTGAGTGATTTTGTTTTTGTAAAAGAAGGCAGACAAACAGAAGGTTTACCTGATGGTAAGTGATTGCCGCCGCTGCCGGAAGTGCTAGCGGTGTACCAACCTTTTACCTCACTTTTCCCTGGATCGCGAAATACAGCACAGGCGCTGCAGTGCACTCACTAATTCGAGCCGAATTCTTGTGACGCCATGATATCACTCCGGTCAAGTAGTCCCATTCATACCAAAGCGTGACTCACCCACCGTTAATATATTGTTAATCGGATGTAGGGATATTTAAAATAGCTCAACTGAAGCGACCTAACTTGGGGTTGACTCTTGAAATGACTTGGAGCGAAGCAGCGCGAAGCTAATGACTGTTCGGGATGGCGACACAGCGTTGACGCACTCTATCCCATCTAAGGAACATAGGATACGAAGTCAAGTTCACTCTTTTTATGAGATAAGGGGCAGACGAGCAGACGGATCATCTGATGTAATATAATTACCGCCGCCCATGGCCGTGCAACACCAAAGTAGTCAAAAGTGCCCCTTTTAAAAAGGAATACGCTCTTTTCTTGAAGGTGTGCGGGTCGTATCGGTCCAGAAATACCACAGGTGATAATTTATTCCCTTGAGAGTATATTGAGCTATTGGACTTAATAACAGTGAGCTTTGACCAAACCTGTTAATTACTCGTATCTGCCATTGCAGAGCACATTCATTCGAATTCGGGATTCGTTTTTCTCACTGTCGATAATGAACCCGGAATTAATTAAAAACAGCAAATTGCAGGCTTTGATTACTGGTGGGCGAGAAGCCCGCCATTTTAATTGCATCGTGAAACGACTAAGCTTTTCACAAGATGATTAGTAAACAAATAGGTACTCAGTGAAAGTCGGGATGATCATAATCATCGTATGCCGTTTTCAACTAATTTGGAGTAGGCCTTCTTCAATCTTCTCGATTCTATTCTATTTTGGGCAGTTGTAGTCCAGTTGTGCCAGCCAATCTTTGCTATGTTATCTTTCCATCCTATTTGTGGCCTACCGATAGGTCTGATGCTGTGTGGTCCCGGCAGAGTAGAATAGGCCACCCTCACTCTTACCGAGGTGTCGTAAAAGGCGACTAAGGTAAAGCTGCTGGCATAATCATCAGCACCTAGAGAAGAAAACTCTGCATTTATATCAAAACCCTCGCCAAGCCGTCTGCCAAGCGTGGTGAGTATGGCAATTACCCCTCATGTGATTGAGGGAGGCACGTGCCCCAGCAGTGGGCACTTAAATAGGCTGACGATGATAGGTCTTTTCTGATTCCATGACCTCCACTGCAACATTTCCCTACACCACGACTCTGTCTTTCAGGCTATATGTCCCGTATATTGCCACTTGAGTTGCGCCACCCTTCGGATCGGTTTATCGAGAATGTATTGGTATATTTATTTTACTACCTAGTTATAATCTTTTCCATCTTCATCGTCTGTCAGTCTCCATAGGTATTATAATACTGATGGCAAGAATGACAAAAGTGTCGCTGGCCTTTAAGGCGACGAGTAGCCCTACCAATCAATTTAAATTGTTAGCTACTAATACGGATCTTTTTTAAACAATTCCGGAAAGCAGTCTCTAAGCAAGCATGTATACTATTTATTTAATAATTTGTCATGTGGTCCCCGGCAGAGTAGAATAGCCCACCCTCACTCTTACCGAGGTGTCGTAAAAGGCGACTAAGGTAAAGCTGCTTGCATGATCATCAGCACCCAGAGAAGGGCAACTCTGCATTTATATCAAAACCCTCGACAACCCGTCTGCCAAGCGTGGTGAGTATGGCAATTACCCCTCATGTGATTGAGGTAGGCCCGTGCCCCAGCAGTGGGGACTTAAATGGGCTGACGATGATGATGACGATGATTTAATAATTATGCACTTTTAACGCCATATGTGGCCGTTTTTGGCGGTAATTCAAAGTTTGAGTACGAAAGCAGACCCAATAGTTAAGTATTAGTATTCAATAAATAGTATAAGTGTTTTCCGAGAGGCTGCAGTTTTGAAGTTGTTAAAAAATATCCGGTTTAGTTGCTGGCAATTTATATCAATTGCCGTCGCTAGTATGCCCTATCAGTCACCTTAAAAAATAAATACACTCTTCTCTTAAAGATTTGAAGGTTGTATCAGAACAGAAATTCAGTAGACGATTTCATTTCATTCTATCTTTTTGTCGCTTGACGCATTCATATCATCAATGCAAGGATTTTCAGCTCACATCATTAATTAAACTTTAGTTGATTTGATAAATGCTTGTTAATAAGAAAAATGTTAGGTTATTGGTCAAAGTTGGATTAGCTTACTCATTGTTTCTAGATAATATCACACAGCTTACAAAAAATGTTTCTTTATATATTTACTTTCAAAACTGTGTCTATTATAGGTACTATTTCTTAAAAGGACCAGCGTAAACAATAACAAATTAGACGAAGAACTTATTTTGGATTTTTTTATTAAACGGACGTCAATCAAAGCCGCTAGCTTAATAAACGTTATAAACATTGTTTCTCTTGACTCCCCTTTGGGACGTGACCTAAAATGTAAGCGGGGGTCTCAATAGATTTGTATTGAACTTACCAGCTTTGTAACGCTCTGTTGATGTAGTGGTTTAAGTACCGGGCCGTCATTTCGGGGTTCTGGGTTCGATTCTGGGGTTGAACAAAAAGTATGTTTCGAATTTTTCGGACATAGATAGATAGATACATATTTATTCTTTACTGCACAAAAATATAATACAAGCATGATACAACAGCAACAGACAGTACAATAAGGCGGTCTTATCGCTAGTAGCGATTTCTTCCAGACAACCTTTGGGTAGAGGAAAGAAATATCGTATTCGTAATAAGGGAAGGCAGTGCAAAGAAGTTTAACAAATGAAATTGAGAATGGCAGAAATATACATTATTTTATATATCAATATTATTACCTTATATACATAATAATAAACACATACATACACACATACACATACAGACATAGCTCGGGTTTGTGATCACCAATCCGCATTTGGCAAGCGTGGTGATTAAGCTTAATCCCATCATGGTAGCGATAACTTGATTTTGATGATGGAGGCCTTTGCTCTGCAGTGGGACAGTTTATAGGCTGATAATTTATCCGCTTTTATTATTATTATGTCCTCCAATTCAAATTTTAAATTATAGCTGCCAATCTCAACGATCAGCTAACTACGCACGACATAAAAGTGCAAAAGTGTGTGTGCACAGATAAAAGTGCACTATATTTCCTTACCTCATCTTTCGAAGAGAACTAGATCAAACTCAAAGGCATCTCAGCAGGCCATTAGGGTGAGGATGGCAGACACAATGGGTACTTTGTTAGTTCTTTTGTGCCTGTCAGCCTCATATTTGGATTTCACGGCCGCTTACCATCAGGCGGAGTGAGGTCATCCTGATTAGCCTCTAATCATAATCTAAGGGAGTGCCAAAATGGCGGATTGCGAGCGTTTCCAGAGCGGAGTGACGACACAGCGACCACGCCGCGGCTGCGCAACGATTTGATTATATCTAACTAATGAAATATTAATTATGTATGGATTAATTTATCTATCACTTTTAGAGCATATAATGAAACTCCAGAGTCCGCTTCTCATGTCATTTATTCCGTAATTGGCATTTACAGATATTCATAGATATATTGATATCCAATCAGAGCTTTTAGCTTACGAGGCCTATTTTGAAACGTCCGTACCAGACGGCTGCTCAAATCAAACTGTCCGTTCGCCCGTCAACCGACAAGACAATATATCGGTTTGACGCGCCTATCGATTATCGATGCGTTTCCGGTTACGACAATCCTTAATTTAGTTCTCAAAACCGTCAACAGTCAAATCAAACAATCAAGTCAAGTCAAAGTAAATTACTCGAATCCTAAAATTACATCAATTAATTATTGAAAATGACACAATGACAACACATGATCTCAGCTGACGAGATCAAGAGCTCCCCCATCAGCTCCATTTTCGGGTTTATCCTGGAACTGGAGCTACATGAGGTGCTGTAATAGGTTACGGGGCTGCCACAATAGATCATCTACTAGTCGCAGTGGCTATGAGACGCAGGGCTCACCCCATTTCTATCAAATAATAATATTGAAAATCATGACAAGCATTTTATCATTTAAATCATAGTTGCATTTTAAAAGTGGTTAGAGAATTTTCTTATCCATGGAATACAACAATCATCAGCGCAAAACTCCAATGGCGTTGCAAGTCCTGCTCGTCTGCCACCTATGACATTAAAATTTGTTTCCTTCAAATCGCTGTTATCTTATTGCTTAAATAACTGAACTCGGGGGGTTGTTGTGCCCCACCGATAATGGTGTAGCTTAACACGACACTTATTGCCAAAATAAATCATCCCCAGCTTGTGTTATTTTACGATTTGTTGGACAACTAAAACAATATTTCGTGGATGCCGCTTTTAGGGCGCATGCGGTATGGAGAGTACGGCAAATTTTCCCAATGCCTTAATGTATCTGTGAAATATTGTTCTTAAAAATACTTCGGCCTAAAGAGCCGACCAAATATTTATTTTAGTAAATTGACAATTACAGAGCGGTCGGTGTTTTCACGAACCAGAGTAATACTCGTTCAACAATAATATTTATTTCTTATACCACCGAAAGTAAACACTACAGTGTGAATATAATATGTAGACCACGAGAGAGCTACACTTCTACACTTCGGCTAGACCGATTGATACGACGTCCTCACAGAAAACATCTAGGAAGTAGGTACTGTAAATTTCCTCGGTTAGAGAAGACTGGTTACCATAGTAAAAGTGCCTGCCCAATAGCTGCAGTGTAATGTCTCATGCTGTTAGGACGTCAATAACAAGAAACTTGCACGAGCGAGCTAGACAGTAGGTGACATGACAAGCCGAGTGACTGTCTTTTAGCTAGGTATTGCTCGCACTGTTTAAATTAGTTTTAGGCTGGTTTTCATAGTACGATCTGTGTGTATACAAGTCAGCCTACCGAGAAGCTGCACTGTATAGTATCACTGTTTGACGGCACTTACGAGTAACTCGCACCAGCGAGCTAGAAAGTAGCTTGCATGATAACCCGAGTGACTGTCTAGGCAGCAGATTACACTGTGTGATCCAATCTTTATTATTGTTTTGAACTGTTTGACGCAATTTTTCAACTCTTCAAAAATAATAAGTATTATATTAATATTAATTTCAACCGCAACTCCTCGCAAAATGAAATGACATCGTCGCGGACACTCGAACAGTAGGCGCGCCTGTAATGATGGGGGAGTGATCCCGAAACTTGGTCGCCTCTACAAAACGCTCTGATTTTGTCGATAATCAAAGAGCCTATTCCGAAACTCCCCGAAGATTTGCTAATGAAGGCTCTAACAAGGAAAGTTTTTTTTCCAAAGAATATCGTAAGTCGACGGGATTGTATAATATTAACGTTATGGCTGTGGAAACTTCGGATTATGAAGAGTTGTATGACCCCAGAATTTTGTTTTTGCTTTGAGAACAAAGTCTTGTGTGACTTGCGAATTTAATTTTTGTTATTTTTAACTTTGTTGTTTTTTATCTTATCTCGTGGGTGAGCAAACCGAACTGTCAGAGTTTGAAACCCCTAAGGGTCATTGAAATGTTAAATAACTAATTTAAACTTTGTAATTTTTTTAACTTCTTATTCACGTCAAAACGAAGAAGTAAATTTAGACTTTCAACAGTAGCTACGGAGAAAAGATACTCATAGAGTAGAGTGAGAATTATAGAGTAACTTATATATACTAGGACAGAGGCATCAGTCGGCTAGCCAGCGCTAGCGCCATCTAGAGGAAGACGACCAATACTCTACAGCTATGTATGTAGTACCTTTGAGAATCAGCTAGAGAGACGATCAAATAAAATATCATAAAACAAATTATTTGTTATATACCAAAATTCCCAATGCCAGATATCTGGTTTATTTCCCAAATTTATTTAAAATTGCTAATGTGGACAGGCAGGTTAAGGAAACACGCTTGATGTAAAAATGCAAAGTGACATCTACCGAAACTACGCTAAACCATCTGATTGATTGCTTTTTGAAGCTAAATCTGATTTTTACAAGCTCCATCTAACGGAAACCGCTGAACTATTTACCCCATACTGAAGGTACTAAGTGATGTGACCCTGGTGAAAATTCCCCATTTTTTTTTTCATAAGTGTTCAACCTAATTATAATGCAGTAAGGGCAAGAATTAATTACTGAAACTGAAATCAGCTACGAAGACACTCTTTCACAGCACCTCTTTTATCAGAAAAAGAAGTAGTAGTACTTTAATTAGAGTCATTTCTTTAATATGGACACACAAACCAATATTCGGGTCCTTGTATTCGAATGTAAGTATTCGAATACAAGCACCAGAATATTGGTTGCAGATATCTACTCAATATCTTGGTTGCAGGTATCTACTCAATATTTGATCAAGTTATTATGACTTGGATAACCAAATGAAATTCAAGAAGGTCTTGTAAAAACATTCGTCAAGATAAACAAGCCATTGTTTTGGAGTCGAAATTTAAGTTCAACCAAAACAACCCTTTCTATTTACAAGACATCGACAAAGGAGGTAATGAATTCAAAAATCATGTTTCTATGAATTTCTTTGTTCTGAAATCGTGATAAAAATTTAACAAACTGGTTGGATCAAATTGTTTTTATTTATCTTAAGCTTCATACAGATGGCGTTGTGCTACACTTTGTGTTGGGCTCATAGACTTAGGATGCCGGCCGACATATAACACAACAGTGTGTGGCGCTTCTTCGTGTGTGTGTACAACAAAAAGTGATCGCACATGCCGCGTATTTACACCTCCGTCGCTTGTCGGTTGTTTTGCGTGATTTTATTTTTGTATGTAGACGGCGGTAGACGCGCAAACGGATGACCTGATCGCAATCTATTGCAGCCGTCAATAGACACCCGCTACACCAGTGAAGTCTTACACTAACTCTTGAACTCACTTTCCTATCAGATTGGGACCTTTGTAGCCTCCCTCACTCAGTAAAAACAGTGTAGGGACTGATTTTGTAATCATATTCTAATATACAAGATATAAGGGAGGGGTCTGATGTACTCGGCACTGACATTAAATATTAGTTTTATTGTTTTTTTTTTCATTATTATTTATTTCTTTTTCATCTATTTTAATAATTTTGATATAAATTTGTAATGCTGTTTAAAATATTGTAATTTAATTCTTTTTTTGGCATGTTAATCTTAGATTAGACCGCTATTTTGATTTAATCTATGATGTTAATACGTATGTGTCATATTTTTTTATGTGGAATCTTCACTGATATATGTTGTTATTATTTTCAAATTATTTTAAGTTTTATGTAATTGTTTGTTTCCCAAAGAATAAATAAATACTGTCGAGACGACGACCTTTCTCTTCTCGAAAGGCCGTCGAAAGTTATCTACCTACCTAGATCAAGTGATAGGAAACTATGTCTATAAATCTTACCTAACGTAATTGAAACCTTCAATAGCCACAAAATTTCCATATTCCAATCCCATATACGAATATGTAAGTATCCAGACACGTATGCTAATATAAACTTACCGTCACTTTCCAATAAAGTCGAAGCAAACAAGTCCCATGCAAATAAACATGGTACCCTTAGCTTAAATAAATAAAGAGGCCCTAGTGAGTGAAACATTTGAGCGAGTTAATTAAATAGTGCCCAACGTATTTATGTTGCAGCCCTTTGGTTAAATTAGCCATTCTATTGGAAGCCTAGGGCGTTCATTTAACGCCGTCCCGATCAAATGGCCGAAGAACAACTTTCCAAGTCATCAATCAGATAGCTGAACGTTTGAAACATCCAATTGGATGCCAATTTAAGTACACTACTCATAAGGCATTATTTATACAAAGTAATATAGTTTATATAAATAATGTTATATATTGTTGTTATATATTAGGTATGTATGTATATTTAATAATAAGATAAGAATATAATGTCAGTAAATTTCATCACTTTGTTCTAGTTACTAAGTATTTTTATATGCTAATTTTAGTAATAAAATAGTTGATTCATACATACTTATATTTAAAATAAGTAGTGCCTTACAGGGTGCATGTTACCGACCTATAACTTGCTAGTCATAAAAAGTTTGATGTACTGCATTAGTTTTAAGCCTGCAATTGTAACATGTATGCAATTCAATAAATAAATAAATGCCTAGTCTGATAGTTATTTGCTTTCAAATCACTCGTGGGAGAGCCAAGCTTCGGCATGAATGGAAAGAGAAAAGGGCGGTGAGTTGAGACCTTAAGAATAGCTATTCTTAAGGTCTCAACTCACCGCCAGTTGAGTGAGCACAAAGAGCTCTTTGTGCTCACTCAAGGGTTATTAGGAAAGATTTGGCCGAACCACCCCAAGACGTAATGCAGTAAGTTAAAAGTGATTGAAATAAGACAAAGTACACTTGTTTGATGATATCCATGTTTGCCACTAAACGATGTTTTTAAATACAAATATTAATTTACGAACTCTATAACTAAGGACTTCAATGTGTTTTTTTAAAGCCCTAAAGGGGTAAAATGAGGGGTGGAAACATTGAATGGAAGATTCGTTATTTTTATTGTTAGAGTCAGTTAGAGTTATGAAAATTGATATTTGGGCGTAACATAAAAGTTTAAGAAAAGTGATTTGGGCTTTTTTTTCAACCCCCAAAGGAGCAAAATAGGGCTTGAAACGTCGTATGGGAGATTCGTCATATTTAATGCTATAGTCGTGAAAATTGCTATTTGCACTGTTCGTACAAAATTAATATCAGTACTTTCAGCATATTTTCTATTCAACACGTTAAAAAGTCGAGTAGAGGCCACGTACAGGAAGTCGCAGCCGTGGTAGGCCTCCTACAAGGTGGACCGACGATCTGGTGAAGATCGCGGGAATCCATTGGATGCGGGAGGCACAGGACCGATCTGTGTGGAGATCATTGGGGGAGGCCTATGTCCAGCAGTGGACGTATATTGGCTGAAATGATGATGATGTTAAAAAGGGTGAACGGGGGTTAAAACGCCGTTTGCAAGTTTGGTTGTTTTTAAAGCTTGATTAATGAAAATTTATATTTGCGCTTTTTATATAAATTAAAATATTATAATCGAAACACTTGCACGATGTTATCGATGCCCAGCGCCACCTATGGGTGTGATTTGAAAACGAAGCGAGGGCGGGCCAATAGTTTTGAATAAAGCTAAGCTAAGCTGTTAAAGTTGAGTGATTTTAGTTCGAACAATTACCGGCCTAGATATCTAATCGATTGCCGGCATTTAGCTAACACCCTAGGCGTCCTATTAGATAGCTAATTTAATTAGATGGCTGCGACATTTAATACCCGGCTTATTCCAGAGGCGATGTAAGCAGAACAATAAGACGCGAACAATGGCACCGCAAACATATTTTGTTTAACGGCAAATAAAAGCGGAGCACTGTACTCGCAACTGCAGAGGTAAGGTAAACTAAACTAACGTTTTTTTTTTCTTTATGAGAAGTTTTGAATAAAGTGAATTTTATTTAAAAATATAATCCCTATAAAATAGTAGAAAATTGTAATATAAGAGTAATATATGGCCGGCTACACATTTGATAAGATAAAAAAAAACATTTGTCAACACACACGACACACAACATTACAAATAAAAAACAAACTGGCGAAATGTAAACAAAAGTAAAAACAACACATTAAACAAAGTAAAAAAAGATGTGTCCTCAAATTTAAATAATTCAGCCGGGCAATATTTACATTGTATCCAGGTGCGTCGCGGTGCGCATCAAAAAAGGAGCTCACTCAGCTAAAGCCACGACTTAAGGAAGGGGTAGGTACCTTCCTGTAGGCCATGGTGCTGGTATTTGTTTATGTTAGAAGCAATAATCAACTGCTATAACTAAGTCAAGTGTCAATAGGTAGGGCACATAACGAGGAGAACATGCGGCCGTTGGGGCGAAAAGGTCCTCAAGTGAAGGCCACATCGAGGAAGTGCAACCATCTCAGACCCCCCACAAGGTGGACCGACGATCTGGTGAAGGTCGCGAGAATCCATTGGATGCGGGCGGCACAGGACCGATCTGTGTGGAGAACATTGGGGGAAGCCTATGTCCAGCAGTGGACGTCTATTGGCTGAAATGATGATGATGAATTTGTCGATGCCCTAAGGAGCTCAACCAAGTACTCAAAGAGAGATACTTATAACAACTTTAAACTTATAACACATTTTTTTTGATCTTGTTGTATCTATCACAGATACTAATTTATGTATATCGTGCTTGATTTATTTAAACTGCCATTTTTTCAAAAATGAGGTCGGTTCAAAAGAGTGGACGGAGTGGAAAGTTCTGAAGCTCTGTAGGTTTACAACTTTTCATGAGGCTAGCGAAATTAAAATCACGTTTATAAATTAATTCGTAAACTGTAATAACAGCTAACTTAGCCCTTTACATCTTATAAATCTGCGAAGAAACTTAATTGAATTAGGCATAATTTTGGGCAAAATTTCTACAATTTGATATCAAACCACAATTAATCATAGTAGTGGCTGGCCACCCATAAGGTGGACCGGCGATCTGGTGAAGAGCGCAGTTAGGGAATGCAATTCCGGAATAGCGGGATTCAGAAATACCGGGATCCCGCGCCATTTCTGCGGGACTGATCCCGCACAAAAATTGAGCTGGATCCCGCGGGATTTGCGGGACTGCGCAGCGACAAGCGCCATGTGTTTATCGGCACCGGATGAACTGGAACTAACTTTATTAAGTAGTAAGGCTGCTAGTCGCTCTAATTTAAGAGTTCTTTCTCTAGAGATTTTGATAAAGAAAGAAATGAATTTGTTAGAAACTGGTGGGTTTTAGGGCAAACATCTTAAGTTTGCCTACAACGCTTTGATGAAAGTTGTGCCCACAAGCGTGGAAGCAAAACGAGCGTTTTCTGCGGCTGGTTATCTGGCATGTAAAGTCAGGAGTCGTTTGGCAGACAAGACTATCGACACACGACATACAACATAACATGTATGCGCAGTTACTTTCAGAATAATGCCTAAACTTCATACCTCATCATCGTCAGCCCATTTAAGTCCCCACTGCTGGGGCATGGGCCTCCCTCAATCACATGAGGTGTGATTGCCATACTAACCACGCTTGGCAGACGGGTTGACGAGGGTTTAGATATAAATGCAAAGCCGTGTGGTCCCCGGCAGAGTAGAATAGGCCACCCTCACTCTTACCGAGGTGTCGTAAAAGGCGACTAAGGTAAAGCTACTGGCATGATCATCAGCACCCAGAGAAGGAAAACTACATACATATTTTCTCTTTATTATAATTTTTAATGTTTTTTTTTATTTCTTAATAAAAAACTTGACTTTTTTGTGTCATTTTTTTAGATTTTTTTTCAATTGTAGGCGCATGAATGATACAGGAGTTTTTTCTTTTCTCGTTGAAGGATGATCAGAAAGATGCGGGGGATCCCGCATCTTTACAAATACCAGGATTGAAATTTTGTTGCGGGATTGCATTCCTCAAGAGCAGTAATTCCATGTGCCTCCCGCCGCACAGGACTGATATGTTGTTTAGCAGTGGTCGTCTATCGGCGGTAATGATGATGATGAATTTTAATTATTTAAAATCGCGGGTGAACCACGCTTTGGCATGAATGGGCCGGCTCTACCAGAGTGATACCACGGCCTCACAGAAAACCGGCGTGAAGCAGCATTGTGTTGTGTTTTGTTGCGTGAGTGAGAGTACTGGAGGCCCGATCCAGTGAAAACGGGGATTTAAAAGTTGACAGCGCACTTATGGCTCTATTGGTGTTGCGGGTGTTCATGGACGGCGGAAGTCACTTACCATTAGGTGATCTGTCTGCTTGTCTGCCATCTATAACATTAAAAAATCTTTTACAATAAGTTTATCGAGCTATCCCGACATGTAGTAGTAGTAATCAGGCTATATACTGTCCCACTGCAGGGCAAAGGCCTCTATCATAGAACTCAAGTCATCGCTACTATGATGAGATGAAGCTTAATCACCACGTTTGCCAAATGCGGATTAGTGATCACAAACCCAAGCTATGTTCGGAAAAATCGAAACGTACCTTTGCTCGACCCGGGTATCGAACGCAGGACCCCGAGATCATGGCCCGGTACTTAAACCATCAGTCCAACGGGGGGTTGCCGACGTGTGGTAATTTTAAATTGAAAACGAATAAATATCTATTACTAACACGATGAAACTTCAAAATCTGAATGTTGGCAGCGCAATGAAAATGTGCATTGATTATGCAGCATAAATATTTGTAGCTACGAATGCATTGCGAAGTTACGAGCAGTTCATTGTCAGTAGTTGTACGTTATATTAGGGGTTAAAATATATCATAAATAATTACTACTAAAAATTATTTAATAATCCGCTAACAACATATATTTTAGAAGAAATAATTTATATCTATACTATTTATAAAGGGATAAATCCTACAGACAGCGGCAACGCTTATAGCTAATCCAAAATATGAAATCCTTGCGCAATGTAAACGACACCTTGCGCCATCTATTGGTATGAAGAGGAACAGCTAATGACCCGAAACTAAGTGAGGGCAGGCCACTAGTTTAACTATAAAACACAATACAATTAAAATCATTTGTTGAAATAAATTAAATTAAAATTACACGCAGAAAAACAAATTCAACTTAAAAATTTAACAGTCACCATAGCGCCACATTCAGAAAGCAAGTACGCTCTGTTTTCTTTAGGTCCGTGGTTGCTTAGTGCGCAGTAAGCAATACAGATTTTTGTGAATCCTACCCTACT
Source organism: Marasmia exigua (assembly GCA_019059595.1). Classification (NCBI taxonomy): domain Eukaryota; kingdom Metazoa; phylum Arthropoda; class Insecta; order Lepidoptera; family Crambidae; genus Marasmia; species Marasmia exigua. The sequence continues at coordinate 15,321,099 of CM032465.1, read as the reverse complement.
TATTTTAGATTTTTAGTTTAACTTAGAGACGCTCACTGTCTTTCATGCAAAACTATATAAATTATTTGTTTACAACCTGTGCGGATAAAGAACGGTCAGAAATCGCGGCGCATCTATTCACTTCTCGCTCGCACACTATTTGCGTCTATACTCGCACCCGTGGGTGTGCGAGTGAGAAGTGAATAGATTCAACGCCATTTCTGATCCCATTCTTTATCCGCACAGGTTGTAAGTTTTCTCAATTAGGAATTGCATTATTCTTTATGAGATAATACTTATTAAGAACTTAAGCCAGAAGTATCTAATTGCCCTTTATGTCTAGAGACCATAAGGTGTTTAACTCTTTAATAGGCAACATTTTAAATAAAACTTTATTTTCAGGTTTATATTAGATAGAGATCAAATATCCGTCTGCTCGCCTGCCACCTATCACATAAAAGAAAATATTGTTGTATTATTAAGTAAATAATACACTTAAAAATTTCATGTCGTCTTTCAGGCGGTGCTCGAACCCACACCTTCCACAATCCGGGTGGATGATCAGTAGTTTGATTGGTAGATGATGATGAAAAAAATTTCAACTATTATTGTATTCTTGATGCAAAAAAGAATCTTGAAAATTACCCTTTTTTACATGGCAGAATTCCAACGTTGTCCAGTAAGGAACAGTTAATTATGGAGTAGGAGCATTAATAGTTACTTTGTAATTAAAAAAAAAATCAGTATTCAACTTCTAAGAAAATCGCCCTACAAAATGGAATTTCACACTTTAACCCCTTATATCAACACTATTCGTTTTATAGACAATTTACTAATGAAATATATACAATGTTCTCCTACCTACGTTTCCACTAAAAACCTAACCTTTATTTTTTTTCTTTTGAATAAATTGAGACAGCATCACATAAATTGGACTAGAACTAAGGTTTTCCCTTGTACTATGGAAACCAGGAACAAGGAAGGTACCACAAACAGCCAGACTCAACACAAATATTATCTTCATCATCATCATGCCGTTGCTTGGCAGACGGGTTGGCGAGGGTTTTGATATAAATGCAGAGTTTTCCTTCTCTGGGCGCTGATGATCATGCCAGCAGCTTTACCTCAGTCGCCTTTTACGACACCTCGGTAAGAGTGAGGATGGCCTATTCTACTCTGCCGGGGACCACACGGCTCAAATATTATTATAAATATTATCTGTTCATCAACAAACATCTGTGTTGGTGCGCGAATCAAACACGCGACCAATGCGTCTCCACTGACGCCCAACCACTCCGCTCAACGGGTCGTCAATGTAATTCCGTGTTGCTTTCAAAGCGGTCGCTGTATCCACAATTTTAAGAAATGTGCACATAGATTCATTAAATCCACAGGTGTATGCTCAGATTCGAAAATGCACCAGAGTTTTTCTATTCCCTCACGCAAATATTTATCCTCTACCTACTACCTAGAGATAATTAATCTATGATACTACTAACTTTTTTTTTTAATATTATGGCTCTATCTGAAGATATCTTGCCAACACCCAGCAACTTATTGAGAATAAGTGGGTAGTCAACTGTCAAAGTCATAGTCACTCAATAAAACGTCAGTGTTTTACGGGTATTTTTTTTTTATATTATGACTGTACCCGAAGATATGTTGCCAATATCAAGTAACTTTTTAAGAATAATTGGGTAGTCAACAGTCGAAGTCCGTCAAAGTGACAGTCACTCAATAAAACGTTAGTGCTTTACGTTTTATCGACCTACGGATTCTGCCGATACTTTTCTAAACACAATTGCGGGTGTTAAGACCCCATTAAGTCCAGCAAGTTGTGCCTGAGAACTCACTCGACACACAATAGCAGCGTTAAAAACGATACAATTCAAAGATTCTTATTATGAGGATCACTTCTCGGCACGTCACTGCACAAATAAACACCAAGTTTGTCCACTAAATACTATTTTAAAACCTTTGGATTGCAACACCACGCGAAGTTTTTGACTCCTACCGTCAGAATCTACCACTAAACTTTACTTAAAATACTGCAAATTCGTCAAGTTAACATCAACAAAATAGGGATGAGTAACTTGGAACCGAGTTCGAACATCGCTCAAACATTATTCCAGCTATTTACATAGTTTGAAACTGTCAATTTCATATTCTTATGAGTCTTCTTTCGTAGCGCACCTAACTTTCGTGACTCCGCTAATTATTTAGATTGAAAACTTTGCGTATTTATTATGGATAGTTAGTTTAGAAACTGACTGGCCACTTAAAGCGCTAATGTGGTTGAAACGACATCAAATTATAATTTTTCATTTGAAATATTTGTAAGGTTCATTTAAATATCAGTAAAGACGATAGAACTTAAGTGTTTCTTTATGTGATAAGTGGCAGACGAGCAGGCGGATCACCTGATGGTAAGCGATTGCCGCCGCCTATGGATACCAACCAGTAGAGTCACAAGTGTGCTGGCCCCCTTTCCCCTTGATTAGTCTTCCGGTTCCCTCACTCACGCAACAAAACACAGCACGGCTCTGTTTCACGCCGGTTTTCTGTGAGGCCGTGGTATAACTCCGGTCAAGCCAGTCCATTCATGTCGAAGCGTGGTTCTCCCACGGTAAATGTTTAGTGTTTGTGCAAAGAACAATTCGGGCAAATGGTGTATTAAAATACATGCCAGACATATATATAAATAGAAATTCTGAACAGATATAATCAATTTTGTCTGGTTGGTATAAGCATGGACTAAGAAGAAGTTGGCAGTTTCGTATATACTTTAGATTTGCGTAGAGTAAAGCTTGGAACAACCTTCCACCACCTGTGTGTGACCTGGAAACGTTCCACTATTTTAAACATCATTATAAAAAATATTTGCTTGCGGAACAAAAGTGTGGAAACTTACCTCTGGGGTATTCACGAGACTCCTGTGGGGCTGTGTCCCGGCGCTTCTGAGGCTCTTCATCATCGGTACCTGGATGGAATCGTGGGTTGATTGATTACCTGCGCGTCTAAAACACGTAAAATATGCTTACTGGGCGCACGTAGGTCAGGTCGCTCGTTCCTTCACGACGCTTCTCTCGTGCAGTGGGTTATATGCTGTACGATATCCACTCTACATTGAAGTAAAACTATAAAACTGAGCACAATACCGCCCATTTCCTTTTAGAGACCGAGTATACTCCTATTTCTGATAGAAGAAATGTGTTTCACCATAACCTCTTCGCTGTGGAAAATACACATTTGACAAATAGAAGAGTCTACGAATTAATCAATTTTGTCAAAAAAACGAGCACATAGATCGCCTGATGATTCTGGCGCTTAGAGTCACCATATCATCTTAGGGTGATGCAATTCAAATGTTATATTATCTTTACTAATATATTAGTATCTTGTGGTTTTTAGTGAACAAATTTGGTGTTTATTTAAAGAAATCCTGATTTGATGATAATAAGAATCGTTGAATTGTGTCGATTTTAACACTGCTGTTGTGTGTCGAGTATGTGTGTGAGTTGTCACGGACAACTTGCATGGACCTAATAGAGTCTTAACACCTGCGATTATGATTAAAGTGGTATCGGCAAAATCTGTAGGCCGATAAAACGTAAAACTTTTATTGAGTGACTGTGACTTTGACTGAATTCGACTGTTGACTACCCACTTGTTCTCAATAAGTAACTTGACATTGGTCCTAAAATTGGTAAAAAAAGAAGGTTAGCAATTGCCGCCGCCCATGGAAACTTGCGACCCCACGTAGAGTCACAAATGTGCTGCCAAACTTTGAACATTCCTTTACCGGTACCCTAAGTTACTCGTCAAAATACAGCACAGATGCTAGAAAAATATAAATAGTTGTTAGAAGATGAGTGTTTGTTTGGTAAATATAATTTCTCAAACAAACCAATATTTTTCAACTCTATAGAAACAGTTCAAACGCGGCTACAGTAAACTAAATAGGTAGGGCACATAGCGAGGAGAACAGACGGCCGTTGGGGAGAAAAGGTCCTCAAGTGAAGGCTACAAACCATCTCAGACCCCCCACAAGGTGGACCGACGATCTGGTGAAGGTCGCGAGAATCCATTGGATGCGGGCGGCACAGGACCGATCTGTGTGGAGAACATTGGGGGAAGCCTATGTCCAGCAGTGTACGTCTATTGGCTGAAATGATGATGATGAATTTGTCGATGCCCTAAGGAGCTCAACCAAGTACTCAAAAAGAGATACTTATAACAACTTTAAACTTATAACATAATTTTTTTGATCTTGTTGTATCTATCACAGATACTTATTTATGTTTACCTTGCTTGTTTTATTTAAACTGCCATTTTTATCAAAAATGGGGTCGGTTCAAAAGAGTGGACGGAGTGGAAAGTTCTGGAGCTCTGTAGGTTTACAACTTTTCATGAGGCTAGCGAAATTATAATCACGTTTATAAATTAATTCGTAAACTGTAATAACAGCTAACTTAGCCCTTTACATCTTATAAATCTGCGAAGAAACTTAATTGAATTAGGCATAATTTTGGGCAAAATTTCTACAATTTGATATCAAACCACTATTAATCATAGTCGTGGCTGGCCACCCATAAGGTTGACCGGCGATCTGGTGAAGAGCGCAGTTGGGGAATGCGATTCCGGAATAGCGGGATTCAGAAATACCAGGATCCCGCGCCATTTCCGCGGGACTGATCCCGAACAAAAATTGAGCTGGATCCCGCGGGATTTGCGGGACTGCGCAGCGACAAGCGCCATGTGTTTATCGGCACCGGATGGACTAGAACTAACTTTATTAAGTAGTAAGACTGCTAGTCGCTCCAATTTAAGAGTTCTTTCTCTAGAGATTTTGATAAAGAAAGAAATGAATTTGTTAGAAACTGGTGGGTTTTAGGGCAAACATCTTAAGTTTGCCTACAACGCTTTGATGAAAGTTGTGCTCGCCTGCCACCTATCACATAAAAGAAAATATTGTTGTATTATTAAGTAAATAGCACACTTAAAAATTTCGTAAATAAAAATAGGTGTGGGTTTGAGTCCCGCCTGAACACGACATGAAATTTTTAAGTGTGTTATTTACTTAAGAATAAATTGCAAAAGATTGTTATAAAAAATTCAACTATTATTGTATTCTTGATGCAAAAAAGAATCTTGAAAATTATCCTTTTTACTTGGCAGAATTCCAACGTTGTCCATTAAGGAACAGTTAATTATGGAGTAGGAGCATTAATAGTTACTTTGTAATTTAAAAAAAAAACAGTTTTCAACTTCTAAGAAAATCGCCCTACAAAATTGCAATTTCACACTTTAACCCCTTATATCAACACTATTCGTTTTATAAACAATTTACTAATGAAATATATACAATGTTCTCCTACCTACGTTTCCACTAAAAACCTAACCTTTATTTTTTTATTTTTAATAAATTGAGACAGCATCACATAAATTGGACTAGAACTAAGGTTTTCCCTTGTACTATGGAAACCAGGAACAAGGAAGGTACCATAAACAGCCAGACTCAACACAAATATTATCTGTTCATCAACAAATATCTGTGTTGGTGCGCGAATCAAACACGCGACCCTTGCGTCTCCACTGACGCCCAACCACTCCGCTCAACGGTTCGTCAATGTTGCGTTCAAAGCGGTCGCTGTATCCACAATTTTAAGAAATATGCACATAGATTCATTAAATCCACAGGTGCATGCTCAGATTCGAAAATGCACCAGTGTTTTTCTATTCCCTTACGTAAATATTTATCCTCTACCTACTACCTAGAGATATTTAATCTATGATACTACTAACTTTTTTTTTTATATTATGGCTCTATCCAAAAATATCTCTCAAGAATAAGTGGGTAGTCAACAGTCGAAGTCAGTCAAAGTCATAGTAACTCAATAAAACGTAAGTGTTTTACGGATATTTTTTTTATATTATGACTGTACCCGAAGACATGTTGCCAATATCAAGTAACTTTTTGAGAATAATTGGGTAGTCAACAGTCGAAGTCTGTCAAATTGACAGTTACTCAATAAAACGTTAGTGCTTTACGTTTTATCGACCTACGGATTCTGCCGATACTTTTCTAAACACAATTGCGGGTTTTAAGACCCCATTAAGTCCAGCAATTTGTGCCTGAGAACTCACTCGACACACAATAGCAGTGTTAAAAACGATACAATTTAAAGATTCTTATTACTAGCACTTCGCGGCACGTCACTGCACAAATAAACACCAATTTTCTCCACTAAAAACCACTAAATACTATTTTAAAACCCTTGGATTACATCACCACGCGGAGTTTTTGACTCCTACCATCAGAATCTACCACTAAACTTTACTTAAAATACTGCCAATTTGTCAAGTTAACATCAACAAAATATAGGTATGAGTAACTTGGAACCGAGTTCGAACCTCGCTCAAACATTATTCCAGCTATTTACATAGTTTGAAACTGTCAATTTCATATTCTTATGAGTCTTCTTTCGTAGCGCACCTAACTTTCGTGACTCCGCTAATTATTTAGATTGAAAACTTTGCGTATTTATTATGGATAGTTAGTTTAGAAACTGACTGGCCACTTAAAGCGCTAATGTGGTAGAAACGACTTCAAATTATAATTTTTCATTTGAAATATTTGTAAGGTTCATTTAAATATCAGTAAAGACGATAGAACTTAAGTGTTTCTTTATGTGATAAGTGGCTGACGAGCAGGCGGATCACCTGATGGTAAGCGATTGCCGCCGCCTATACCAACCAATAGAGTCACAAGTGTGCTGGCCCCCTTTCCCCTTGATTAGTCCTCCTTTTGTTGCGTGAGTGAGGGAACCTCTCACTCACTAAAAACCTAATTCGTAACTAACCTAATTAGTTTGATTCCCGCACCAACACAATTGTTTGTTGATGAAACAGATAATATTTGTGTTGAGCCTGGGTGTTTGTGGTACCTTCGTTGTTCCTGGTTTCCATAGTACAAGGGAAAACCTTAGTTCTAGTTCAATTTATGTGATGCTGTCTCAATTTATTAAAAAGAAAAAAAATATGTTAAGATTAGGTTTTTAGTGGAATGATTCACTCACGCAACAAAACACAGCACGGCTCTGTTTCACGCCGGTTTTCTGTGAGGCCGTGGTATAACTCCGGTCAAGCCAGTCCATTCATGTCGAAGCGTGGTTCTCCCACGGTAAATGTTTAGAGTTTGTGCAAAGAACAATTCGGGCAATTGCTGTATTAAAATACATGCCAGACATATCTATAAATAGCAATTCTGAACAGTAACCATAATCAAGTTGGTCTGGTTGGTATAAACATGGACTAAGAAGAAGTTGGCAGTTTCGTGGATCCTTTACTGTCGTTATTTCTATTTATTGTATTTGTGTGAGCATTGTTTTTGTTTGTTTATTTATTATTTATGTACCTTATATGTACCGGTTTATATTAATTTATTTATATTAATGTTGCATTGTTTTTTTTTTATTGGATCTGTATGTATGAGTCTTGTTATTCATGTTCACGTTTTATATGTACTTTTCCGTTTTATAATAATACTGTCAGTATTTTTTTTTTATGTTGTATGTTTTATTATGAGGTGTCGCTCGAAGGTACAGCCTGAAAATCAGCGCTGCAGCGGCTGCTTAGCAGTTGTTGTAGCACATGCTGAGGCTGAACCTTATTGGCCGCAACTTAATAATGTTTTGTCCTTATTTGGATTAGTATGTAATGTGTTGTGGTCAATAAATTATTTCTTATTCTTATTCTTGTTCTTATTCTTTAGATTCGCGTAGAGTAAAGCTTGGAACAACCTTCCACCACCTGTGCGTGACCTGGAAACGTTCCACTATTTTAAACATCATTATAAAAAATATTTGCTTGCGGAACAAAAGTGTGCAAAAGTACCTCTGGGGCATTCACGAGGTTCCTGGAGGGCTGAGTCCCGGCGCTTCTGAGGCTCTCCATCATCGGTACCTAGATGGAATCGTGGGTTGATTGATTATCTGCGCGTCTAAAACACGTAAAATATGCTTACTGGGCGCACGTAGGTCAGGTCGTTCGTTCCTTCACAACGCTTCTCTCGTGCAGTGGGTTATATGATGTACGATATCCACTCTACATTGAAGTAAAACTATAAAACTGAGGACAATATCGCCCATTTCCTTTTAGAGACTGAGTATACTCCTATTTCTGATAGAAGAAATGTGTTTCACCATAACCTCTTCGCTGTGGAAAATACACATTTGACAAATAGAGGAGTCGAGGAATTAATCAATTTTGTCAAACAGACGAGCACATAGATCACCTGATGATTCTGGCGCTTAGAGTCAAACACTCATCTTGGGGTGATGCTATTTATCTAGCAAATGTTATTTATCTTTACTTATATATTAGTATTTTGTGGTTTTTAGTGAACAAATTTGGTGTTTATTTCTGCAGTGAAGTGCCGCAAAGAAATCCTGATTTGATGATAATAAGAACGCCGTGTGGTCCCCGGCAGAGTAGAATAGGCCACCCTCACTCTTACCGAGGTGTCGTAAAAGGCGACTAAGGTAAAGCTGCTAGCATGATTATCAGCACCCAGAGAAGGAAAACTCTGCATTTATATCAAAACCCTCGTCAACCCGTCTGCCAAGCGTGGTGAGTATGGCAATTACCTCTCATGTGATTGAGGGAGGCCCGTGCCCCAGCAGTGGGAACTTAAATGGGCTGACGATGAAGAATCGTTGAATTGTATCGATTTTAACACTGCTGTTGTGTGTCGAGTATGTGTGTGAGTTGTCACGGACAACTTGCTTGGACCTAATAGAATCTTAACACCCGCGATTATTAAAGTGGTATCGGCAAAATCTGTAGTTCGATAAAACGTAAAACTTTTATTGAGTGGCTGTGACTTTGACTGCATTCGACTGTTGACTACCCACTTATTTTCAATAAGTTACTTGACATTGGTCTTAAAATTGATAAAAAAGAAGGTTAGCAATTGCCGCCGCCCATGGAAACTTGCGACCCCAAGTAGAGTCACAAATGTGCCGCCAAACTTTGAACATTCCTTTCCCCATGATTAGACCACCAGATGCTAGAAAAATATAAATAGTTGTTAGAAGATGAGTGTTTGTTTGGTAAATATAATTTCTCAAACAAAACAATATTTTTCAACTGTATAGAAACAGTTCAAACGCGGCTACAGTAAACCTAACGTCAAATAGCTATTAACTTTTAGCCTCTTTCCTCTTTCACAGCATTAACACTGAGCTGACTTACTTCATAAAACTGCATAGGCCTATCAATCCCAAAACTCAATCTGTCGTAAAAAATATATGAGGAGGTTTCAAAAACCTTCGTAGATACGGCAGTAAACTTTCATACAACTAACTCTGCTAGTAACATCCCTTAGTTTGCGCATTCGAGCCAGTGAATCGTGAAACGAGCTCGTGTTTCCACTAAAATCTCAATGTCTGCTCTCGTGTATGTTTAGATGGGAAGATAGTACTCCCAGTTGGCGGAGGCTTCGTCCGTTAATGCACGGTTATGAACTGTGCTGTCCCAAATCTAAGACTTCATAAAATTGGAAATTCATTTGTAGGATTGAGCATTAGAATGTTTAATAAGTTACCTCAAAATACTATTGATATACCGGTATATTTAAGTTTTAGTTGCATGTAAAAAACTGGCTAATGCAGAAAGGCTACTATAAAGTAGATAATTATTTGAATGATAACGATTCCTGGAAATGTTGAATTCTTCGTCTGTCCTCTAATGTTCATAATCTCCTCTAATAATTCATTTCATATTTTTTCTTTGACGATTTATCTAAACGATATTGAATATAAGCATTGCATATCATACTGTCACTGTAATCATAATTGTAAAAGAATGAAAATTCTAATTACCATATGATTTGAAAAGAGTCACTATTGAGTTTCTTGCTGATTCTTCTCGGTAGAAATTGATATTCCAAATCAGCGGTAGATTACATAATATTTGACATTCATAAATGTTCTGTATGGACTTGAAATTGAATAAAGAAATTTTTGATTTTGTTAGGACAATAAATCGTCGCTAATGTAACTAAATGACGTAACTAAGTTTTACAGGGCCAGCTATTTACAGTTTAAAATAACCTATGATTGAGGGAATGAAGTCGGTTAAGTCCAAAATGTCAGATACGCCAGTTAGTCAGATTCACGACGAAATATCAGATAGTAAAAAAATCAAAATATAGAAGTAGAATTCGTAGAAGTAGAATTTTATTTGCAAGAATGGGGTTTATAATATTACAGGTGTTGCATACAATTAATGTTAAGGAGCTAGACACATTCGCCCATTTTTGCATGCAATTTTTTTTTCTTATTTATTTAGCAAGGAGTATCTACTACTGTTTTTTGTGGATTTTTATTCGAAAATGTTTAATCAACCAAAAGCCAAAACAAGTCCACTTAAGCTCCCAATATTTTCCCATACAAATTTCAAGTCCCAATTATTGGGGTTGAATATCTGGGAAACTATAGGTTGAAATTTAAAATAAGGGTAGCTCTAATTCATAAAGGATTTTCGAGATTTTTTTTTAAGAATTTTGAAAATCAAGGGAATTTAATTATTCTATAAACTTTTTCTAAGTACAAAATATGTTTTAATTTCGCCAAAAATCGGGGTTTTGAGATATATACTTCGGGATTCAGGTTTTTTCTAGGGACAGTTTATAAGGCGTTTTGGACCAAAATTGGGCGTCCTATCTACTTTATTTATGATTGAAAAATCAGTTTAATTATTCATGTTACACATCACTACATACAAACTTAAACATAAATTATTAATAAGAAATCACAATTAAAATAATACAATATGTAAATTTTTTAGGTCAAAATACTCACTTATTTTAAGGTCAATTTTAAATTTATTAAATGTCAACCTTTGTACGTCTATCCGTCATTCAATTATATATTCTGATAGCCATAGAGCAGCTGTTCCTTGAGTGCATAACGGTTTTCATAAGGGGTAAGGCGAGTTCGTGGAATATCGTTGCGGGTACGGGGTACGTAGATTCTATCGAAATCGAAATATCAAAATTATCGTTACTAGAAATTTCGAGTCAAAGCTTCTCGAACTTTCGACCGCAAACTGCGACTAGGGTATCTGGAGATCAGTAGATTTTTCTAGAACGTTCGATATTATTCCATTTCTTTCTACTACGTTCTAGAAATGTCGGTTCAAAGCTTCTCGAACTTTCGACTGCTAACTGCGACTAGGGTATCTGGAGATCTGTATATTTTTCTAAAACGTTCGAGATTATTCTATTTCTTTCTACTACTGCGTTCTAGAAATTTCGGTTCTAGCTTCTCGAACTTTCGACTTCACACTGCGACTAGGGTATCTGGAGATCTGTATATTTTTCTAAAACGAATGTTCGGTCGACTGTACATATGAGACATGGAGCACACGGAATAAGCATGCAGGAGCACATAGTCGAAACAATATAAAGTCGTAAATAACTCTGGATGAGTTCTTACAAAAATGCACACCTCATATACACCTTGCAAGGGACAGTGAGTTAAAATTTTGAGCCCTCAATAAAGGTTTACACGAAACAAGGCTGTTATTATATTATTATATATCTCATATGTTTAAAGCTAGAGTGAATATTCTACTTTTGGGCAAGCTCGCTCCATCGTAGGCCTTTTCGCAACTCTTTGAGTTCAGCGTAAAGACAAGAATAAAAAAAAAGTGTAAATATAAAGTGGACTCTTGTTTCCGCACTTAGATTTCTACTTATAAAAACTATGAATAATTAACATGAAATTTATTATGCCATACAACAATATGTACTCACATATTTTGCTCGTTTTGGCTACGCCGTGGTCACAAGCGGACTCAATGTTGTAAAGTGGATGTTGTATTTTATAAAAGAATTCGTGTTAATCCCCGTTTTAATTAATTAAAGTATTAAAAACTATACGTTAAATACGTACATATGTATTTTAAGTGACCCAGACACTGAACAAAGGCCAGTGTTCAGCACAAGAATGGTTGTCCAGGATAAGGATCAACCAACGACCTTGGGCATATGAGGCAGGTGCTACGAAATGCAATATCGGGCCAGCCTCTCATTTTTTGTTGTTTTTTTTTAAATAGTGCTTTTTAACCTGAGTTTTGCTATTTTAAAAGCCAGATTCACCCAGCTTTTACTGTCTGTACAGAAAAAACATATATGACGTCAGTTTCGCAAGTAACGGCAAGAGTTAGCACTTTTAATAATAAAATTAAATTGAAAATTTAAAAAAACTTCGACACAACTAAAGCTCTTTCATTTGATACCTATATAGAGGCAGTTGGCCAACAACAAATAGGTTATTCGTCATTTTCTGACGGCGGCCATCTTGGATTTGTATTTTTTTACAGTTAATATATTATGCTACTCAAGCCCTTTTATATGATACCCATATTGAGTTGTGTTAAAACATAAAATCCAAATCTTTGTGACGGCGGCCATCTTTGATTGTTTTTTATCCAACATAGCTAAGAACACTCTCTTCTTATTCATCTTTCAAACAAAAAAAACAAAATCAAAATCGGTTAATTTCTTCGGGAGCTACGATGCCATAGACAGACACACAGACACACACACACAGACACGTCAAACTTATAACACCCCGTCGTTTTTGCGTCGGGGGTTAAAAATAGAATGGTGATCTAAAGCCGTAAAACTAACTACATTAATGAGTACACTTAGCTTTCATCGCTCTGCTCGCGTTAAAAATCCAATTTAAAAACTGATGAACACTTTTGAACGGTCGCTCATTGATTACGCAACCATAATATGAAAGCGATGACGTCGCAAGTCGAGATAATTTAGACCTAAGTGAGAGGCGCGGAGGGGCTTGTCAAATAAAAATGAAGTCCGCCAAAGTGCGAACTCTCACGTTCGAGGACTTGATCCTCGTTGTATCCCCAGTCAAACGCTTCAGCATCGACCCGTGTCACTCACAATTGACAGCCGATCTTCATTTTTGAGCAATATTTTATTTCTCTCGCAAATGGCTACGTTTTATCTGGGACTTGAATTAAGCTTTATACTTTTCAATCACTATTTACATCGATATTTTTAGGTCAAGTAAAGGTTGATATTAATAACGTTCTTTTTTATATATAAGAGGTGACAAACGACCTGATGTTAAGTAATCAATGCCGCCCATGAACATTGGCGAAATCAGAGAGATCGCTAATGCGTTGCCTTTTATGTGACAGGTGGCAGACGAACTGACGCATCACCTGATAATATGGTGATAAATTACACTTAAACACTTCGATAATAATGAATGTAAATGCGCCATGGGGCGCTGATTTCAACAGAAAAGCTACCTGTCATTTGTACATGCATTCGCGACATAATTTGACCTGTCACTTGGACAATAGTAATACACGGCCAACGGCCCAAAGGGTCAAATCGCGACTGTTCTTATAAATAAACTATCACTTTGAGTGCCACAACAATAAAACTAACTTACAACATGACAAATCCAATTTCGGGTTGTCAGCTTATTGTGCATATGGGTGGTAAGCCTAATTAATGTTGGTAATATGCCAACACGTAAGAATAAAAATGTGCTTTAAACTAAATACCCGAGAGTATTTGGGTAAATAAGTAAGTAAATGTATTTATGTAGTCGCTTTTACTTCAAACGGGTGAGCGAGCCGATGCACAATCGCGCACTTTACACGACTGCGCTCGTATTAGGCCTAAACGAAACATTCGCATTTCGCCAATTTTGTCTGCTATACGAATTCACGATTCAACGCAAACCTATTTAGGCTCCGGTAATATCGCCCGTCCGGTGGTACGCTCACGAACAACGTTAAATAGGCGGTGGGTAAGGAAAACGAATTGCGCAGGAAAAAATAACACGTGAGTCTAATGGGGCACAATTTTATCATAACGTCAACTAAGCTGGGACGGAAATGTCTAAGGTTTATGTAAACAAGGTTTTTTTTTCAATATTTTATTTCTATCTTATGGGACATAAAAATAAGCACTCGCAACAACTCATGATTAGCTAGTCTCAAACTATGACAGTGCTTGTTTGAGATTAATTTCAATCTTAACGATATTAATGTCCTCCAAACCGATACAGGACATATTATAGTGCACAAGTATTTGCGCAGACACAAGTGCAGTTCCCGTACCCTCTTATTTCGATGGGACACTAGTGTGACACGACCGAAGAGAGATTAGACGCAGGACCAAGGGCTTAACATGCTTTCCGGGGCACGGGGGTACAAGACCGCCGACTCCGACTTTCCAGACTCCGGGCTAACACTGAGAATTTCTAAAAATACAAATACATATTTTGGCCCGACCCGGATCGAATCTGGGACCCCAGGCTACCGTCGCTTTAAAGTGCGACCCACTAACCATTGCGCCACTGAGGCAGTCAAATAACGATATTAATAATAATAATAATTCTCACAACATCTCATACGTTGACCTGATTCCGTGCTAAGTAGCTTAAGCACTTGTGTTACAGATATCAGACAATAGAGGATCACAAATATTTAGTTAAATACATATATTACACCCAGACACTGAATATTAGTTAGATACAAAATGAGAGAAAAAAAACATTATGTTCTTTTTGCCTAAACTATTCTATTGACTTTGATCACTGGATCAATTGATTTCATTCGCAGATGGCAGTTATTGTAATTACCAGAGTCCCCAAATCTTAGGACACAGCCGGGAATTTAATGCTAAGATGAGGAATGAGGGGGGATCAATCGATTTCATTCGTTTATTCTATTACATAGAAATAGAGACATTATACATATAAAGTGGTATTAGTTATATGAAAAAGTGATAGCTTTTCAAAGAAACAATTTGCCTTAATGAAACCAAACTCAAATCTTATTTTGATTAAATATTATACTTTTGCATTGCTTCATTCAGATTCTACGAACAAATTAGGTAATTACCTCTATTTTCTGATAAGATAAACAAACTAATTAATTATAATCTGTCAACGCTATAAGTGTAACATGGTCTCCCAATTAAATCCTTAGAGCATTAATTTAGTCGCATCGGTGAATTGGGCGTTCCGGGCCAAATCATGGCGGCACGTAGCCCGTTGATCATCAGAGGATTACGTACCTTGCAGGCTGTGGCTTTAGTGGTCCATTCTGCTTGTATCTTTAACCCCTAAAAACGTAAACATTGTGCTATCTCTTTCTTAATGAACCTTATGTAAAAGACAGAAACGTGTTTGAGCAGTATTTGGAGATGAAGCTTTGCTGTCTTTGGGTGTGAGAATGATGGATAGAAAGTATAGAATAGACCAACAGTGCTGGAAATTCCTTGGATGTCGGTAGCACTGGACCGATTTGTATGAAGAACCTCAACTTGGTGGCCTACTTTTGCTTTTAGCTATCTATTGGCTTTCTATTTATTGGCTTAAAAGATAATGATGATGGACAGGGCAGACGGCCTTTGTTTAAATAATGTTTCCGGTTACATGAAAATGCTTTTTACAATTGACAGCAGCTCAAAGGGAAAACCTAAACTTAATTATCTTCTGATATTAGGTCACTGTTTTACATATTTTTATAAAATATCTCCCCTGTGTCGATGTTATGCACGCGCCAAAGCATCCTTATCATGCTGTAAAGACCGCCACATCTTATGTATTTTGAGTTTCTTCAAACAATTACATCTTAATGCCAAAAGCCATTAAATTGAGTATTGTGTAAAGAAAAACAGACTGTGGTAACTAATAACGTGTCTGAAGAATAACCACCTAAATTGGAATAGAAAGCTTTATTTAGCGAGGAATTTCGAACTTTCCAATTACGCAAACATGATATAAATTTGAATAGCCTCCACCTCCATTTGTCGCTCCCCTCCTCACAAAAGCTTCAGCCCCGGCTGAAACACGTGCAAATAATGACAACAGTTCGCCGGGTTCCTGGGCCTCTACATTATCATTAATTTAATAGCCGGACATCCAGTCAGAATAGTTTCGATGGTCACTCCTTACGTGACCGAGTAACTTGTAGCAAGGTCTAGTTTGCTTGTGGTTTTAGCGTGTAAAAGCAATGGTTACCAAGAAACAAATTCAAACAGATGATCCAAAAACCCGAAGTAATAAGCCCGTTGGATAGCATAAATTTGCCATCATTGGCTTGATCATAGTGATACCACTGTACTTACAGAAAACCGGCGTGAAGTTTCGCTGTCACTGTGTTTCGCCGAGTGAATAAGGGTACAGCCAGGTCTTATTCAAGCGGATGCGGAAGAGGTTAGGAGCGCACTTTGCGCGGGTTGCTAGTTCAATCCCCGTAGGGTAAAACATTTGTGTGCATGAACATGTCTGTTTGTATTGGTCTGGGTGTTTTCCATTATTGTTATACGATAAATATGTATTATTATAACTATGTATTTCCAAATAAAAGTATGAAATGTACATTTGTAATTCCACTGTTGATTCTAATGGCTACGGCAGCAGGGTGTTACCAGACCAATTAATCGATAGCAGAATCGATAGATCAACGTCGACTTATCTACTATCCGCCATCGATTGCTTTGTTTGGTAATATTCGTACGTAGGTTAATATTATAGAGGAAAAGAGTCCCCTCATATTGCTATGGGACACCAGTGTGATACGACAGTTGAGGGATCGGGCCCAGAGCCAACGGCATTACGTACTTTTCGAGGCACAAGGACTCGTAACAAAACCAACAACTTCCAGATTTCGGGCTGACACTGCGAGTTCCTTGTCGAAAAACTCAGGTGCGTATTTTTTTTTCCTGACCTAGGAATCGAACCTCAGACTACAAGAGCATCTGAAGCTGTAAAATGGAATGTCCAAGAAAAATAACTATGTCGAAATTAACAACGGACGGCTTCGACTTAGGGACCTTCAAGAGAAGAGCATACTCCTTTAAGGCCGGCAACTCGTTAGCGATCATTCGCAGATGTTGATTACTTACCATCAGGTGATCCGCTTGGTCATTTGTCGCCTCTAGCATAAAAAAACAAGGAAATCTACATTTCTTTTGTAGGAAAACAAAGCTGTTTGTTTCGATATTTATATTTCTTGTCCTTGCCCTTTAGGGTAAAAACCCTTTCCCCAGTATTAATCCCAAGAAAATGCCGACGTTGTAGCTGCGTGTCGAAGCATAAAATTGAACATCCTACATTTATTGCAAGTTATTACTCTGAAAGTTACCAAACGGCACCTTTTAGTTTAGCGTCGCTTTTCCTTTCTCTCACTAGTCACTCTGACAGACTGCCTCGGAGGCGCAGTCACGGATTATTTGGATCAAATAGACACAGAAAGACAAGAACAATGGTTGCTCAGGGGATAAGACCGCGCTTTCCTTACGGGGTCGCTTTTCAAAATAAAGCATGCACCATGTGCATATTTATACCATTAGAGTCGCTGTGAGGGAAAACATCTTGAGGAAACCTGCACGTTTCGAATAGTTTCTGAAACGTGTGACAATGATTCTGTTGTTCTGGTACGATGGTCACACGGCAGTCGCTTCATTGTAATAATCCGATTCCCTAAATCCCTAAAGCCATCTATTTGGCACCCGGGATGCTTAGACCATGGTCAAGGATTCAAGAAGTCTGATATGTACAATGAAACTACTGCGGTTTGACCTTTGCAATCCTTTAGATAGGAAAACCAAACCAACTACGGCGTAACTATGAAACGACCTGCAACTTTCAATGAAAAGAACGTATTCCTTTTTGAAGGGTCGGCAGCGCACTAGTGACTGCCTCTGGTGTTGCAGGTGTTCATGGGTGGCGGTAATCGCTTACCATCAGGTAATTCATCTGCTCGTCTGACCCCTATCCTATAAAAAAAAACTGAATTATGGTTACACGTTTAAGAAACTATTCAAAAGGAGGGAAAACATTGTGAAACATAACAATGTTCAATTTTACTTCACTGCTGAGCTGGTAATATGCACATAGATTTGAAAAATACTGAGGTTCTTCCATTCAATATTGTCACCGACTCTTTCGAGGAGTAAACCTCCTACGCCATTATAAGTGTTTGAATATGGATAGGTATCATTGATTATTCTTTGTTATTCTGTCAGTAATATAAATATCTATCTATCGCCGTGTGGTCCCCGGCAGAGTAGAATAGGCCATCCCTCACTCTTACCGAGGTGTCGTAAAAGGCTACTAAGGTAAAGCTGCTGGCATGATCATCAGCACCCAGAGAAGGAAAACTCTGCATTTATATCAAAACCCTCGCCAACCCGTCTGCCAAGCGTGGTGAGTATGGCAATTACCCCTCATGTGATTGAGGGAGGCCCGTGCCCCAGCAGTGGGGACTTAAATGGGCTGATGATGATGATGAATATAAATATAAGGAAAATTCTGTAAATATAAAATTTTGAGATTATGCTTTAAATTTGGTTATTATTACATGATATGTTGTGTTACTTAGTTTACTTCATCGTGCCCAGAATGCTGGCGGCGTTACCTCTTTAGAATGGCCAGCACTATGCGTTGGCCGAGGTAGCTGCCAGCATTACCGTCACCTAACCACTTGAAACAGTGTTATCCAATTAGCTACCATTGCTCTTGATTTATTATTATTACAATGTGATAACATTTAGATAGCTCCAACAAAACATTCCAAACCATGTTCCACAGCACGTTTACAATCAAAGTTCATCTGCGCGTTACACCCGTGCACTCGTAACAAGGACGATATCCATGCAAATGCACCCGTAATGCAACGTGCGAGCGTCGATTCTAGCGGTATGTACGTAATTGAATCCAAAGGAAATTGCATTCCAAAGGCAAAGTTCCGACCCAACAGCAAAGTGGACGAAACCAATGTTTACTGCTCACCACGACATTTTACCGTACGACCAAAGTTTGGATTTATAGACATAGATAATATACGATAGCGGGACATAACACTTTATTGTAAAGTTCAACTCTTATAGTGGGGTTAGATTGAAAAATCTAGATGCGAAGCAAATGATTTATGAAGGTTTTAGATGGAAAATGTTTTCGGTCTGCTCTCCTTCGGAGTAATGGGGAGCTGTAGATTGAAAGTAAATATTTGTTATTGTTCCTGTGTAACTTGAGGGAAATAATATTCCTTTCTGCACTGTATTTCTGTGCGGTTTCTGTGATGCAGATTTTAGATGTATATTTTCGTATAAAGTGTAGTTTTTGCGGCTTTGATCGTCAGTCAAAGAATAATACAGCGATCTACAAGAAATTAAACATTAATTTTGGTTTGATGTTTGGCTATTCTGTAAATTCATGTGTCTTTTTACAAAACGATATTGTGCATAATACTAATATAATAAATAAATATGTCATTTATTATTTTATTGAAGGTTCCTTTATCAGAAGACTATCTAGTTTACCTACACTCGTGTATGCCTGACTGTTGGTGCATATCCATTTCTCTCTGCACACATTGAACTCGATGGTCCTCGAGTGGAGGCCACGCACAGGAAGTCGCAACCGTGGTAGGCCCCTCACAAGGTGGACCGACGATCTGGTGAAGATCGCGGGAATCCATTGGATGCGGGCGGCACAGAACCGATCTGTGTGGAGAACATTGGGGGAGGCCTATGACCAGCAATGGACGTCTATTGGCTGCAATGATAATGATGATGACCTTGACTCTCTATACTAGTGTCGTTATATTTCGATGGGACACCAGCGAGAAATGACTAGACGTCAAGCCGGCAGTCTTTTCATTGTAATTACCAGACTTACCGAATCCTGCATCATAGTCCAAGCGTATATCGGTCTACGAAGCGACTGCTTTGGACGAAACTGGGAAATAAATAAATATAAATACATGTGGGATGGGGTTTTAAATAAAGCCAGGGATTTGTATAATTGTTCGGTATTAATTATCTTCTTAAAGCGTCGTCTTCCACGTCTTTACATCGTCTGTCATACGTCGTCTCTCTCACTCTCTCTCTCTCTCTCTCTCTCTCTCTCGCACGTCATTCTATAATTCAAATATCGATCTCTTACACGTTCCTTGCCATGCATCTACCGATCACCAATCCTACATACATATATAATAAAACGCCCTGTTGGTCTAGTGGTTTAAGTACCGGATCGTGATCTCGGGGTCCTGGGTTCGATTCCCGGGTCGAGCGAAAAGTATGTTTCGAATTTTTCGAACACAGCTCGGGTTTGTGATCACCAATCCGCATTTGGCAAGCGTGGTGATTAAGCACCCATCATAGTAGCGATGACTTCATTTCTATGATGGAGGCCTTTGCCCTGCAGTGGGACAGTTTATGAGCTGATACTTTACTTTACTTTTTATATATAAATACATATTTATTTACTGAGAAAACTGAATAAGACGTTATATGTAATATTTAGTACATGAGTTTACGTAAAATACTGAGCTTCAGATTAAATATATAAAATTTGTGTTCAAATGTGTGCGCAGACATAAATACACTACCCATAACGTGATTAGGTGCAGAACTTTCTGAGGTTCAGGGGTTATTTATAAATAGGCGTTTTGTATCTTAATATTCGGCCACGAAACCCGCAAAATGATATTCAAAGCTTTTTATTTGAAATTTCGTATGGAAATAGAATAACCTAGTCACTATCACTCGTGACAAAACGTCGTAATTTATCACCGTTTCTCCTAGCTTTTCCACATCGTGGTCTCACCTGATTAGAATTCCGATTTACGGCACCTCAGGGAGAAAATCGCTGGTCGCATTTCCGTGTGTTGCAGAGAGCAATCTTGCAAATTACCGGTCTTGACTTCCTTCAGGTCTCTTTTTCTTTTATAATAATAATTCATATATTTATAATAAGCCGTGTGGTCCCCGGCAGAGTAGAATAGGCCACCCTCACTCTTACCGAGGTGTCGTAAAAGGCGACTAAGGTAAAGCTGCTGACATGATCATTAGCACCCAGAGAAGGAAAACTCTGCATTTCAAAACCCTCGCCAACCCGTCTGCCAAGCGTGGTGAGTATGGCAATTACCCCTCATGTGATTGAGGGAGGGCCGTGCACCTGCAGTGGGGACTTAAATGGGCTGATGATGATATTTATAATCCTTTAATAGGGAAACCAGACCAACTGAATCATAATCAAATATGTTTATTTCAAAAATAGGTTACAGCATAGGTTACATACAATACATCATAAGTATAATGTTATAAGAACTGTAACAATTTAGACTCCCTGTCAGGCTAAACTAGGAACAAATCATGTATCTTAGTCGACAGCGATCATCTATAACTGTATGGCAATACATGCTGGTGGCCTTGGACCTAAAGTATACCTATAATTCTTAGTATAAACTTTATAAATTTAATGAAAGTGAACAATAAAAAAAGAAAGAAAAAAATGCTATAAGTATGTTTAAAGAGTAAATACGTTGTGTAATGCAAGGTGTGTGTGGGTGGCAAGAGAAGGAAAGCTCTGCATTTATATCAAAACCCTCGCCAACCCGTCTGCCAAGCGTGGTGAGTATGGCAATTACCCCTCATGTGATTGAGGGAGGCCCGTGCCCCAGCAGTGGGGACTTAAATGGGCTGACGACGATGATGTGAGTGGTTTTGAGAGTTATGTGTTTATTGCGTGAAGTTTGTGTAACTATATTCTGTATGTGGTCATCTAAACAAGTTGTACTTTTAGTCTGATTGTAGTCAGAAGTTCGAGTTTCTGTCTAAAATACATACATAATAAAATAAAATGTACTGCTGACTTGTCAGCTGACTTTGCACTGGAGCGTAGAGTCAGATGGTAGCCGTCCTCGAAACTTCCGAAAGACGATTGCCTGCGGTCAGAAGTCCTCCCTAATAAAGGTCGCCAGGGAATGGGTCGGTACTCTCACCACAAATGGCTAAAGTTCACTTTGTGGCGAGACTCCAACCGTTCGACCCTCAGCGTCCTATTGGACTTCTTTCGCAGATAGTCCACGACTCCCTCGACCTTCGTAAACCAGTGTAGGCGGGACACGTACAGCTGCGTAGTGTGCGTCTCTGGCTGTAACGAGCTTTCCATTCTTACGGCTGGCGGGTTTCTTCCTCTTCGCCACATTATTAATTCTCTCATTATTGCACTAATTCTCAATTTCAAAATTGACTTATTATTGTCACCTTCGGTTTCTACCCCTTTGGTTGTTTGGTTGTTTATATGTGACTCCATTGTTTAAAAAAGTCTAGAAACTTGGCTAACCAATCTGTATTTTGGCTTATTGATTCTGGGTGCAAGTTCAAATTGCAAGCAAAGTCGATAGGAAAAGGCATAGATGAATAACATCATTTTATGCAAAGATACCTAAACCACAAACATAACTCACGTTTTTATGTGATAGATGGGATGGGAGGAAACGGATCATCAGATTGCAAGACATTGCCACCGCCTATGGACAGTGGAGTCGCAGGACAAGAGGCAGCGATCACTACCACTGACTCAAACAGGTCATCCGATTATTATTAGATTATGCCAACACAGACATTAATTTGTGAGAGCAGCAAAAAGGAATTGTTGCGTATACATTTTATTTGTACGTCACGGACGTCCGACACGGACGTACGGCAAATTGCTTTATAAGTGACGCTTCGCTTATTTCAGGGAGGAAAATAGAAATAGTTTGAGGGCGTCCACGCCTCATTGAAGACAATTATGACGACGATGCTATAATAATAGGGATAAAGGTAATGCAAGATAGGAGGTGGATTCACTGGCGTATTTATTTATTGAATATTGTAATTCATAAGAGATGCATTGTGGATAACATGAATGTATTTACATGCGTTTCAAGTTTATAAATTACTATGGAATTCTTATTTCTTTAAATAAAATAATTTTTAATTTTGAAAACTTTAATTAGTGTAACAAATATACGCACAGTATTATAAATAATAATAAAAAAATAAATAAATAAATATTTCATAAGATCACATACATTGATCTGACTCCGAGTTAGGTAGCTCAAGCACCTGTGTTACGGATATCAGAATCAACAGTGGGATTACAAATTTATACATATAATACTTTTATTTAGTAAATACATACTTATATTACATAGCAAACACCCAGACCAATACAAGCAAACATGTTCATGCACACAAATGTTTGTACTGTGCGGGGATCGAACCCGCAACCCTTGTATCAGAGGCAGCGTGCACTACCACTGTTCCAATCGTCAAATGATATGCGTATATATAGTATAATTATGGATTATTAGGCATGTTATGACTGGAACTTGAAAACGCGCGCTTTAAAGGCAATGTGCCATTTTCGGGAAACACATCACAGAGTGTGAAAGAGATCAACTGGCCCTGACGCAGCTTTAATGCATCTCTATACGGATGCGGTAGAGAAAGAACGTCGCCCAGCACGTCGCTCCAGTATTACCGTCTTCGCGCGGTTTTTGAAGTATGGCTTTCTTTAAATAAGCACAGCCTGTTTAGGGTGTATGTCTATTATTTATTCCGACAGTCTTTTGATTTATTCAAATGAATATCAGTCTAATATTTTCGATAGATTTCATTTTTATTACGAAACAGCAATTTTTCTGCCAAAATGATAGCATAGGGTGAACGCAGGGCGGCATCCTAAGTCTATGGGTGCACGTCTATGGTGGTAATACCCTGCTTTAAACAACTATCGTTGTGGGTTCAATTCTCACTCTGGACATTCGTGTGGTACTTAACTTGTATTTTTGTGTGTCTGAGTGTAATATACAAATAAATATTTTGTTTGTTTGTTTTTCTCCTTTAATCTGATACCTGTAACATGTATGCTAATCGTAAGCCAGTTGTTTTATAATTTGTAATACAAAAAAAAGCGAGAAGTATGTTTCAAATTTTTCGGACATAGCTCGGGTTTGTGATCACCAATCCGCATTTGGCAAGCGTGGTGAATGTGATTCAGCCTAATCCCGTCATAGTAGTGAAAATTTGATTTCTTTGCCCTGCAGTGGCACAGTTTATAAACTAATAAGTACTTTACTTTACTTTATTTTTTTGTAATACAAAACCACCATGTCATTTCGTATGGTTAGCGCTCATTTATATCTGTGGGCACGGCAGTGCCCCCGCCAAGTCGAGCGCGCAGCAAACACTGCCGTACCATCCTTTACTGGAACCATTTCACTGCATTTTTATGCTCTTATTTGAGAAGCTTCGGATAAGACCAGAACACAAAAATGTTCGTCATTCGTTAAGTTAAAATGACCTACTTACTTGTAATCCTAAATTTTAAGTCTGTATATCGTTTAGTTGCGAAGTTAGGCGAAAGCAAAGTTTCGCATTTTTGACAGACGCTCGCTCATGATCATCAAAATAGAACTAGTACTTCCCATAATCTGAGAGAGCTGAACTTTGGCACAGAGTTAGGGTTTAATAGCCACATAGAAGGAAAACTATAAAAACTATGAAAATCGAAGGTCTGAAGTATCCGGTTTAAATCAATTGCATAAATGACTTGGTAATCCCATACACATATATGAGATTACCAAGTTATATTTGCTGTTTCCTTAATTTTATCCGAAATGACCCAGTTTTTCAGTTATACCAGCTGCATAAATGACTTGGGAATCCCATACAAAAATGCTAGATTACCAAGTCATATTTACAGTTCTACTATACATAAAAATATACTCATACCATTTATACGTGACTGTTGACATAATGATTTATTTAATAAGATTTTCTATAGTTTCCACAAAAAGAAGTGAAATCCTACCAAAAAAATTCTGTAAAAATCTAGCCAAGTCTCGATGGAGCTGATTGTTTATCTCTAAAAAATAAAGATAAAGATTTTTTTATTGGCCACAGAATACAAATTTAAACCTAGGTGACATAAATACATAAATAGAACAAATTATGTAGCCAACAAGGCCCAACCTCAGCATTTGCTACAGTGGATTTTCAGGCGGAGCCTTGGGCGACGTACGTACACACAAACATACAAAAGGAAGAAAGACAAAACAAAGAACATAGTTACAATTGAATCAAAGAAAAAACAATATTAATAACATAAGTCTCCAAGTAACATAAAAACGAAGGAACACAGTAATGAAAATAAGGTGTAATGTAAATGAAAATAGTTTGTGTAGGTATAAAAAAATAAAGACATAGTCAATGTAATACATTATGATAATAATAAATTGACATTGGCTGACTACGGTGTCCCGCGCACAACGTGTGGAAGCGCCGCTCTGCGAACTTGGTTGGTGGACCCTGTGCGCGAGCCGTGGCCGCGAGACACAAGCGGAATGCATTCGTTACGTCATATTGCCATGTACAACCGGCATGGAACTTCTTTTTAATAAGTAAACTTTAAGGTTATGATAATCTGTGAGTAATGATAAATACAAGTAAAACAAAAGGAAATGAGCAGGATTGAGCTCAGTTTTATAGTTTTAGTTCAATGCAGAGTGGATATCGTACAGCACATAACCCAAGTACAAACACAAAATAATGAAATCTAGACAAAGTCGTGCCAAGTCTAAGGTTTCTTACTGCGATTTCTTTATTGTTTACAGTTAATGTTGTGTGACTTGGCCTTTGAAGGGTACACAAGGGTACAAAACGAAAGCACGTTAAGCCGTTGGTCCTGCGCCCGATCCCTCTCCGGTCGTAATGCCCTGGTGTCCCGTTGAATATTGAGGACAAGGGAATAGAGAGTGCACTTATATTTGCACACACTTGAGCACTATAATATATCCTGCGTAAGTGGCTGATCGTTGAGATTGGCCGCCTTAGCCAAAATGGGTTGGAGGATATTAGACGAGTATTGTTATTAGGCTACTTCCATTTAGTTAATTCTAGTGTTATCTAATCAGTAGACGTGTTTTTGGCCTATGATATCGTAAAAAATGTCTAAATATAATGCGGGTTCATACCAGTCGGCCAGTCACCGTTTACATTTAATCGAATTCCGCTTACTCTGAGACGCATAAATCGGACTCACGCGCTAACTCGGCGCACGTAAACCACTCGTTCTCGCGTACGAGTATAATCCACTCGTTCACACCTATCTAGTTTCACGTTAGAAAACACAGAATTCACCGCTTGTCACGCGTTTCTCAACATGTTTCTGACATGTTTTTTACGCTGACTCTTTATGTAACGAGTTTATGTTTGTGTTTTAGGCGGCAGTGCTACTCTCTCTGAAATTGCTTTTGACTACCGACGAAAAAACGACCGGGTGGTATAAGTTAGACATCGTCGCTCCACCTTGTAGGGGGCCTGCCACGGCTGTGACCTCCTATACATCATCAGCCCATTTAAGTCCCCACTGCTGGGGCACGGGCCTCCCTCAATCACACGAGGGGTAATTGCCATACTCACCACGCTTGGCAGACGGGTTGACGAGGGTTTTGATATAAATGCAGAGTTTTCCATTCTCTGGGTGCTGATGATCATGCCAGCAGCTTTACCTTAGTCGCCTTTTACGACACCTCGGTAAGAGTGAGGGTGGCCTATTCTACTCTGCCGGGACCAGACCTCCTATACGCTCTGCTCGAAATCTCCTCGCGTGATCGTATCAGAAATGAGGAAATCCAAAGGAGAACTAAGGACAGAATTTCATGCCTCAATTGGCAACGACCAGGTCATTGCGAGGAGATCAGACGTCCGTTGGAGTCGAAAAAATCTCGACAAGTGGAGGCCATTTGATTAGTAGATATCGAAGGCAACCAAAGCAACGCAGCGTAGCGCAACTTTGGTGGAAAGAGACCCTAAACTGTCCTAACGCGTGGCTCAGCTTGATGAGAAAGCAGTTTAAGTTAACAGTCAGTACTCGGTGTGTATCACCTAGCTACGATACGAGTCAGCGCTTCTACCACATTCAATCAAATTGCTTACCCTGAGCTACCGCAAATCACATGGCTGCACCGCGCCAACTCAGCTGAAGTAAATTCAATACGTATCTGACAATCTTGATGGAGAGTTAGCTAAGGTGAGGCATCCAAGAGTAGAATATTACCCTATTTCTAAGAGGCTGTTCTCTCATTGTCAATCGCCATCAGGTGTGATTGTGGCCAGACCAATAATACATTTAAAAACCGCCTTATTGTAATATAGAGTGTAGTGAGTTTTAAGAGTATGGCAAGGGATGCGCTGATTATAATAAATCCAAATAGGGGAGATGGGGTTATGCATTTTTGGTATTTTATACTGTACAATTGGTTACTTATTTTCCACTAATTAAAGTTTATCTACAACTTATCAGACCAAAATAAAAATTAAGTTTTATTAGAAAATATTATATCAAAACGCACTGGGTCTTTTACTTTTTAATGCCGCACTACAGCTGTCACACACGATTGACTCATTGATTAAAGTCTCAACTGAAACATTGATTAAAATCGGTTAATCAACTTCTTCTAGTTTTACTAAAGTTTTCTGTAGTTTTACTCAATTAATTAGGTAATTATAATAAACGGTCTGAAAATTACGATCACTGTAGAGATATAATATAATAATTACATTTTCTGGTACGAGATTCCAGACGAAAAAATTCGTAGTATTTTCATTTCTCCACTTTGTTAAAGGCGTACCGCCTTTAAAAAAGAACAGTTTTGACGTTCGAAACAAAACATTTCGAAAATAGATTCGAAAACTGCTTTAAAACAACGTTTTAGTTAACAAAGGTTTATGAATAAGAGCTATATTTATAAATAGACTGAGTATTTTCGATCGGGTCTATGTAATTTTATTTTTAATTGTCTCGAGTCTGGGAGTGCTAATTATCTAATTTGGGACTACATGATCGGTATGAATATTCTGGCGTATTCTTGTCAGTTATGTTGTGCATTTTCAGTCCTATGGGTTGATATAAAGTTATCTAAGAAACTGAAACATAGAATCGCCTACTAAGGGCCAAGTTCACCAACCTTAAAACAACGGTAATCATGCTTTGACCGTTCTTTAACTACTGATTAGTATTGTTAAAGAACGATAAAAAAATACGATGTATGTTATACAATCTATCAATAATGTAGAGGAGTACAACCAAATCAAAAATGGGTATGGGTACGAGAGTCTGATTTCACGAATGTTCATGGGCGGCGTTGATAGCTTTCCATTAGGTGACCCGCTTCCTCGTTTGTCGACTTTAGCATAAAAAATATCCTTTCTGAACTTGGTCTTACGCTTAAAACAGGGCACCTACTGTACAAAAATATTCATCATCATCATCATCATTTCAGCTAATAGACAGCCTCCCCCAATGTTCTCCACACAGATCGGTCCTGTGCCGCCCCCATCCAATGGATTCCCGCAATCTTCACCAGATCGTCGGTCCACCTTGTGGGGGGCCTGCCTTGTGGTCGAGTGGAGGCCACGTACAGAAAGTCGCAACCGAGGGGGCTTGCCCCCCACAAAAATATTGAATCCCTTTAAATGCTTAATGCAGAGTACCTAACCAAATTAACATAACAGTAAAAACGTTCCTACGCCCCAGACTTCACAGTCAGCCCCATTAATTTGCCCCAACATCCATCGGGCCATTAAAATGAACGCGACAATTATCGAAAACACCAAACGATTAACCCAGATAAAAGGTTGGCTATCGATACTGGAAATGCCACAATCGGTAAACCTAGTAGTGTTGCGACTCGAGGCCAACTGCCTTAGTTACTTTACAAATTACTCGATTCCACTGTAACTGATCGATTGATTAGTATCTCCTTCTTAGTTTGTGGATTGATTCTTGACAAACTCAAATGACAGAGTTGTTCACCTCCTATGGTATATCCTATATCATATAAATAAATGTATTTTCTTTCTTTCTTTATTTTTATGGAAGAAAGTATAAAAAGTATCAGCCTATAAACTGTAAACACTACAACAATACAGCAAAGGCCTCCATAATAGAAATCAAGTCATCGCTACTATGATGGGATTAGGCTTAATCACCACGCTTGCCAAATGCGGATTGGTGATCACAAAACCCGAGCTATGTTCGAAAAATTCGAAACATACTTTTCGCTCGACCCGGGAATCGAACCTAGGACCCCGAGATCACGGCCCGGTACTTAAACCACTAGACCAACAGGGCGTCCTATGGAAGATTAGATGATATATCCTGAGTAACCTGCATGTAGGTGTCAGATGAGCAGAAAAATTACCTGGGGATAAGGAATTACCGCCGCCCATGCACACCTGCAACATCAGAGGGTTCCATACGCTTACCTTACATCCCCCTTTCCCCGGATTGGGCCGCCTGTTCCCTCACTCGACCGAACACGCACACACACTGCTTCACGTCGGTTTTTTGTGAGGCCGTGGTATCACTCCGGTGAAGCAGGCCCATTCATGCCTAAGCGTCTCACGGTATATAAATGACCAATCTACAAGTTACTCATACCTGATGAATTGGTATTAACTCAATCATCTTCGTCGATTTGAGTCAAACTGGCAAGATTTTTTTTAAGTGGCAGATATACATATATAGGTGGCTGATGAGCAGACGGAGCACCTGATATGTAAGCGATTGCCGCCGCCCATGGACACCTGCGACAACTGTGTAGTCACAAGTGCTCTGCCAACTTAACCCCTCCCCCCCTTTCCCCCAGATTGGGCCTCCGGTGTCCTCAATCACGCAGCTAAAGTGTGCTGCTACACGCCGGTTTTCTGTGAGGCCGTGGTATCACTCCGGTCGAGTCGGCCCATTCATTCCGAAGCGTGGTCGTAACTATTACGGTTTTTAATGTATAGAACAAATTGACCCTAACTCGACCATTTAATAATATTTTACGAGTGAAACCAAAAACCACTTTCGATTTTTTATCGATGACTTGATTTAACATATTTTTTTACGATAACTTAATTTATATCGAGTCTTGACTACTTTCCGATTATTCGACGTATCTGGAACCATTGAACTAAATTTGCTTCACTAAAAGCTAGAATCGTTAATTCTTATTGAGCACACCGTGTGCGCTAACTGAATGGAATTCGTCAATTTTATATGCGCTAGAGTTTAAACAACGGATTGATTGGGGACAAAAAATTATGTAATAAAATTGAGAAAATATTCTTTTTCCGAATATAATTTGTTTCCAATAATTTTATGTACGTAAGAAATCATATTTTTTTACTTTTCTTCGTTACATTTGTTAATGACTTAGAAAAATACAACTTCTTATAGATATTACTATGTACCTATGTACTTTTGTTTCCTCTGTAAGGAAAATATAACATAGCATACTTACTGTATTTAATATTGGGTAGGTGTTCAAACGTAAGTTAGTTCTGGCATTTATATATACTTACCTACATACCTACTCTTTGTTACTATTATGTAAAAATTTGATAAGTCCATAATACTACCGGAATTGTTTACTAGATCGTGAAGATCCTGCAATGTTTTATTTGTTTTATACCTAAGTATGGTCTTCGCAATGCATGTTAATAATTAACGTTGGAAACTGTTTTGGCTAATGAAATATTTAAGTTCAAAACTCATCGTCAGCCCATTTAAGTCCCCACTGCTGGGGCACGGGCCTCCCTCAATCACATGAGGGGTAATTGCCATACTCACCACGCTTGGCAGACGGCCTGGCGTGGGGTTTTGATATAAATGCAGAGTATTCCTTCTCTGGGTGCTGATGATCATGCCAGCAGCTTTACCTTAGTCGCCTTTTACGACACCTCGGTAAGAGTGAGGGTGGCCTATTCTGCTCTGCCGGGGACCACACGGCGAAACTCTAGAATTTATCGAGCTGTCACGCTGTTCCTGAAGGTCATGCAATGCCTTTACCGAGGCGGTGACAAGGTTCCATTCTGTTCTATCTTCAGCCTATCGTAGGGCAGTTGACCATGTGTGGCGGGTTACTTCCCTCAATCTCGGAAAATTAAATGTACTTATCTCAAGATGTCTTTACGTAAACCCTCACAAAGTAACTATCAGCCTATATACTGTCCTACTGCAGGGCAAATGCTTCTATCATAGGAATCAAGTCATCGCTACTATGATGGGATTAGGTTTAATCACCACGCTTGCCTAATGCGGATTGGTGAGGAAACCCGAGCTATGTTTGAAAAATTCGAAACTTTCTTTTTGTTTGGCCCGGGAACCGAACCCAGAACACCGAGATCACAGCCAGGAACTTAAACCAATAAACAAATAGAGCGACATAAACCCTCAACGAAACTTAAATCAATATTGACAAATTTCTATCACTTAACTCCCAATCAAATCGAATTAGCCAATTTTCCAACGCACCACTCCCGCCGATCTAATTGAAAACTTTGACTCTCAAATTAGCTCCTGGTCCGAATCGCAATCTCCAACTTAAAGCGATGTATCCCTGCGGAATTTACGTAACACTAGGTGTGGGGCTACTCATATTAATTACGTCATCTATTCGGGTTTACAAGTAGTACAGTATAACCAGAGGTTGGTAAATGTGAGTACATTTGCGGGCATGAATGGGCCGAAGTTCTCCACTGGAGTTGCAGGTGTTCTTGGCTGTAATCGCTTGCCCTCAGGTGAAACTTATTACACAACTTGACTTATTATCCTACGTTGCCAAGCTGGAACTCTACTCCAGCTTGACAACATAGGATAACAGGAGAGCATCCACAGTGGTCTTCCCTCGTGTTTGGTCTTGAGCTTCGCGTTTGACTTCACTTTCAGTCCTGCCGATGTTTTTCACCTCGTCTGCTACATGTTACACGTTTGTATTTCCCTTGGGGATTGGCAGCGCATTAGATTCTCCACTGGAGTTAGGGGCGGTAGCACTCGCTTGCCATCAGGTGATCCGTCTGCTCGTCTGGCATTTATCACGTAAAAAAACTTAATTATCACATCACCTAATATACCTGTCCACTGATCTATTTGAATGGTGAGATCCGCAGGAGAACCAAGGTCAAAGACATAGCCCAAAGAAGTGCATACCTCAAGTGGCAATGGGCAGGGATCATTGCGAGGAGTTCAGACGGCCGATGGGGCTGAAAGGTCTTCGAATGGAGGCTGCATATAGGTGGTCGAAACCATGGCAGGCCCCCCACAAGGTGGATAGACGATCTGGTGAAGGTCACGGGAATCCCTTGAATGCGGGCGGCACAGGAAAGATCTGTGTGGAGATCATTGGGCGAGGCCTATGTCCAACAGTGGACGTTTATTGGCTGAAATGATGATGATGAGATCTATTTGAAAACTCTGACTCTCAATTTAGCTTCTGGTCCGAGCCACTCCAATTGCCGCTGTACCCCGATAGGTAACAGTAGGTGTTCCGTACTCCAATTAATTAATCTAACCATTCAGTTTCGCTAGGGGCTAGCAGGAGGCATATTATTGCGTGTCTACTGAGTGACGTCTTGCAATCAATAGTGGAATAATACGGTGTGATCATTTTAACGTAGAAGTTACGCTTTGGCATGAATATTCTGGCTGGCGATACCACGGCCTCAGAAAAAGTCGGCGTGGAACAGAGCTTGTGGTGTCACTGAGTGAATGAAGGTACGAGTGATCTATGCGGAGGAATGGGAAAAAAATGGCAGCGCACTTATGACTCCCTAGGAGTTGCGGTTTTTCATGAACATCGGCAATAACTTGCCATCAGGTGATCCGTCTACTCGTCTGCCTCTTATCACATCATCATCATCAGCCCATTTAAGTCCCCATTGCTGGGGCACGGGCCTCCCTCAATCACATGAGGGGTAATTGCCACACTCACCACGCTTGGCAGACGGGTTGGCGAGGGTTTTGATATAAATGCAGAGTTTTCCTTCTCTGGGTGCATGATCATCAGCAGCTTTACCTTAGTCGCCTTTTACGACACCTCGGTAAGAGTGAGGGTGGCCTATTCTACTCTGCCAGGGACCACACGGCCATATCACATCATATCAAATCTTAATTATCAAACTACCTAATATCCCGTTCCACAGAAGTAATTGAAAACTTTGACTCCATTAGGTTCTGGTCCGAACCACTCCAATTGCCACAGTGCTTCGGTAGGTAACACTAGGTGCTCCGTACTCCCATTAATTGCTCCATCCATTCAAGTTCGCTAGTGGCTAGCTGGAGGCATTGCGCGTCTCTACCGAGTGACGTCATGCAATCAATAGTAGGGTAGGTGAAATTATACGATGTTTAGGAAGAGAAATGATTTGCTTGGGGGTAATAAAATTCGGTGCATTTACTGGTAGTTGAATATTTTCTTCCAAGCACTGTATGAAACTGAGGAGATGGTGAACAAGGCCATGAGCCTAGGTTATTCTTTTTTATCTATGAGCTAAGGAACCAAACGAGGAAGCAGGGCACCTGATGGTGAGTGATCACCATCACTCACGGACATCTGTCACATGAGAAGGCGTATAAATACGTTGCCGGCCTTTTAAGAAGTTGTTTCTTAGATTATTTTGTTACTACAGTCAGCTTCCTAAACATCGTAGTGTCGAAAATCGTCAAATTTATTAAAGGACACAAGTTCAATTTTTATGTTGATTGTCAGATCATCTTATTGTTTAACCGTAATGAGTGGTCAATATTAACTTAACTACACACTGGTGTTCCATCAGAATATAAGGGCAAGGTAATAGAGAGTGCACTTGTATTTACGCACACACTTGAGCACTGTAATATATCCTGCGTAAGTGGCTGATCGTTGTGATTAGCCGCTTTAGCCGAAATCGGCTGGAGGATATTTTTATTATTTTTTATTGTGCATAACATAATTTGCAATTTCTAAGGTTACGGCTTATCTTTCAACAATTTATGATCGTACATTTCTTCTGCTTGCTAGGAGCTACAGGTTTTCAAGGTCATTATTTATCGCTTGCGTTGTTTTACAAAGCAGTCTCCTGTTCATCCAACCTTATTCCAGTAACAAAGCCAATGGAGGAAAGTATCTCCATTTTAATGGTGCAAGCAACCGCCCAGAAAGGCCGAGGGAAAGACAGGGTAAGCGTGACCTGGGCGGAGCCTTGAAGGTTTCGCAAAAGTACATCGTGTATTTCGCAAATGTGATCACAGTGAAAAACTAAACAAAGCGTCATTTTGCGGGCAGAACATTTGCAAGCAATAGTGAATTTGTGAACATAGGTACCTACCGGAGGTGAACGCAGTAATAGACTTAAATAAATATCAGCTACATATATATTTTTTTCTATTTATTATCACATAAAAATCGTACATATTACATAAATGGGGTTTTACATTACAGGTTTATACTTAGCACTGCAAATCACTACGGTTTATAATTATATACTAAGTATTATATTTACGCCATTCCACATTTACAAAAAGGACACGTACAAGACTTGGACAGATACATTTTTTATATACCCTATGACTATATTTTTTTATCTTTTCAATCTTTAATATTAATGAAGGAATTAAGGATGTGTAATTTGAGCTTATATTTGATAAATCAGCAGGTACTCAAGCTCCTGCGTTACAGATATCAGAATCAATAGTAGGATTACAAATATACATATACATACTCGTATAATACTTTTCTTTCGTAAATACATACTTATAATATATTATATAGAAAACATCTAGACCAACACAAATAGACATGTTCATGCACACACATTTTTGTACTGTGCGGGGATCAAACTCGTAACCCTTTGGTCCAAGGGTTCAATGGTAGGCAGCGTTCACTACCTACCATTGATCAAAACGGGTCGTTAAACCTAAAAAAAAGAAAAGAAGGGAACCCTAAAAATAATCCGAAACCCGAAATCCAGCAATCATACTTAACTCAAAATTTCTCGAGATTCAGTTAAAACGAATCCGTCTCGTCGGTAAATCCTCATGTCGACGTTTAAATTATTTTGCAAATAAACGCTGCGTAGTTAAGCCGGGTTTGAGACTGATGGGTGAGCGCGCCTTAATGTCATTGATTTAAGACTACACCTAGATAAATTGATCTCAAATACGTGATTGAATTTATTCGCTCATTTAACAATAAATTACTGCTGCCGAAATTGTTTAAAATAGATCCGGTTTAGCAGCTAACAAGTAAAAACGAATGGTGTCGCTACTTAAAACTATACTATTGAAACTTGATAAGTAGATGTATTTTGTTAACCGCACGATTTTTACACAAAAATTAGAAAAAATAAAAACATTGGGAGGCATACTTGAAACTGAAACTCATCTATGGATAGGTCCTAATTGGTTTGAACTAGATATAGTAAGTAGTTTTTTTTTAATACGTTGTAAACCGTAAACCGCAATTTACCTTCCATATATTTTATTTGCTGCTACGGAAGCCTTCATGGGCGAGTCCGGCTCGACTTGGCCGGTTTTTAGGGTTCCGTACCTCAAAAGGAAAAAACGGAACCCTTATAGGATCACTTTGTTGTCCGTCTGTCCGTCCGTCTGTCAAGACCCTTTTTCTCAGGAATGCGTGGAGGTATGAAGCTGAAATTTATATCAATTACTCAGGTCTACTGTCTCTTGAAGCTGTGAAAAAATCAAACTTCTAGGCCAACGCAATCAAAAGATACAGCCGTTTATGCCGCAAATTTTCGACACTTGCAAGGGAATCAAAACCTACAGGGTGCTTCCCGTGAACTCAGAATCTTGAAATTTGGTACGAAGCAACGTCTTATAGCATAGATAAAGGAAAAATTACGAAAACCATAAATTTTTAGTTACATCACATAATATATATTTTTTTAATAATTTTAAACTTACTACCCATTTCCTCATAAACGCGTAGAGGTATTAAATTGAAATTCATACCAAATACTCAGGTCTTTAAACCTTGAAGCTGTAACAAATTCAAACTTCTATGTCTACGCAATCAAAAGAAACAGCAATTTAAGCTGCATATTTTGAAACTCGCAAGTACTCGCAAGGGAATCAAAACCTAAAGGGTACTTCCAGTCGACCTAGAATCTTGAAATTTGGCATGAAGCAACGTTTTATAACACACATAAAGGAAAAATTCCGAAAATCTTAAATTTTTTGTTACATTACAAAATATATATTTTTTTATAAATATAAACTTATTACTTTTTTCCTCATGAACGCGTAGAGCTATCAAGTTGAAATTCATATCAAATACTTAGATCTAATTGCCTTTAACCCGTGAAAAAAAAAAATCTAAGTCAACGCAAAAACGCAAAAGTACAACCATTGATACCACATATTTTGAAACTCGCAACTACACGCAAGGGAATTAAAACCTAAAGACCACTTCCCGTTGACATAGAATCACGAAATTTGGTAAGAAGCAATAGCTTACAGCACAGGTAACAGAAAAAATCCGAAAAGCTTAAAATTTTAAGTAGTTATACCACCAAAAAAATTGTGATTGTAAACATAATTGTAGTTACAGCAATGACCGCGAGTTATTATACTATGTATGGGGAGGGCAACATTTAAAGAAGACGAAATAGCCTTCTTCTTTATATTTCGACGTTCTTTTATCGAAATGATATGTGTTAATATAAAATAAAGGATTACTTAAACGATAAAGAGATCTTTGTCTTAAATTTATGCTCCTCCATCTTTTTAATAAATATAATAGATTATTACTGACTCTGTCGTCTGATATCCGTAACACGTTATATGTAAGATGTTGTTTGAATATTATGCCCGGTTTTAGGCCACATACTGACATTGGTCATATCAAGATGACAACCATTAACCACAGTGAAATTAATCAGCTGATCTAATAATATTAGCTTCGTGTGTCATGATCATACTCTGCGTACGAGTAAATGCATAATTCAGAACCATCTGATTTGTAATCAATACTCTCGATTGAATATACGTCGGCTAATGGTGACGTTTTTCAAGTAAAGTGGTGTTATGATATTGGTGCTAATATGCTTTTTTTTATGTGATAGGTGGCACACGAGAATTTCATCACCTTATGTTAAGCGATTTATTTAATTTATATTTATATAATTATTGAGCTTGTATTTATTATTCGAAGTTCTGGGGAGCTTGCCGAGTAGTCACTGCGACTATATTAGTTTTATTGTGACCTCCACTCCCTTTTAAAGATCATCCAGTACCAGTGTCACGGTTAGCATAAAGCTTATAATAAATAGCCTTGGCTGCGATAGTCAGTCAAAGTCAAAAGATTCCTTATTTGCATAGGCTTGTACACAACACTTACAAATCGTCGTAAATTAACATCTTTTGAAACTTTTAATAAGTATATTAATAATTTATATATGTTTACATATTTATGCCGATACATAAAATATATATACATAATGCGATTTATCACCGGCTCGGAAAGTTGTTGCTGATCGAGGAGTTCCGGCAAGAAACTGGCCAGTTACTCTTTTTAATCGCCAACTTTTTATACAATGGTTTATTATCCTCATACCAAGTCACTCAGTCTTAACATCCTCTAGGCAGATGTAGTAGCTGCCCAGTGTGCCGCTTCTTGAGTGCCCCAGAGCATCGCAATGCAAAGGACGTGCACGAGCAGACATCATAGGCGTCTCATCATCTGCCTTACAAAATCTGGGGAGCGTTTGTTGCCGAGTGGTCACTGCGTCTACCAGTCTCACGGTTAGAATAAAGCTTATAATAGCCTTGGCAGCGATATTCTTAACATCCTCCGGGCAGATATAGTAGCTTCTTGAGTGCCCCAGAGCATCGCATTACAAAAGACGTGCATTGACATCAGAGGAGTCTCGTCATCTGCCTTACAAAATGTTCAGGTATGGTCGCCGTTCAGCCTGGTTTTGGAACCATGTTTGTTTAGTTTGTTAGGTATCCTCTCAAGAACGATAAGATTAAGGCCTCTAGGGACTTGTTGGAGAATCCTGTCGATAAGGTCTTAGCATATGCCCGACCTGTCGATCTGAGTTTCCGTCAGGTGGTGCACCTAGGTATGCTCAGGTACCTGTTCCTTTTGCACCGAACATGAGGCCCCCTTCCTAGCAAGCTCGTCGGCTTTTTCGTTGCCCACGTGTTCATGCACCCAGCTCCCTCCGCCAATAATTGGAAGGTAATCTCAGTGCCCTTGGAGTCACATGACTGTCTGAGAGGATTGTTTAGTAGGTGTATAATATTTTCCCATGTATAGTAGATAGTAGATTCTCCTGTACGCAGCATATTAAATCAGGAATTTCGGCTAGGAATATTGTGGCATGTAACCCTAGGTCCCGTGAGATTCAGGCCTTGGATTTTTTGCCGTATACTTTAACGCCAGCTCAATTGTTTATTCTGCAGCCATCCAGTACCACACAATCTCCCTAGACCAGAACTCAGCAAGCGTACCTTTAGTCCACTCCTGTCTGTCCTGTATCTCAAATTCTATTGAATACCATTTTGCAAAGTGGTATTGTTAAATCATGATGTCCCTTGGCATAAGTATGATCGGCATCTCATGCCGTTAGAGTGCCATGTCTTGGACCTGTTTTCCAAAACGCTTTAGTCGTTTGTTTTGTGAGGCAGAATCAATAGAGGTCACAAACGAGCGTCGTTGTTTTTTAGTGATATGGTGCAAAAGACGCGATGGTAGCTTTTAAGGATCGACGGCTGGACTAGCCTCTTTTAAATTGTTTATGTTTTTATACTTTTTTACTTATTTTGATATCTTATTGTTTTGTTCTAATCTGACGGAGACCACACGGCGTTAGATTACAATAGGCCACTCTCACTCTTACCGAGGTGTCGTAAAAGGCGACTAAGGTAAAGCTGCTGGCATGATCATCAGCACCCAGAGAAGGAAAACTCTGCATTTATATCAAAACCCTCGAAAACCCGTCTGCCAAGCGTAGTGAGTATGGCAATTATCCCTCATGTGATTGAGGGAGGCCCGTGCCCCAGCAGTGGGGACTTAAATGGGCTGACGATGATGATTGTTTTGTTTATTGTGTCTTGATGTCGGTTAATCGAAAATACATTGCTTTGCTAATATCAGCGACTTTTTATTAGCATCCTTCAACCAGCGTTTTAAGTTTATATACAGTCCATCGTCAACAGTAGCTGAGTGGAAAAGGTTTTGCTCATTGTGAATGAAGTAGATTTAATAATATGACACGCACCTTTAGATTTTTCAATTCATATCTTTGTGCACAAAAATAGTTTCATTATTGAGCACCTATTTATTTTTACCTGCTTGTGAACGGTAATGCTCTAATTTTTATTCATCGAGGTGTCTGTACTTCAATTAAAATATGATCAGGATCATGCAAAGCCTTTGGGGTACATGCTAAGGTCTCATCTCCATAGTTTATTCAACTAAGCAATCAAATTCAGCCGAACAAATGTCCAATATTGGCAATATTTCTGAATAAATATCTAATTTGCCATTAGTTAGGTAGAAAATGCGCGTAACATTGAAACCAGACCGCTTCGGGAATATAAAAGAGGTATTTTATCAGTAATATTCCATTTTGGAGGTGGGTCAGGTAGCCTTTAGGTGTACTTACCACTTCTCAATGTTATATTAGAGGCTTTTTCACTTACCGATTGTACAGAGACGTTTGTTTAGTGATGTTTTAGTTATAAGCCATTAGTTTTTTTTTATGAGAGGTGGCAGACGAGCATACGGATCACCTGATGGTAAGCAATTTCGCCGCCCATGGACACCCACAACACCAGTGGAGTCACGAGTGCGCTGCCAACCTTTTCCCCTTCCCCCCATTGGGCCTCCGGTAACCTCACTCACACGGCGAAACACAGCGCAGGCGCTGCTTCACGCCGGTCTTCTGTGAGGCAGTGGTATCACTCCGGTCGAGCCGGCCCATTCATGCCTAAGCGTGGCTCTCCCACATTCAAGTGAACTGAACGTCGTTAAAAGAAAATAAAATTAGTTTGATGTATTCAGATTTTTTGCTATCTTAGAATGTTGAATGCAATTCATCCCTTACCTTACTTTACTATGTATAATTATTTACTTATTTATTTATTTCACCAACTTATTCAATCTTTGCAGGTTAGTTACCTAATGCGATAGAATAGATTATAAGTATATCCACGACGGAGATTTAAAATTCAAGCATCACAATGGAAAAAATAAGATACAAGTATTTAATTTCATAATTCAACCAGTTTTAAAAAGTAATGGAATTCATGATTTCACTATTTTTCATTGCTGTTTACCATCAAATTTACAAATTTTAAGGATCGCCCTAAATAATAACCATATTAGATTTATTCTCCTACTTTTAGCGTTACGAAAAAAAACCAATAATACTTATTCGACATTTTTATCATCGTCCGTTTTTACCCGACTACGTCGAAGCAAAAAGGAGGGTTATGACTTTGACCTGTATGTATGTTCATCTGTTCCGTCATAACTTCTAAACTAGTCATCATATTTGAACAAATGAGGATGTCGTTAGAAGCGTCTTGATTGGTTTCTGGTTATAGGTGTCATGACGTTACGTTAAATTGACTATAGCGCCCTCTAGGGAACATTAGAGTAAGGAACTAAAAAAAAATTGCCTGACGGTACCGTGTGGGGTATCAAATGAAAGAAGCTTTTTTAGCACATTACTTTCAATGAAATAACTAAAAATATGTTAAATAAAAATAAAGTTGAAAAAACTAGAACCCTACTCCAACAAAAACACAGCTCTAAAAGTACAAAACAAGAAAATAAATGAAATTATAAATGCCGTATCGCCGTGGTCGCATGCCACCTACTGTAGCAAAACAGATTCATTGTAATAATAAAATAAAATCAATGTGGCATACGACCACGGCGATACGGTATAATTTCAGCAGAGACAATTTTCTTGTTTCGTACTTTTAGAGCGTGTTTTTTTGGTAGTCGGGTTTAAGTTTTTAAACTTTATTTTTATCAATGACAATATTTTGACCATATTTCTTCATCATCATCATAATAGACGTCCACTGCTGGACACAGGGCTCCTTCAATGTTCTCCAATACAGATCGTTCCTGTATCACTCGCATTCAAGTGATTTCCAGGACCTTTTCCAAGTCGTCGGTCCTCCTTGTGGGAGGCCTACCACGGCTTCGACTTCCCGTACGCGGACTCCACTTGAGGATCTTTCCGCTGCAATGGCCGTCTGATCTCTTCGCAATGTGTCCTGTCTATTGCAATATATATTAAGGCATGCAATCCTTTGAGCTATTAGGCTTTATTTTTAATATAATTAATAAAAATATCGATTTGTCACGCAAGTAAAATCAGTTCCTCATCTCTCCAAAGAAATGTAAGTTTATGACATTATTTCAAATATTGGCGTTCATTTGGCCCATGTCAGGTTAGTTGCACTGAAAGCGCGGTTACATTGTCAAAACATAAGTTATAGTTAACAATTTCGAAGTCGCTGACGTGCTAGCAAAGGCCGGGGCAGAGAGTCCACTACTCGGACCGGAACCAATAAATGGCGTTCCAGCCTGCATGGTCAGGTTCGAGTTAAAAGAGTGGGAGCATAAGCAAAGCACTGAATTCTGGAAAAGACTACCTCGACTAGAACAGTCAAAGGCGTTGATACAGGCGTTCGATCAGAGACGAGCTGTAGAAATAATAAAACTGAGTAGAGGACATGTTAGGGCACTCACTCGGACCCTCACAGGGCACTGCAAGTTAAACAAGCACCTGCACAACATGGGCCTTTCAGATACCAAAATCTGCAGGTTCTGTCGCGAGGACGAGGAAACGATTATCCACGTCCTCGGCGAGTGCATAGCTCTGCACCGCTGCAGAAGCCGGCACCTGGGAGCACACATGATCTCAGCTGACGAGATCAAGAGCTCCCCCATCAGCTCCATTCTTGGGTTTATCCTGGAACTGGAGCTACATGAGGTGCTGTAATAGGTTACGGGGCTGCCACAATAGATCATCTACTGGTCGCAGAGGCTATGAGACGCAGGGCTCACCCCATTTCTATCAAATAATAACAATTTCGATAACTAACGATAACTACTAAGGGCTAATTCGACCAAACTTATTCCAATAATAAATCTTTGGTACAGCTCTGTCATTTTATATGGATTTGATGCTATATCATGGATTTATATACGGATAAAGATTGGTCGAATCCAGGCTAAGTTAGTTTGGCCGAGAGGCTAAGGCAATGGTGTCTCAAATCAAGTGGATGATGATTCCATCCCGGGTGGGTGAGGGCCTCTTTTAACCTCTATTTTGTTCACTTGGGTGAATAGTATTCAGTTACAACGCCATGTTACAGTGAAATATTGAATAATGAACTACTAAAATGTTCAAACTATTCTGATGGTTGGTATTAAATTGGTTTTAAGCAGTAAGTAGGTTGGTTAAAGTTAGAGTACCAGATATTTTTGACCGAACTGACAGGGGCTTGTATGGAAGTCTCTTTGGGTAAAATGGCTCATCCCTAACTATAACATACCTACCCATAGTTACCGCACCGCATAGACAGGCGAGCGGCTGTGACGCGCTGTAAAAATTTTAATTACAGCCGAGCAACGCCGCTTTCATTAAGAGGAATCTCAGAAACATAACGTGCGTGTTTTAATGTGAAGGGAAATTTTTAACGAAATTCTGCGGCTCTTTAAAACTCTACCATAAATATGTTTGGAGCGGGAATGGGGTTAAGCTAAACGGAAACGCATTTTGGTGTTTTAATTTACTTGTAAATTTAAGTAGTGAAACTTTTAACAAACAAATCTGCGCTGTGTTTCGCCGTGGGAGTGAGGTTACAGGAGGCCCAATGGGGGGGAGGGGAAAAGGTTGACAGCGCACTTGTGACTCCACCGGTGTTGCGGGTGTCCATGGGCGGAGGAATTGCTTACCATCAGGTGATCCGTCTGCTCGTCTGCCACCTCTCATATAAAAATAAAAATTCTATCGATTTTTTATCTTCGTGCCGATGTAAAAGCTTCTTTTGTTTCAATTTGTAAAAATACATAGTATTTTATTCCTTTCCAGCTTGGCCATGAATTTATTTTTGTATTTTAATTTTTTTATTGATAGATATGAAATAAGTTTTAATTTATAAACACAACAATATCGGCTGATTTATTACACCAAGATTATGAGAATATTTAATGTAATCAAAAGTATCAAAGTGGGTCAATAAAATATTAACATTTATTTATTTATCTTCTTAATGCCAAAACCCTATCAATTACGCTGACGGGTAAGTGACGCCTTTATTTAAATTGTTATCTAGTAAATCGGATTTTTAATAAATTTGGATTCCAGTATCTCGAAAAATACATATTACTATTTATTTAATGCTTAAAGTAAACTTTTTGGTATATGTTTTACTCTAAATTTGGTTTACAAAAGCAGCCACTTTCGTGCATAGTTATTATTTAATAGTATTATTTATTGCCGAGACTGGAGCTCCGTAATTGTCAAAAATATATCTATATTTAGTAGCTAAAATTATATGGATTAATGGTAGCATCAGTGGTTTAGAACACGCCTTTTTTTTTTCTTTTAAATATTTCACTACATCACATACATTGATCTGACTCCGAGATAGGTAGCTCAAGCACCTGTGTTACGGATATCAGAATCAACAGTGGGATTACAAATATATACATATAATACTTTTTTTTTTAGTTAATACATACTTATAACACATAGAAAACACCCAGACCAATACAAACAGACATGTTCATGCGCACAAATATTTGTATTGTACGGGGATCGAACCCGCAACCCTTGGACCAAAGGCAGCGT
Organism: Marasmia exigua; assembly: GCA_019059595.1. Lineage (NCBI taxonomy): Eukaryota > Metazoa > Arthropoda > Insecta > Lepidoptera > Crambidae > Marasmia > Marasmia exigua. The sequence continues at coordinate 15,277,562 of CM032465.1, read as the reverse complement.
TCACTACCACTGTTCCAAACGGATCGTCTTCCATACGGGGGAATGGATTCAAACCCGAGCTGGATTTTACAAATCCAGCTCGGGTTTGAATCCATTCCCGCGTATTCTACCATTAGCTCGGTGGTGAGGTAAAACATCGTGTGGAAAGAAACCTGCACGTTTCAGATAGCTTCTGTAACTTGTAAACATGAATCAGTTGGTCTGGTTCCCCTGTTAAAGGGTTGCGAAGGTCAGACGGCACTTGCTTTATTGTAATTACCAGACTCCAGAAAACAAGAATCCTTGTCTAAGCGTACCCTGGGCGCCAGAGCGACCGCTTTGGACGCAACTAGGAATTACATGCTAAGATGTAGAGTAGCTAAAATTATAATCGATTGGCGTCACTAGTGCGGAGTGCCCTTCGCCTTAAGCTAAATGTTAATTAACTTAATTATTGAAAGTCTATGCGTATTGAAATGTGCCAATATTTTTTCTCAAGTAACCATTAAAGTCAATTTGGATTCTGGCAGTATTAGTCAAACACTTCGCGTAGGCTAATGAAATTCAAAGGTTTTAAATTAGTACTTATCTAGTGGTTTTTAGGAAACAAATTTGTGTGGGTTTTTATTTGTGCAGTAAAGTGCCGCAAAGGATCTTGATAATAAGAATCGTTGAATTGTATCGTTTTTAACACTACTATTGTGTGTCAAGTGAGTTGTCACGGACAACTTGCTTGGACATAATAGTGTCTTAAATCCCGCGATTGTGTTTAGAGTGCTATCGGCGGAATCCTTCCTTAGATCGATAAAGCGTAATACACCGGCGTTTTATTGAGTGACTGTGACTTTGACTGATTTCGACTCTTGACTACCGACTTATTCTCAATAATTTACTTGACATTTGCATCAAGATATCTTCGGGTAGAGCCATATTATAAAAAAAAAAGTCTCTAAGTGCGACAATATGTACAAGTACCCTATTTAGCAACCGAATCTCCCTCTATTGTGCTGTATATGTGTTTGTTTGTTTTTATACGTTTTGTTTTATTTTAGATGGTGTAATTCTCAATTAAACATTTTAAAAGATCAGAAATAGAGAATCCCTACACCGGTCAATTTCTAATTAAAAACGTGTCCCTTTAATCACTCGACATTGGCAGAGTTATATGAGTGTATGCGTAGCAGGCATAAAAAAAACTCTATTTAGCGTTAGACTATTTTCGAAAACCACAGACTGCAGACGGAAGTTCACGGAACAATGTTAAAACAAGTTACTTTGCCTGGAAGATTGACGATGGCTACTCTGCAGCTTAAAGTTCGCTGTATCAAGTTAACTAACTGATGAATCGAATACACTGTAAATCGGACGTTATGCGGACAACTGCACATTAGATTACTACATACTTGGCAACGTTGGATTGATGGTAGCTCAGTGAATAAGAACACGCCTTACGGGGGTGTGGCGATTGGACTGTATATGAAAAGCTGGTGAGGGTATAAAAGCCACTTATATCAGCAAAAAAATGATGGTGTATTTTTAGAGGTTCATAGATACACTAAGACAAGAAAACTAAGACAATAATAAAAACAAAACAAGAATACCTACATCAGAAAGAAAGAAAGAAAGAAAATATTTATTATTATAGACATCACAACACAGAACATATAGCAATTGTAAACAGAACACAATTTGGCACAAACAGAAAGCAAAACATATAACAAACAATTAAAAATACAAATGAAAATAAAACAAAAAAAGAAATAAATAAACAAAACTATATTCCATCATGTCCAAATATGTCAGTGCCAAATGAATATTATGATGTGTTATGACGTCTAGTATAAATGGTCCTCACTCAGCTTATGTCACAGCCCAGACCAAGGCCATGACGCTGGTTTTCAGTGATCCCAGCTGAATGAGTGCCACGGACGCTTGTCTAGTGTTTTTTGTGTACCTAACGTGTATGTGTAGTGTGTATCAAATCAGGAAAAAAGTATAAAACGAGGCTTGTCCAGCCGTCGTTCCTCAGCAGGGGGAGTCGTGGTTTCCGAGAAACAAATTCCTTCAAGAAACATATTAAATCCGATAAAGTACCATTGGATTTTTCAAATCAATATGCGTATTTCTACCATTAATTAGCTCGTCAAAAAACCGTGAGAAAACTTGCACCTTTCACGCCCGTTATAATTATGGGTCTTCCAAAGGTTAGCAGTGAAATGAAATGAATTTCTGTCAAAACTTCTGAAACGACTTTTTTATGTGACAATTTTTTAATGTGATAGGTGGCATACGAGCAAACGGATCACCTGATGGCCCTTGGACTTCCGCAACACCAGTGGAATCACAAACGCGCTACCAACCTTTAACATCCATTCCCCGGAATGGGGCTAAAGGGGTTAAAGGTTGGAAAAACAGTAGATACATTACTTTTCTGTGTGGTCGCTTTTGTCCCCAGCTTCTAGGAATGTTCAGATTTAGGGTTTCTTCAAGTCGGAAGCCCAGCAAACCCAGAAAGCCGCCTAGCTGATGGGTTAAAAAGGTTTGCTTACTCTGCAGAACAGTTCGTTCAACTCCCCAATCTCCAGAATGGATCGTCTTTGAAAAGTAAAGTATCAGCCTATAAACTGTCCCACTGCAGGGCAAAGGCCTCCATCATAAAAAACAAGTTATCACTACTATGATGAGATTAGGCTTAATCACCACGCTTGTGGTGATTAAGCCGATTGTGTGGGGCGTGTGGTCCCCGGCAGAGTAGAATAGGCCACCCTCTCTCTTACCGAGGTGTCGTAAAAGGCGACTAAGGTAAAGCTGCTGGCATGATCATCAGCACCCAGAGAAGGAAAACTCTGCATTTATATCAAAACCCTCGCAAACCCGTCTGCCAAGCGTGGTGAGTATGGCAAATACCCCTCATGGGATTGAGGGAGGCCGGTGCCCCAGCAGTGGGGACTTAAATGGGCTGACGATGATTATGATGATGATGATGATGATGACCACGCTTGCCAAATGCCGATTGATGATCACAAACCCGAGTTATGTTCGAAAAATTGGTAACGTACTTTTCGCTCCACCCGGAAATTGAACCCTGGACCACAAGATTACGGCCCAGCACTTAAAACACTAGACCAATAGGGTGTTGTAGTCTTCTCTTTATAACCAGATCAGTAATTCCCTACCACTGGTGTTGCGTGTATTCGTGGGCAGCGGAAATCGCTTACCATCACGTGACCCCGTCTGCTCGTCTCCTGTCACATAAAAAAGCATAGTCTTGTTTCCCAATATACTGAGTAGTTTGAAACTTTGTAAAGATAATACAGTTTACATACACCTGGCCGTTTTGGATGCCAGACAACAGATCGATCACCTGATTTCACAAGTAGGTCACACTAAATTTTCGAGGCTTCTGAGCTATTTGTTGAAGTATCAGCGAGTTATTTTTTATTGTCTACTAAAAAGAAAAAAAGAACATTTTTTTATGCTAGAGGCGACAAATCAGCAAGCAAGTCACCTGATGGAAAGTAATGAACATCCATGAAATCAGAGAGATCGGTAATGTGTTGCCGGCCTTTTTAAAAAAGAGTAAGCTCTTCTCTTGAAGGTCACTAGGCCCCTAGCCGTCGGGAAATACTCCCGCAGCCAAACCGTCTGTCCGTAGTATCTGTGTTAAAGGTTTCCAAATAGTTATTAATACACATAATCATCTAATTTGAACAACTGTTTTGAGCCCATGGTAATCAGACGCGAAGAATCCGGGTCAAATTTCGGAGAATCACCCATTACTATTTTTATTATCTGTTACTTATTATTACTTACTTATTTATTATTGTACTATAAACTTAATTTCCAAACATTTTATGTAATAAGGTATTGATTCTTTGTTTACTCTTTCTTTATGTTAAAAAAACACTTTAATCAAATAAAACGGATTATTACAGAGCCCTTCAGAAATAAAGAAAGTTTCACCTAATAATACTCAAATTATCGAATGTTCGATTTTATAACTATAGGTGAAGTAACTAATCCGTAATAATATTACCTGGTAATGAGGGAGTTCAAGCGAGATTGCGATTAAAAACAATCTCATATTAGAGATGGGTTAAAAAAATATATATCGGTAAACCGTATTGAAACAAATTTGTAAACACTGTGTTTCCTGATCGCTATAGCTTGGATATCTTTATAGCAAAAATGAACATGCATGTTCTACAGATAAACGCAAAACATCCACCGATTATATTTTAGTATTCACAGTTTAAAAACTATACAAAACAATGCAGGTTGATTTCCTTCACCGTCAAGTACGGGGAGAAATATGCACATAATATTTGAAAAACCCAATATTGCGTGCTCGGATTTTAACTTATGATGACCTCCTAAAAATGGAGGCGCACGCTAAAAATTAATCCACTACTCTTTTTAGGGACTTAAATAGGTATGCATAAACGAAATAGGCCACCCTCACTCTTACCGAGTTGTCGTAAAAGGCGACTAGCGTAAAGCTGCTGGCATGATCATCAGCACCCTGAGAAGGAAAACTCTGCATTTATATCAAAACCCTCGCCAACCCGTCTGCCAAGCGTGGTGAGCATGGCAATTACCCCTCATGTGATTGAGGGAGGCCCGTGTCCCAGCAGTGGGGATTAAAATGGGCTGATGATGATGATAAACGAATGCATATTTCAATTTTAACTTTATTACGTCTTTAAGAGATAAGCGATTTTGATTTAGATGTTTGTTCCAGCTTGAAATCTTTAGGCTGTAATGTGTAAATGACGGATTACCTGAACGTAAGCGATTACCGCCGCCCATGGACACCTGCAACACCAGTGTTGTCAAAAGTGCGCTGCTTACCTTTTAACCCCTTTCCCCTGGATTGGGCCTCCGTTACCCTTACTCACGCAACGAAACACAGCGCATGCACTACTTCACGCCGGTTTTCTGTGAGGGCGTGGTATTACTCTGGTCAAGCCAGCCCATTTATGCCGAAGCGTGGCTCTCCTACTGTTGATAACTACCTAATAGCACCAAAAATACGTACTTTTTAATACATCGTTTTAAAGCATCGATATTGGATATTATCGATACGTTTCGCCAACCTTTATATCATACCCACCCTTTTCGACAGCTAATAAAATTGGGCGCGATTAAAATTGAAAGTTAATATCCCGCCAAGCCCATTATCTGCCGAGTTCAAATTGAAATCTCACCAGAATGTAGATAATGGATATTAAAACTACCAGACTAAACATCATGAATGGAAACCAATAATAATAATAATCTCCCACCGATTTCGGCTTCGGCGGCCAATCTCAACGATCAGCAACATACGCAGGATATATTATAGTGCTCAAATGTGTACGCAAAGACTAGTGCACTCTCTTTTGCCTTGGCCTCAAAATCCAATGGGACACCAGTGTGACCGGAGAGGGATCGGGTGTAGGACCAACGGATAAACATATACCTACCACGATTTTTAGTTTGGGAAGTCTGGTAATTGTAATGAAGTGACTGATGTCTGACTTTCGCAACCCAACAAACAAGGGAACTAGACTAACTGAATCATGGTTACACACCAGTTATCCCTTACGGTGTTTTCCCTCACCAACGAGCTAGTGGTAGAAATACGCACATAGTTTAGAAAATTCCAGCGATGCCAAGCTAAACTAGCCAAATCTCGATGGAGTTGATTGTTTATTTCTAAAAAGTAATGAAATCTAGACAAAGTTGTGCCAAGTCTAAGGTTTCTTACTGCGATTTCTTTATTGTTTATAGTTAATGTTGTGTGACTTGGCCGTTGAAGGGGTACAAAACGAGGTGCGCCATGACACCATTGCACATATCTCGACCACTACATTCTCGATAACCACTGATCTAACAAAAAATAGACGTACAGACAGACTTCTATCAATCAGTGATTAGAAGCCCGTCTCTACTGCAAATATTTTTTATTCTGTTTGTTTCAGGCTCGCCTATTCATAAGTACTATTTAAATACGCTCTTCTGGAGATAGGTTGATGCAGTGAGGTCGTGGAGGACCTGGTTTTGTACCCTTCAACGGCCAAGTCACACAACATTAACTATGAACAATAAAAAATCGGAGTAAGAAACCTTAGACTTGGCACAACTTTGTCTAGATTTCATTATTTTTGGAGATAAAGGTTTTGGTGGGTTAATTTTTTCACGTTTCACCTGGTTAAACACATGTTTGAAATCGGTCCTATATTTTTGAATACATTCGTTACAAACATATAAATATTTCCTCTTTTTAATAGACTAAAAAAGGACAATTCGACATGTATATTTTTTTTATGTTTGTTCGCCGATTACTTTGGCATTTATGAACCGATTTAGATGATTATTTTTAGTTAGAAAGTAGAGAGTCCCGGAATGGTACCACGATAAGAATATCATTATCTGATGATGGGATCCTGGAAAAATTAATAAAATAAATAATAATAAATATTTCACAACATCACGTACATTGACCTGACTCCGAGATAGGTAACAAAAGCACCTATGTTGTAGGATTACAAATATATACATATATTACTTTTCTTTTGTAAATACATACTTATAATACATAGAAAACACCCAGACCAATACAAACAGACGTGTTCATGCACACAAATGTTTGTACAGTGCGGGGATCGAACCCGCAATCCTTGGACCAAAGGCAGCGTTCACTACCACTGTTCCAAACGGGTCGTTAAAATGAGGGGAACCTTCAAATTTTAAAGGCACACGTAATGTGTTTGTATATTTTAACATAAGTACATATAGACTTATATAACATAGAATAATATAGAATAAAGGGAAACCCGTGACAATCTCGTTTCGGTTTTTGAATCGGCAACAGCCGTATTGAGCAAAATTAATTAAATGTTAATTGTTTTCAACCGCACAATTTTATTGCAATTTGGGTCGCTTATCCTGATGTTTTTGTTAAAGAGAACATTTTCTGAAACTCATTTAACAAGCGATCCTTCGAATACTGTTAACTACTATTCTTTAACTTCATGATAAAAGCACGCGATACCACGGCGTCACAGAAAACCAGCGTGAAGCAGCATTATGCTGTGTTTCGCTGCGTGAGTGAGGGTATTGGAGGCCCAATCCGGAAGAATGGGGGTTTTAAAGGTTAGCAAAGCACTTGTGACTCCTGCCTGCCACTTATTACATAACACATTACGTGGGAGAGCCACGCTTCGGCATGAATGGGCTGGCTCGACCCAAGTAATTCCACGTCCTCACAGAAAATCGGCGTGAAACAGTGCATGCGCTGTGTTTCGCTACGTGAGTGAGGGTACCGGAGGCCCAATCCATTGGAATGGGGGTTGAAAGGTAAGCAGCGCACTTGTGACTCTACTGTCGTTGCGGCTGTCTAATGTCTATGGGCGGAGGTATTAATTTTTTATTCCAAATCCTCGGCTAACCATATACCACTTAGTACCGCAGGATAGTGTCAAAATTGATCAAATCATTCATTCATTCATTCAGTGACGTTTCGTTTAAGATAACATTGTTTTGTTATTTGAAGTAAAAATATTTTTTAAAAGTTTAGGGAAGAATAAATTATGATAATGTATTAAATAAGGTATCCAAGTAATATGATTAGGAATTGCTTCTATTTTTGAAATTAAATCCAAAAACATACTTGCTCACAAATAACTTAGGTACTTACCGTAAAACGGAATGAACTGTCACATGGACAAACTGTCAATGTCACTGAATCGATATATGGAGGTTATTATTTTAGTACTCATTTTAAACTAGGTGGTTTAACATAGTTGATATACGAACTTTGACTTTGACTGGCTCGGTGGCGCAGTGGTTAGAGGGTCGCACTTTAAAGCGACGGCTGCGCAAGAGGTCCCGGGTTCGATCCCTGGGTCGGGCCAAAAATTTGTAACTAAGTTTTCGGCAAGAAACTATTAGTGGCAGCCCGGAGTCTGAAAGCTGGCGGTCTTTTCCCCCGTGCCTCGGAAAGCACGTTAAGCTGTTGATCTGCGTCCGTTCCCTCTCCGATCGTGTCACATTAGTATCCCGTCGGATTATGAGGGCAAGGGAATAGAGAGTGCACTTGTGTTTGCGCACACATTGAGCTCTATAATACATCCTGCTTACGTGGCTGATCGTTGAGATTGGCCGCCGTAGCCATAATCGTTTGGAGGATATTATTATACGAACTTTAAACTTAGTATTTTAATATTGTTTATTATAGTTCTTGAATTATTTCTAGCATTAATCCCACTACTTATTTTAAGCCCCGTTTTGAAATAAAAGGAGTGACGTTGAACAAGTGAACAGGTTAACAAATTAAAGAAAACTAAATTTAGTGCTCGGAGTACATAACAATTATTTTTAATTATAATAAGCAAACAAATAACAACAACAATTCAATTCAATAAGTGTCTCAAGACAAAAGTCTTGTATGTGTGTGTGTTGCCAGTGATGACATACGGAACCAAAACGTGGCCGCTTACAATGTGCCAATTGAGGAGGCTCAAAGTCACCCAGAGAGCAATGGAAAGGGCTATGCTCGGAGTCTCTTTGCGTGATCGTATCAGAAATGACGAGATCCGCAGGAGAACTAAGGTCACAGACATAGCCCAAAGGATTGCATGTCTCAAGTGGCAATGGGCATAGCGAGGAGAACAGATGGCCGTTGAGGCGGAAAGGTCCTCGAGTGGAGGCCACGTACAGGAAATCATAGCCGTGGCAGCTCCCGGGGGACCTGGAGGTCCGACGATCTGGTGAATCTTGCGGGAATCCATTGGATGCGGGCGGCACAGAAGCGATCTGTGTGGAGAACATTAGGGGAGGCCTATGTCGAGCAGTGAACGTCTATTGGCTGAAATGATGAAGCAAACAAATAATGTATTTACTAGCAAATATGTAACTACAAATAAAGCCACGGACTTAGTCTGTGGTATGTAATTTAATCAAATGAAAATGGAGTCTATTCGAAACCTTCAGGTTTCCTCATGACGTTTTCCCTCACAGAACCGAGTGAATGTTAGATTGATTTCAGTTGCTACTAAAACATCAAAATTAAAACTAAAATTATTTCTGATCATGGTAACCACCGACATGCAACCGCAAACCACAAACCACGATTATACCTCTTGTTTGCTTTATATCTGTTTTTTTTTGTCTTCTTGTACTTTTTTGTGTGATAGGTGGCAGACGACTAGTTAGATTACCTGATGGAATGCGATTGCCTCTACCCATGGACACTCGCGACACCAGCGGAATCCCAAGTACGCTGCCAACCTCCGAACCCCTTTTCCCCTTTTTGGGCCTTCGGTACGCTCACTCACGCAGCGAAACGCACGCACAGTGCTGCTTCACGCTGTTGTTCTGTACTTGATTAATCATTTATTTTATTATAATTTAGTGTTGCCTTTAACGTGCATATCCATCATGTGCTCTATATAATGGGCTATAAAACGTCATCATCATCATCATCATCATTTCAGCCAATAGACGTCCACTGCTGGACATAGGCCTCCCCTAATCTTCTCCACACAGATCGGTCATGTGCCGCCCGCATTCAATGGATTCTCGCGATCTTCACCAGATCGTCGGTCCACCTTGTGGGGGGCCTGCCACGGCTGCGACTTCCTGTGCGTGGCCTCCACTCCAGGACCTTTCTGCCCCAACGGCCGTCTGTTCTCCTCGCTATGTGCCCTGCCCATTGCCACTTGAGGCATGCAATCCTTTGGGCTATGTCTGTAACCTTAGTTCTCCTGCGGATCTCATCATTTCTGATACGATCACGCAGGGAGACTCCGAGCATAGCTCTCTCCATTGCTCTCTGGGTGACTTTGAGCCTCCTTAATCGGCACATTGTAAGCGGCCACGTTTCGGTTCCGTATGTCATCACTGGCAACACACACGCATTGAAGACTTTCGTCTTGAGACACTGCGGTAGGTGGGCCGAAAATATGCTGCGTAGCTTCCCGAACGCTGCCCAGCCGAGTTGGATTCGTCGATCGACCTCTTTCTGGAAGTTGGACTTACCAAGCTGGACTTTTTGTCCGAGGTAGATGTACTCGTCTACAACTTCCAGTGCAGAGCTTCCAACCTTCACAAGAGTGGGTACGACATGGATATAAAACGTATTTTTTAATAAATACAAGAAAAAAACATGTTTTTTTTCTCGTGACGACGACAACAAAAACTCTATATTCTTAAGTTTTTCCGACGAGAGAGCCACGTCTTGTCAAAAAATGACCGCTTCGATCGGACTTATAGCATGGCCTCGGACAAAACCAGCGTGAAGCAGCGCTGATTATGTTTCCTATCCTCAGAATTCATGAAATCGGTAATTCCTCTGTAGACTTAAGTATTAAGATATTCAATAAGCTCCCACAAAATGTCATTAACTTACTGGATAAGTTTTAGTCTCTTATCAAAACCTGCCTAATAAAGAAAGCTTACTATAGTGTAGGTACAAGCCTATTTAAATGATAAGGATTTTTGGTCGTGTTAATCAATATATCTTGTGAGTTGTTATTCCTAGTAGTCTGTTAACTTTGATAATTGTATTTGTTTTTCTTTTTTCAATTGAGACTCTGTAACATCGCCCTTATTTGAAAAGAATAACTACTGAGTTTCTTGCTGGTGTCTTCTCAGTAGAAATGAACATTCCGTACCAGCGGTAGATGATACCTGTACCTAATTGACATTCATAAATGTTCTGTATGGACCTAAATTGAATAAAGATTTTGTTATCTTATCTTATCTCTTTCGCCGAGTAAGTGAGTGTACTGGAGATCCTATTTAAAAAAGGGGAAAAAGTTAGCTTACTCCACTGGTGTCGTGCGACTCTATGGGCGGCACCGACCGCTTACCATCATCATCTGTGTTGTTAACGTCCTCTTGTCAATGTCACTCAAGTGCCTTCTGATCTAGGTCGGTCTTATGTATTGGATAATTTTGTATCTGTCAATTTTGTTTTATCTTCTTTTATTGCATGTCAATATTTATATTTCTTCTAACGCAAAGGCGTCACCGAAGGTCCAGCCTGAAAAGCAGCGCCTCAGCTGTTGCTTGCGGCAGTTGCAGTATATGCTGAGGCTGAGCCTTGTTGGCCGCAACTTTTATGCTCTGTACCGTTTTTAACCACCGACGCAAAAACGACGGGGTATTATAAGTTTGACGTGGCATCGTAGCTCCCGAACAAATGAACCGATTTTGATTTTGTTTTTTTTTTGTTTGAAAGATGAATAAAGAGAGAGTATTCTTAGCTATGTTGGATAAAAATCGATCCAAGATGGCCGCCATCATAAATATTTGGATTTTATGTTTTAACACAACTCCCACAATGAAGGTATCATATAAAAGGGCTTGAGTAGCAGAATATATTAATTGTGAAAAATTTCAAATCCAAGATGGCCGCCGTCAGAAAATGACGAATAACCTATTTGTTGTTCCAACTGCCTCAATATAGGTTTGAAATTGAAAATGAGGTTTATGAAAGAGCTTTAGTTGTGTCGGGGGATTTTTAAATTTTAAATTTATTTATTATTTGTTTTATGTATGATGTGTTATGGTCAATAAAGAGTTCTCTTTCCTTCTTTCTTACCTTCTCATGTGGTTCCTCCTCCTCATCTTAGCGTGTAGTCCCCAGTTGTGTCCAAAGTTATCGCTTGGAAGCCTGGGGTACGCTCAAATCATGATCCAGGATTGGGAAAGTCCAGTAATTACAGCCAAAGAAATTGATTTGTTTGATATGCTATGAGCACTTATTACCTTTCGTAAATTTGTCATAGTATTACCTGTTGCACAGAAAGTTATGCTTTGCAGTTAGATCAGAAAGTTCATATTTGCTTGTAGCAACATTGATTACTTTTGATGTAAAGAAATTTTACAGGTTGGCAAATATTTTTAAAAGGGTACTAATTAAACAAGCTTCTTTTTAATAGCATTATTCGCCTCAGAAAATATATGTTACCTTCTAAATTACTAAGTCGGCCACAACCAATGCGCGTCTTAATAATAGTATCTCAGACACTAGTTATCTTATATGTAAGCCACTGTAAATATAACTCAGCATAGTGGTTATTTTTTAGCATCTAAATTTGTGGTATGCATTCAAATAGGAAGCTTCTAAAGTATTAATATATGACACCAAAATAGTAAGAATATTGGCCTCTAATTGCATAATTTAGTATGAATAAAATGTAACTCATCCTACATTAATCGATTGTTAAATGTACCTAAAATTGTCATCAAATAGTATAATTAAAGCCACTACATATTATTATTATGTATTACACATGAACTATTAAGGACAGTCAGCCAGAGCGATGGTAGCCTAGTGGTCTAGAACGCGCCCTCCATGCGGAAGGTCGATTTCTCTAGATTTTTCAAATCTATGTGCATATTTCTATATTTACCTCAGCGGTGAAGGAAAACATCGTGAGGAAACCTGCTCGTTTTTGATAGTTTCAGAAGCGTGTAACCATGATTCAGTTGGTCTTGTTCCTCTGTCAAAGGGTTGCGAAGGTCAGACGGCAGTCGCTTCATTGTAATTACCAGGCTCCCCAAATCCTGAATCATGATCAAAGCGTACCCTGGGCTCCAAAGCCCAGCTTTGGACTCGACCGGGAATTATACGCAAAATAATTCTATGTACGCAAATATGAAGAAGAAGAAGAACTATTAAGGACAGTCATAGTAAAACCATTTATTTATGCAAATCATTTTGTGTATTAATTAATAGGTGTAACAAGTACAATCATTTATAGAAAAGTAATTAATAAACATTAACACGTATAATTACGTGATTAAAAGAAAAAGAAAATAAGGGCTTCGGCACAAGTATCGAATAGCGCTCTCTGATTGGTGCAAATGACCGGTTGCTGTCATGTCGCGCACTCGCGCCAAATCGTACAGTGGCTATTTTCACGATAAAAGAATATGAAGTATTATTTTACATGTTAAGTTATAATATATGATGTTGAGTATTGAAGCTTGAATACATAATTTTTGAGGAGCTTGTATTGAAGCTGTAAAACGTAATATGGTGATGAGTTACAAATTTCGTGGCTGAGTTAGTAAATTAGTTTGCAATGTATAAATCAGAAGGACAAGGAAAATTAATTGTTGATATTGACTTGACGCTTTCTTTAACATTTTTAGTTGGCGTTGTAAAGAAGATGAATCAGTTAATTAAAGGCTATGTCAATTTCTCGGTGCTTAGTTAGTAAATTAGAAGTTTGCGCGCGTGGCCAAATAAAAATTCTGTGGCCTTGTTTATTATTTCTCTTTTTAAAACGCTATGTTGGTATGACTGATTAATTCATCTCTTGTGTGCTACATACCACATTAGACTGCCTCAGTGGCGCAGTGGTTAGTGGGTCGCGCTTTAAAGCGACGGCTGCGCAAGAGGTCCCGGGTTTGATCCCCGGGTCGGGCCAAAAATTTGTACCTAAGTTTTCGGTAAGAAATTCTTAGTGGCAGCCCGGAGTGTGGATGTTGGCGATCTTGTACCCTCGTGCCTCGGAAAAGCCCGTTAAGCCGTTGGTACTGCGCCCTATCTCTCTCCCGTCGTATCACAGTAGTGTCCCATCCACAGATCAAAATATGAGGTTAAGGGAATAGAGAGTGCTTTTTTGTTTGCGCACCCACTTGAGCACTATAATATATCCTCTGTATGTGGCTGATCATTGAGATTAGCCGCCGTTACCGTAATCGGTTGGAGGATATACTTATATAATCACATGACATATATATTATTTTAATTAACTCCCATCTGTTAAATCTCAACGTTTATAACATCATAAAAGAGGTTACTTTAAAAACATCAGTACCCCCAGCAACGTGAGGATAAACTCGTATGATAAGAATATGGCTTTGAGAAAATATCGTCTTTGACGTAGAGGGCACGAACAGCCATAAGTAAGCAGGGTAAACAAACAGGGTAAACAATGAGGGTGGTAATAATGAAACGTTCTTCATTGCTTTTAAATGTCGTAGGAGAATAGAAATTCTATTAAGCTATTATTGGCTACGAAAACAAATTATAATTTAGGAAATACCTATTTATTAAAAATTACCTAAGATTTTTTTAAAGTAGAGGCGACCAACGAGCAAGCGCGTCTTTTTTTGTCTTCTTTTTTTTGTTTTTCAAATAAAGAAATAAATATTTCACAACATCATCACATACATTGATCTGACTCCGAGATATCAAGCACCTGTGTTACGGATATCAGAACCAACAGTGGGATTACAAATATATACATATAATACTTTTCTTTTGTAAATACATACTTATAATACATAGAAACACCCAGACTAATACAAACAGACGTGTTCATGCACAGAAATGTTTGTACTGTGCGGGGATCGAACCCGCAACCCTTGGACCAAAGGCAGCATTCATTACCACTGTTCCAAACGGGTCGTCAACTGTCACCTGATGGAAAGTAATTCGCCGCCCATGAACATCCGCGATATCAAAGGGACCGCTAACGTGTTGCCGGCTTTTTTAAAAAGGAGTACGCTCTTCTCTTGAAGGTCCCTAAGTCGTAGCCGTTGGGAAATAATCCCGCAGGCAAACCGTTCCACAAGACTGAGGTACGTGGAAGAAAGTCCACAGAAAATATAAAAATACAAGTAAATTGGCTACAGGCTATGACCCCGTTGTTACGAATACCACAGTCAACAAACGCCTAGCAACGGGGTTACCAGATTTATTGCCAACACCTATACTGGCCGATAAAGGAGTTTATTCGATAGGTACTAGCTGTGCTAGTTTTACCTTCGTAGTGATACGTTATATTATGGACTAGTGGCCCGTCCCCTCTTCGTTTCGGGACATTTAGTTTCACTTAATACTAAGAGATGGCGTTATGTGTCGATTACAACGCGCAAGCGTTTCGTGTTTACGGATTACCTTTAATGAATGAGACATTTATTGACACATCAAATACATTACAGATTTCACACGAATTATGATATGGGAACAATAATAAAAACAATAACAATATTAAAAACAATAAGAATGATATAATTAAGTGTTGTGCCTGATAGGCGCCCGCTCAGCATAAGTCGTGCCGGGTCTTTGCTGACATGTCACGACGCTTTGGTATTTTGCGAGTAGCATATTGTGTGTCTGTTCAAGATAAAAAAGAGTGTTATGAAAATAGAAAAAAAGAAATAAGACGATAGATATATAAGCTTTGCTGCCTCTTTATAAATAGTATAGATGATTAAAGCCTCCTAGATTATCCAACCGACCCGAGCTTTCAAATAATCTGAATAAAAACAGAAAGCAGTTGGCCTGTTACATCCGAGATCGAGTTTTCCACTGTAAAAATAAAATTAAAAAAAAAACATATAACCCGTGAATAGAATTCAATTGGCTCAATAAACAAGTGCAAACTTATGATTTGCTTTTTAAAAATAACATTATCTTGCTCGCCACAAATATGTTCTTACAGTCACACATAAAACTATTTGTCAAATTTCTACATTCGATTCTCACCATAATATCAAACACGTTCGGCTCAATATCAATGGAGGAATTTTAACAAATTGCAATAACCTCATGTATGAGCTGTACTTAGGTAAAACTAAAACAATAAATGTTTAACTAATACACTTAATTATATACAAATTCTTGAATTAAAAGGGCAAATTGTTTTATGCTAGAAGCGATAAGCAAACTCACGTCTGGGGGTCTCCTGATGAGAAAGAATCATGCTACATATAAACATCTGCGAGATCAGAAGAATCACTGATCCGATTGTGGCTTTAGAAAAGGCTTATATTTCCAAGTTTGCTCAAAATCAAGAAATAGCTAATCTAACATAACCTTTTTGCTCACCAAAATCTGATAATTGCTCATCAAAATATAGTTTGATGCGCAATGAGTCTTTTTGGTATGCAAATGGGTAATTTTTAGAGGGTTGGTTTAATATCTTTCCCATATAAAAATGAGCTCGTATGTCTCTTGAAGGTCTCTAAGTCATGATCATCAGGTATTCCCAATGGAGCCAAACCTTGTCAAACAACTGAGGTACTTTGTGAGTAAATTAGGAAGGTATGTACCCACTCGTAGTGTATGCTCGTACAACATAAGCCGTAGCAAACGAGTAATCCCTCTTGTGCTACGAAATTCGTGGCTCACTACGAGAAATACTACGAGTATCTTCCTAACTTTGGCTACACAGTTAATTATAGGTAGCTAGTGACTTGACATTACGTACCTACCTGTAAGGTGTTCGGATCCGAGCATGCACTTCACCTTCGATTTTTCAAATCTTTGGGCGTATTTCTTCCATTCGTCTACGGCGGTGAAGGAAAACATAGAGACGGAAACTTGTAACCTTGACATTAATCTATTCAAAACTAAGTTGTACTGTTAAATGTTGGTTGTTCTTTATTTTTGTTTTCATTATGATGCACAAGCGCGCCCCTAGACATCTGCTCGCAATACATGTTAGTCATGGAAACATGGAATGTTTCGCTTTGTGGGTGAGGTATCGGAGGCCAATTCTATCGGTGTTTCTGGTGGCCATGGGTGGCGGCAATTATTTAAAAACAAATGATCTGCTCATCAGCTGCCTATCACATAAAAAAAATATATTTAAATTAAAAAAATCACAAAGCAAGTTCAACAAAGAAAATTAAAAAAACTATTTTAAATATGATACAGTTTCTGTTTAACAAATAACTCTGTCGAACCGTTCAAATACGTATTCTAATGCCATCAGGTTAAAGCTATCTAATTCTAAGTAGATACCAAAAGTCGAGTGACCCAAGAATAGGGAGCACAAAGACTTGGTTGTAGATAGGGCAGAAAACTTATATTGGGTTGAGCGAGAGGACCGAGTAAAATCTTATCGCGACCAAACAACCAGCTTACAAGTTCCACGGTATCTTTTATCTTTCGTATAAACAGCGGTGGCTTGTTTATTTCCAGTTGCGAGCCACAACTTACCCAGAGTGGCTATTTGTTAAATTAAAATCACTATTTGCTTTTGTTTGTTGAGCTCATTGAGAGTTCCGATGAGTTACGGTTTTTCCCACTTGCGTAGATGTTTCTATAGTTTAAGAGTTCTCTTTTGTAATGGGCTGTGATTGAGTTGAAAGTAATCATTTCGAAAGCGCTATTTGTGTTATCTGTAGCTGAAAAACTTTGACTGCCTCGGTGGCGTAGTAGGCGAGATCCCGGGTCGGGCCAAAAATTTGTACCTAAGTTTTCGGGAAGAAACACTTAGTGTCAGCCCGGAGTCTGGAATTTGGTGGTGTTGTATCCCGGTGCCTCAGAAAGGACGTTATGCCGTTGATCCTGCGCACATCCCTTTTCGATCGTGTCACGCTGCTGTCTCAACGGAATATGAGGGTAAGGGAATAGAAAGTCCACTTGTGTTTGCGCACACACTTGAGCACACCAACCTTCATCTCAGCGTTGAATTCCTGGTTGCGTCCAAAGCTGTCGCTTAAGGTGACGGGAAGGGCGCACTAGCAACCTCAATCGATTTTAATGTTTTGCTTGGTTATTTAATAGATAGTATAAGTGTTTGCCGATAGGTTGTAACCCCATCATCATCAGCCCATTTAAGTCCCCACTGTTGGAGCACGGGCCTCCCTCAATCACATGAATGGTAATTGCCATACTCACCACGCTTGGCAGACGTGTCGGCGAGGGTTTTGATATAAATGCAGAGTTTTCCTTCTCTGGTTGCTGACGATCATGCCAGCAGCTTTACCTTAGTCGCCTTTTACGACACCTCGGTAAGAGTGACGGTGGCCTATTCTACTCTGCCGGGGACCACACGATCGTAACCCCGAAATGGTTTAAAAAAGATCCGGTTTAGTAGCTAAAAATTAAAATCGATTGGCGTTGCTAGTGTGCCCTACCCGTCACCTTAAGAGCCTAGGGTAAGCTTACGCACGCAGATTACGTACTGGGTAGAAGTCTGGTAATTAAAATGAGTGACACCCGTCTGACCTTGGCACTCCTTTAACAGGGAAACCAGACCAACTGACTCATTACACGTTCAGAAACTATCCGTAACATACAGGTATCCTCACGGTGATTCCCCTCACCCCCAAGGTAATGGTAGAAATTTGCACACAGATTGGAAAACTCTAGATATGCATGCTCGGATTTGAACCACGACCCTCGCATGGAAAGCGCGATAATTATCTACTGAGCTACTATCGCTCCGAAGCGCCCTGACGCCCTGTTGGTCTAGTGGTTTAACTACCGGGCTGTGATCTTGGGGTCCTGGGTTCGATTCCTGGGTCGAGCAAAAAGTGTGTTTCGAATTTTTCGAACATATCTCAGGTTTGTGATCACCAATCCGCATAGGCAAGCGTAGTGATTAAGCCTAATCCCATCATAGTAGCGATGACTTAATTTCTATATTGGAGGTCTTTTCCCTGCAATGGGACAGTTATAGGATGATACTTTTACCATCGTTATCCGTTTGACAGCATACCAGTAACAAGACCATTCCAAAAGCAATTCAATATTTGGTGATACATCAAATTTAGGAATCTAATGTGTGACAATAGCGAATCGAAATGCATGCGGAATGCATTGTGCATATACAGCGGTTTGCGGTCTCAGCGCAATAACTGTGGCTGGGCGAGCTTTGGCTGCCCAATACGAGAAAATTACTCGCTCTGTTGTTAGACCGAATAACTCTATACTTGTCTAGCTCCAGTCATGAGTGTAATTCTTGTTGACTGGCCCACAACCTTTGGGTCTCTACCAAATGGGATGTTGCATTTGGCGCATTTATAAAGTTGCCTCATACGCTAAAGGTTCTGGGTGCAATCCCCACCCTGGACAAACATTCGTGTAATAAACCCGAGCTATGTTCGAAAAAATCGAGACATACTTTTCGCTCGACCCGGGAATTGAACTTAACCCACTAAACCATCAGGGCGTTGGGTGTAATATATGTATTTAAATATTATTCCTCTGTTGTATGAAAGTAACTTACATATCTTAGTATTTCGATAACGTAATACATTGTTAATAATACATTAAAGCAACACTAACACTTGTTAATCAATATTTTTGATTAGACACCATATAACTTACATAAAACTAGTTAAAACTTCTCAGCATAATACTTTCATAAGCACTTATGTTTTTAGCTTTTGCAAGCCATTAGAAAAGTTGGCAGTATTTTAATTGGAACCATAAATAAAGAAAATAAAATGGCTAACGAAGTTTTCAAGATTCTGTTTCATAATTTAGCAATTTGTTGTTTGTAATACTTCGTAGTTACTTAATTTGTTATTTTAGAAGTGGATTGAAAAGTTTTTTTTACGATTTAGTTTGAAGACCTCGCACGCGTAGAGTGGCTTAGGTGTCCTAATCTGGACTGGTCCCTGGTTTTTTTTTCCAGTTGAAGCGTGGGACTAGCCCTGGACGAGTTGCAAGCGTCCATAGGCTGTGGTAGTCGCTGACTGTCAGGCGAGCCGCACGTTTTTTTTTTGCCATTCTTAGCGTGTGATTCCCAGTGGCCTTCATAGCTGTCTCTTCGGAGCCTGGGGTGCACTTGAACTATTATCCAGAATTTGGGAAGGCTTCTTTGCCAGAGTAATGTGCACTAAAGTGTAGATGTTACCTATCTTCGCTCTATGGTGCATTTTTTTATTGCTTAAAATAGGCAGATGAGCTTGCGGCCCATTTGATGGTAAACGGTAACCGCCACTCATAGACATCAACAATGCCGGAGCACAGTCATGCCACTGCCTACCGTGAAAGAAGAACGCATTTCAAACCTCGTTAAAAAAGGACATGTCATTGCGATCAGGGAACACCGCGACTGGAAGCTTATTCCAGAGTTTGCACGAGGGTGGAAAAAAAGAGCGCTGGAAACGAAGCGTTCTGGAAGGCAAGACGTGTATATCTTCCTTTCAATATCTATATACTAGCTAGAGTCTACTCCATTCGTCTTGTAAAAGCGAATATTCCGTCGAATATTGTAAGGCTAGTCGAGCAATTATTGGAATGGTTTTCGCCACGCTCACTGACTCGCTAGTCACAGCAGGACGCAGTTGGATCTGTTCATAATTAATTTAGTAGAACCACAGTAGAACATTCCCTGAGAGCTTGCACTTGAGCGCTGCCGCTGCCGGCAATCTACGATCAACACGGGGATGTGGGTGTAATGATTCAATTATTGATAGTACCTATCTACTTAATTGCATACTGATGCGAGACTTTTGAAGTTTGAAAACAATAATGTACTCCGCCGATATTTCACAGTACTTCGCGCACCCATTTTTACTGGCGGTGCGTAGCTTGCGCGCAGTATGTGTTGCACGCATATTTTTGGCGTCCTTTTTTATTTTTTTGACAGAATGATATCTTTTTTTTATTATGGGTCTACTCGAAGATGATTCGCCAATGTCAAGCAACTTATTGAGAATAAGTAGGTAGTCAACAGTCGAAGTCAGTCACAGTCACTCAAAAAAACTTCAGTGTTTTAAGTTTTATCGACCTACGGATTCAGCGGATATCACTCTAAAAGCAATCGCGAGTTTTATGACTATATTAGGTCCAAGCAAGTTGTCACGAGACAACGCACTCGACACACAATAGCAGTGTAAAAAAACGATACAATCCAATCTAATTATTAGGATCATTTTGCGGCACTTCACTGCACAAATAAACACCAAATTTGTACATTAAAGACCACTAGACATCAATTTAAAACCTTTGAATTGCATCAGCCCACGCGTCTTGTCTTAGCCCTACCCGCCGAATCCCGAATGATAACTTTGTCCTATGGCCATTTGAGAAATTTGACTGTTGCATAAAGTGGCAGCTGTTGAATAAAGTTCAAAAAAGAAATCATAATGCGTTTTATTGTAATCAGAATGTGGCTTTTAATTTATGGATGAATATTCCTACACGTATGTTCACGTGATTCACGTGAATTCGTTCAACTTTTTGGGGAACATCACTAGAGTTTAAAAAGAAAATAGGTTGACACACACAACATTGTACCAACGTTCAATTCTCTAGAAAAGTAAATGTTTGATAAGTTTGTAAATAGTTTAACAGAGAAATTAAATCGTGAAATTATTTTTTTTGTCTATATTGAAATAAATTAATGCAAACATATTATTTAAAAGTTAAGTACCTAATTGTGCTTTTTAACCTAAAAAGATTAATAAATTTAATGACCATTGTTACAAGGTAACGTTGTCGAAGTTTGTTGAAGGGTCAAATGTGGCCTTTTATATTTGCCCAACTATAAACTTACAAACGTTATGTCAGACATTTCAATAGCGCGGACCCCTGACTGACGGCTTTACGCAATCGCTTCAATTCCGCTAAAAGTTAGATTGACTGACGTGCCAGTGTTGCGAAACATTGGCTGCTACTATGACTAGCGTCAACTATCGGGCGGATTCAGTTTGGCTCCTATAAAAAGGCGAAGCTTTTATTTTTGATTAAAAGTTTTGTTCCAGTTGGGGAGAATGTGTCGGAATATCAAAGTGGTGATAGAGTAGCAGAAGTTGTAAAACGATGTTAAGCTAAGCTGGCGTATCTCAGGTTGAATATTATGAGTTCTTGTAGAAAAAATGATTGAATATTCTATCGAGCACGGCAAAAGGTTTGGCTCCTCGTTCCTGCCCCGAGCCATCAAGACATAGAATGCCCTCCCAGATCATGTGTTTCGTCCACAATCCAGGGTCTTTTAGGCGGGGCGTGTAGCGGCATCTCAGCAGGCCATCAGGGTGAGAATGGCAGACTCAATGGGTACTTTGCTAGTTCTTTTGTGGCTGTCAGCCCTTATTCCCGCTGTCCACCCTCTGCTTGTCCACCCAGGGTGGACAGTGAAACAATTGTTAAAAAAAAATCCCGCTGTTCACCCCTTCTTGGTTGAAAGAGGGGGTGGACAGCGGGAAGTTTTTAAACAATTGTTTCACTGTCCACCCGGGGTGGACAAGCAGAGGGTGGACAGTGGGAATAAACCCCTGTCAGCCTCATATTTGGATTTCACGGCCGCTTACCATCAGGCGGAGTTGGTCATCCTGATTGGCCTTTCTATTAAAAAAAAGCACTCAGTAAATCTGACAGAAACCCAGCGTGAAGCAGCACTGTGCTGTGTTTCGCTGCTTTAGTGAGGGTACCGGAGGCCCAATCTGGGGGGAAAGGGGAGTTTAAAGGTTGGTAGTGGTACCCGCGACACCACTGTCCATGGGCGGCGGCAATCGCTTACCATCAGGTGATCCGTCTGCTGGTCTGGCACCTTTGTCATATTTTTTTTAACTAATAGGATCCTTACCAAGTAATCTTCTTTTAAAAGATGCAATTACAATAGCTCTTTTAAAGGTTAAAGGAAATCTAATCAATCTGGAAATCACTATCCATTACGGAACGTAGCCCCAATGATCGCCAACTATCTCGTTCCTGAGAAGTTTCGATCAGCTATCTTTCTTCAATCAGCGGAGCAAGGCATTAGTGACGCAGGTCACAGGGTTACCTATACTAAAGAAAGAAACATTTTATTGACTATCACAATAAATAATTTAACAATGAACACTCATTAGAAAACATAGGTAACATTGAAACATTAAAACTACAGACAAAGGTGAGTACGAGAACAGACGGTAGGTAGGTAACACAGTAATGAAAATATTCTTAGTAAATAGGCGTGTGTGGTGGAGTGTGTGTGAGGTGTGCAGGTTTCCTCACGATGTTTTCCCTCACCGCCGAGCAGATGGAAATGGTAGAAATACGCAAATAGATTTGAAAAAACCATTGGTGCATACTCGGATTCGAACCTCGAGCACCTGCGTGGTAGATGCGTTCGTATTCATTGAGCTACCATCACTCTTAAATGTACATGACAAATATTTAATGAAATAAATAAATAAAGATAGATACAAGGTTACTAAACGGAATAGAAAAACTCAAAAAACTCCGTCACGAAAGCGCAATTTCTCAAAATTATAAGTGAATTAGGCAGGATTTTCGTTTACACGTAAATAAACAAGCCGATACGTTCATCGTTCATTTACATTAGAAAACTTCAGGAAAACTGCGAAACTATGATAAATGTGTGTAACGTATGTTAACGGCGCACGGAAAATATGCAGCAGAACGTGCACTATGAATACGAATACAGTAAATCAAAAGATCACATATTCCGAATGTTCTCAATAGGATATTTCGAATGCTGCATTCTCTACGTCACGGCCAGATTTCAAAGCAATCACCAACCGAAGACACATTGTGATTTCAGATTAGTGTATTTTTCTATGCGCATACCTTCATTTCTTAACACGCGCTTCTTCATGGGCAGCGTTGATTACATTACATCAGGTGAAAAAACATGGGCGCTACATTAAAAAAAAAAACCGGTCAAGTGCGAGTTGGACTCACCTATGACGGGTTCCGTAGCAGCAAGTAAGATATATGGAAGGTAAATTGCGGTTTACGGTTTATAACGTATTAAAAAAAAACTACTCACTATATCTAGTTCAAACCAATTTTCGTTGTTAGTTTTCATGATTATGTACATCATATATTGGGGGGGGGGGGGGGGGGACACAATTTAACACTTTGGAAGCGTCTCTTGCTCAAAGTATTGTGTTTAGAAAAAAATTATGTCGAAATTCTCTACATCATTTTTAAAGACCTATCCATAGATACCCCACATGTATAGGTTTGAGTTTCAGTTTCAAGTATGGAGACCACCCAATTTTTTTATATATTTTTTTATTTTTAAAAACCGTAGTAGGCAGTAGTTTTTTCAAAAACCGGACGCGTGTATACGAGCATATTTAGGCGTGTTCGCTCAAACCCGTGATTGTATCGTGTCAGTATCCATATAGATTCTGGCGCCTTGCGCTTATGCGAACTTAGAAGCAAAAAGTGCATATAGGATACCCCTAGCTTCCAAAACCGATCTTACTTAACTCGTACGTAAAAGCCGTATGACTTAAAGTAATATATAAAATTTGAGCATTACATGGCTAGACTAGCTGGCTAGCTAGACTTAAAATATTATGAAAGAAAAATAGGCACATTCAATAACGGACTCCGAGCTCCCAAGCGACAGCTTAGGATGCAATCGGAACAAAACGCTAAGATGAGGAAAAACAGCCACATTCTAAGAGGCATTATTACTCGTAGCTCTGTAGATGAATTCGCTGCCTATTACCAAAAATACAAAAAAAAAGATATAGTTGCTTGTACATATGTCACCGGAAAATAACAAGATCCGTAAGTTTATCAATTTACTAGAAAGTTTATAAACTTACGTAGGATTCTAAACGGGAGATAAATTATATTATTTTACGTCCACAAAGTCGTACATTGATAAACTTACTGAACTCACTCGTAAAATAATAAGTAAGCAATATCCACACGCTATGCGCAAACTGATTGGCATTGCCACTATGAATATTGATCAATCAGAGAGCAGTGTGTTATTTTACGTTTTTCAAAAGATGCGTATATTTAAAAAAGTTTCTGTGATTGGTCGAACCATGTACAATTTTATGAATAGATATCCGTTAGTGTATAAATTTACCGTGTGACGTCTTAAATTGATAAATTTACGAAAGTATGGACGTAAAATAATACAATTTATCTCCCGTTTAGAATCCTACAAAAGTTTATAAACTTCCTATTAAATTGATAAACTTACGGATCTTGCTATTTTCCGGTGACATATATACATTTACTTTCTGTATTATTTTATATTTATATCATATTATTTTTTCGCCGTGTGGTCCCCGGCAGAGTAGAATAGGCCACCCTCACTCTTACCGAGGTGTCGTAAAAGGCGACAAAGGTAAAGCTGCTGGCATAATCATCAGCACCCGGAGAAGGAAAACTCTGCATTTATATAAACCCTCGCCAACCCGTCTGCCAAGCGAAGTGAATATGGCAATTACCCCTCATGTGTTTGAGGGAGGCCCGTGCCCCAGCAGTGGGGACTTAAATGGGCTGATGATGATGATGATGATTTTTTTGGGGAGAAAAAAGATATTTTCACATCATAACCAAGAATGCACAATGCTTCGTCAAGACAATTTCACAGTCATACCGCAGTTTATACCATTTGGTCCGTAATAGCAGCCACAACCAACCGCACGGCCCTGATATGGCTAGCCGCCAGTGCACAAAGGCTCTAAGCAAAATAGGTCATCGTGACCTTGTTGACCATTGAAAACAGACACCCCACCGTCATGAGGCCACCCCAGACTCAACAATCGTACGCCCTTTGAGTCCCTACTAACAATGAGGTGCCAAATCAAACACTCGAGATCCCTTTACCGGAATGATAAGACACTCAATTTAGATCTTGGTTTTTATTTTCAATCTTTTTTTATTTGTATACATATTTCTGCTGCTGATACAATCTGAAACGAAATTTCATTTTATTCTTCTATTTACAATTCGCTTTCCTTTTGACTGAGCAATTCTACAGCTCGAGTGTTATGGATTTTATGTATGCTTTTGGTGACTTAATTTGACGGGAATATTTCCCTAAAACTTGTTTTGAGTTTTTCTTAGTAATCTGGGGGCACGGCAGTGCCCCCGCCAAGTCGAGCGAGAAGCAAACACTGCCGTACCATCCTTTATTGGAGACATTTCGCCGCCTTTTCTGGCTCCTATTTGAGAACATTCGGATAAGACCAGAACGTAGAAATTTTCGTCATTCATTAAGCTATAATTCAAAAGCGGCCACTTTTGACGGTAATCCAAAATTCGAGTGCAAAAGCAGGCCAAACAGTTAACTATACCTATTAAATAAATAGTATAGGTGTTTGCCGAGAGGTTGTAAAGCCGTGTGGTCCCCGGCAGAGTAGAATAGGCCACCCTCACTCTTACCGAGGTGTCGTAAAAGGCGACTAAGGTAAAGCTGCTGGCATGATCATCAGCACCCAGAGAAGGAAAACTCGGCATTTATATCAAAACCCTCGCCAACCCGTCTGCCAAGCGTGGTGAGTATGGCAATTACACCTCATGTGATTGAGGGAGGCCCGTGCCCCAGCAGTGGGGACTTAAATGGGCTGACGATTAAGCTATAATGATCTACTTTTCAATTCTGTATGTCATTTAGTTCCGAAGTTAGGCGAAAGCAAAGTTTCGCACTTTCATCATCATCAAAATAGAACTAGTACTTCCCATAATCAGAGAGAGCTGAACTTTGGCACAGAGTTAAGGTTTAATGGCGACAAAGAAGGAAAACTATGAAAACAAGGATAATCGAAGATCTGGAGTACCTGGTTTAAACCAACTGCATAAATGACTTGGTAATCCCATAGAAATATATGAGATTACCAAATTGTATTTGCTGTTCTCCTTACTAAAAATTTATTAAATCTACGTAACCGAATTACTTAGCACTTATGAAAGAAATACTCATATTATAGGTATATAAAATATTATTATAATGATAATTCTATGTATAATAACACCAACACTAGTTTATTGTAATTATTTTTATAGCAGTGCTATTTCTATGGGTACATACAGAATACCAGGGTCGGGGTGTCTGACACCCCAAAAAATTGAATTATCTTTTTAAAAGATAGTATCTCGAAAACCGATATTTATGTCGGCCAATCTCAGCTATCAACGCAAGATATATTTATAGTTCACAAGTGTTTACGCAGACACCAGTGCACTCTATTTTATTACCCTCATATTTTAATATGACACCAGCGTGAAAAGACTGAAAAAGGATCAGGCAACTAGACCCACAGATTAACGTGCTTTCAGAGGCAGGGGGTACAAGGCCGCTAACTTCCAGACTCCGGGCTGATACTGAGAATTTCTTAACTAAAACACTCAGGTACTGGGATCCCAAGCACAGCCGTCGCCTTAAAAACTGCGCCAACGAGGGAGTCAGTTTAAAAGATATTAAACATAAAAAAATAACATTTCCTCGCATTCATTCAAGCACAGACCGCACATTGATTAATGACGTCAGACGCAACAAAAACGACAACTTTCGCAAACTCGCGCAAGTTTTAAGTGAACTATCGTGCGCGTGAGTTGTCAGCTGTCATAACGTGAAGTCATCAATCAAGAGGTATAAAAGATTTTTAAGACACATAATGGAGTTTCAGATTAAACTCGCTCGTGTAAATTAAGCGTGACGTAAATTTTATATCTCTTTAAAATTTGACCTTTTCATCTTGTAACAGAAAACCAAACCGAATTTCATAGATACTGGAAATCAAGCCCTTAATCATATAAACCAATTGTTCGTCATAAAAGATAGCTATCTGACTTTTTATGTCTTACACGGATGGAAAGTAATTTTGACAAGGTATAAAAGTGAAAAGTGGTAGATATTCTTGCAGCTGACTGTAAATACATTTATTAATTTATAGTTTTTCTACAAATTATAATGTCTTTCTAATTATGCGTAATCACGAACTTTAATTTCAAAAGTATGTAAACACTTACAATGTCAAATCTAGTGATTTGTGTGTATTCCCAAAAAACGTATCGAAGTAGCAGAATATTTTTTTAGTAGTATAAATGAAACATAAGCCATGCATTGGGTTGTATGTATAATATATAAGTAGCTAAGCTTGTATGTATGTAAACTTTTTATATACATAGTATTATAGAAAGACTGCTAAAAATAAAATCAGGAAACATTTAACAAGCCCGAAAATGTTTTAAAATATCTCAGCGTAATGTTACCAATTACTTAAATTATTTGCCCACCCATTCATCAAGATGAAGATGAAACTCAAAAATTTATCCAAACAACCCTTACATTTAAACTAAGCTTAAAACATAAAACCGCTTACCTGTATCCGGAACCTCAAACAGCTGATGGGAGGAGGGGAGTGGGGAGGATTTTTACCCTTTTAAAGAGGGGAGCTTGATACAACACCTGCGTTGCTTAAATTATGTAAATATTCTTTAATTCAAAGTCTCGTAACCTTTTTACGTTCACGCATTTTAGCGTCCCGCGTCGGTAAACCGTCTTTTTGATGTGTATTTAGTAACACAAAAGTGGGGCGTTTGCTTTCACCGATTTTTAATAATCCCTAATAAACTTTGTTAGTAGCTACTGCACTCATTTTACGCAGCTGTTTTTGCACTCTAGCAGGGATTGTTTTAGCAAAAAATATTTTACTCTAGTATATGGTGTGTTTATGATTTAAGACACCCTGTTGGTCAAGTGGTTTAAGTGCCGGGCCGTCATTTCGGAATCCTGGGTCTCGATTCCCGGGTCGAACAAAAAGTATGTTTCAAACTTTTCGAACATTGCTCGGGATTGTGATCACCGAACTGCATTAGGCTAGCGTGGTGATTATGCCTCATCTCATTATAGTTGATTTCTGTGATGGAGGCCTTTTCCCTGCAGTGTATATAGGCTGATACTTGACTTCTCTATGGTGTGTTTACTTAATAACTTCTCTGGCTCAGCGACCCGAATAGAGTCTTGGCCTCCGAAACAAGAAGTCGCTACTTCGGTCGATCCTGTACAAACCTCTTGCCAGTTATTGACCTGGAGCTTGCAGAGATCAGTCTCCATCCAGATACAGAGATATTTTGCTAACCGTGCAAAACTTGTCAGAATGATTATGGCTGTCGCCCGGTAAAAGAAACAGAGGATTCCTCAATCGGAATCCTCTGTTTGTTTTACCGGGCGGCGGCGAACTAACAGTTAAATTGGTAATCTCCATAAGACTTAAGCAGGGTGAGGATATGTCACCAATGCTCTTCAATTAATTATTATCATCATCATCATCATCATCATCCCATTTAAGTCCCCGTGGGAGCACGAGCAAGTGGGGCACGGGTCTCCCTCAATCACATGAGGGGTAATTGCCATACTCACCACGCTTGGCAGACGGGTTGGCGAGGGATTTTATATAAATGCAGAGTTTTCCTTCTCTGGGTGCTGATGATCATGCCAGCAGTTTTACCTTAGTCGCCTTTTACGACACCTCAGTAAGAGTGAGGGTGGCCTATTCTACTCTGCCGGGGACCACACGGCGTAATTATTATAATAAGACCAAAAAAGAGTTATAGCTCGAACCGCTGTGCCTAGTTTCAATAATTATATAGTATTTTAAGCGTTTCTACTTATGACATGTTCAGTTAACGCAGTGGCTAGTGCGCTGCGTACGATTTCAAAATGCAAGGTCGGACTGAAATTCATAATATTTGACAATAAACGTGCTTTACGATACGCAAGGGGCTATAAGGTCATATAACTAACCCATTTTCAGATGGCGGTCTGTCGCTACGAGAAAAACAAGAGCGAAGTAAACTTTGAACTAATTCTATTTTAAAATAGGTAACATGATTTTGCAGTAAATTATTTCAGTAAAATGCATCATAAAGATTGTATTACCTTAACTATGAATCTTATACAACCTAACAACATTAATTTAAAAGTTCATTCCAACCCAAATCGTATTGGATATATTATTTACTGTCCTTTCAGTGAACAGTCACTAGCAAATATAGAATTTATTGGCTAGCCCATATTGTTTGTACATAAGCGTTCTCCTCAGAGCCTTGGATGCTCTCCAAGCAATAGTTCTGCTGGTTTCGTGCTCGGAAATAATGTTTCGACCTTTGTTTTTATACGGTGTTCATATATTTAGTTGTGTCTACCGCTGCGCCCTGTGGGATCCAATAGGAAACGTGGAGTGGAGATTTTTTAAAGAACATTGCCAATGAATAAGATTCTGTTGTTTCTTTTTAACATCATAGTGAAATTATGAGCACACCTGATGGTGAGTGATCACCGCCGCCCAAGGACATCTGCAACACCCGAGGAATCACATTATGCATTGCCGTCTCTTAAGGAAGGAACAAGTCCTTATCTTGAAGGTCACCAGGTCATATCTGTTCAGAAACACCACCGATGACAGCTGGTAACTGGTGGCTTAATTTAAAGCCATCCCGTATCGAACGAGAATGTAACTGTCGCATCCAAACAAAGGAGACACAC
The DNA here is from genome assembly GCA_019059595.1 of Marasmia exigua. Lineage (NCBI taxonomy): Eukaryota > Metazoa > Arthropoda > Insecta > Lepidoptera > Crambidae > Marasmia > Marasmia exigua. Next base: position 15,247,638 of record CM032465.1, on the reverse strand, counting down.
AACGCGTGTGTAGGAGAGGGAAACTCCGATTCGGACGTAACGTCTAGTCTCTTTAAAATAAAGCACTCTGTTTTACTTTCCTAAAATGACGTGAGAAAAGCACTGTAATCGCATTGTACTTTTCTAATATGTGGTTTACTAACATTAGAATATATTGCTGCCATGTACCTTATTTTTGGGGTGCTGATATTTCGGCGCTGTCGCTAGCGACATGGTCACGGTGTTACTTGCTGCCATGTACCTTATTTTTGTGGTGCTGATATTTCGGCGCTGTCGCTAGAGCCATGGTCACGGTGTTACTTGCTGCCATGTGACTTATTTTTGGGGTGCTGATATTTCGCGCTGTCGCTAGCAACATGGTCACGGTGTTACTTGCTGCCATGTGACTTATTTTTGGGGTGCTGATATTTCGGCGATGTCGCTAACGACATGGTCACGGTGTTACTTGCTGCCATGTACCTTATTTTGTGGTGCTGATATTTCGGCGCTGTCGCTAGCGACATGGTCACGGTGTTACTTGCTGCCATGTACCTTATTTTGTGGTGCTGATATTTCGGCGCTGTCGCTAGCGACATGGTCACGGTGTTACTTGCTGCCATGTACCTTATTTTGGGGTGCTGATATTTCGGCGCTGTCGCTAGAGACATGGTCACGGTGTTACTTGCTGCCATGTACCTTATTTTTGTGGTGCTGATATTACGGCGCTATCGCTAGCGACATGGTCACGGTGTTACTTGCGGCCATGTACCTTATTTCGGGGTGCTGATATTTCGGCGCTGTCGCTAGCGACATGGTCACGGTGTTACTTGCTGCCATGTACCTTATTTTTGGGGTGCTGATATTTCGGCGCTGTCGCTAGCGACATGGTCACGGTGTTACTTGCTGCCATGTACCTTATTTTGTGGTGCTGATATTTCGGCGCTGTCGCTAGCGACATGGTCACGGTGTTACTTGCTGCCATGTACCTTATTTTTGGGGTACTGATATGTCGGCGATGTCGCTAACGATATGGTCACGGTGTTACTTGCTGCCATGTACCTTATTTTGTAGTGCTGATATTTCGGCGCTGTCGCTAGCGACATGGTCACGGTGTTACTTGCTGCCATGTACCTTATTTTTGGGGTGCTGATATTTCGGCGCTGTCGCTAGCGACATAGTCACGGTATTACTAAACTCTAGTTACACTGTGACCGTGAAAATAACGTACACGTTAGCAATCCTGTTACAAACGATTCTGATCTGTTAGATTAATCATTGATTAGACAACCCGTTTGAAATAGTAGTAGTGAACGCTACCTTTGGTCCAAGTACAAACATTTGTGTGCATAAACATGAGTGTTTTCTATGTATTATAATTATATATTTACAAACAAAAAAAGTTTTTTACTCGTATGTATATATTTGTAATTGATTCTGATATCCGTAACACAGGCGCTTGAGCTACCTATCTCGGAGTCAGATCAATGTATGTGATGTTGGAAATATTTTTTATCGTTACTATTATTGAACGAAGATCAATCGCATAGATCCTTTTTTTAATTCCTGACACATCGAAAACCTTTCGTTGCTATGCGCGTTTTCTATAAAATGATACTGAATTTCTATTTAACGAATCATGAATGTGGAGCTAGTTACCTAACCGAGTCGTATTGGTATCGCTATCACATCGATGTAGTGATAATTATTGAATATCATGTTTCACCAAAATTATATGCGCTTTGATACGTTACTACATACCAATATCGGATATCACTTAGGCTACGACTTAGGGATCTTCAAGAGAAGAGCATACTCATTTTTAAAACGGCCGGCAACCCATTAGCGATCTCTCTGATTTTGCGAATGTTAATGGGCGGCGATGAATGCTTTCCATCAGGTGACTCGCTTGGTCATTTGTCGCCTCTAGCATAAAAAAAACGATGTTGATGCAATATACGTTTTAATAATCTATTCATATAATATCTTTATATTATATAAAAGGAGAACCTGAGTACCTAACTAAGTGATTAAGTGACTAGGAATGCACCCACAGTCCAAACTATTGACCCTAGAAACTTTAAATTTGGGAAGGGGGTTCCTTTAAAAGTAAAAGTGAGCTATTGCTCACTTTTATTGAATTTAAATTCCCTTCTTATTAGAAGGGATTTTTGAAAATTCAACCTTAAGGGGCTATCTTTGATGTTAGAAATGTGAAAAATTTTAATCAGACTACTAATTTGAATTAAAAAGTAACCCATTTAAAGTGTTATGAAAATAACCCTCAAAAGGCACCCCATTTTATCCCCTATTTCACCAAATAGGGGATAAAATGGCATTATGAAGATTTAGCCATTTTAAAGTGAGAATCTTTAAAATCACTATAAAATATTTATAAATTCAACCCTTAAGGGGGTGAAAAGGGGGTTTGAAGTTTGTATAGAAGTCCGTCATCTTTGATGTTAGGAAAGTGAAAAATTGTATAATATTCATATAATTAATATGAAAAGTAATTCAATTAAATGATTTTGGAAAATCACCCTCTGAGGGGATAAAATGCAGTTTGTTGCATTAGACAGTTTAAAAGTTACAATCTTAAAATTGACGGTTTTGCAACAGTTATGAATAAAAAATTGACTTTTGAATTTTCAACCCCTAAGGGGTAATAAATACTAAAATTGGGTGAGTAACGCCGCGGGCACAGTCTTTTATTATAAAATTTGAATCGGCCATCGTGCGTGAAGTATAGTTGGTTTATGATAGTGGATGACCAGCTTAAATCATTTGAAGTTTTATGCCATGTGATTTTGATAATGTCATCAGTACTCGTACCACCATAAGCCACCGACTCGATAGACCTAGAGCTTAAAGTACCAAAGTCAAAAGTGCCGATCTGAGGGCCTAATGTTGAGCTCTCGACACTGAAGTCGAGTGTCGGATTTGTATGGACGAATGTATGAAATCTCTGAATTCGACATCAATGCGATTAAAAAATAATCTTCAAAAAAAACCGCCTTCAAAAACCATGAAATAAAAAGTGTAAAAAAAATATTTTTAACACTTTATACACCTCAAATAACATTTTATAACAGTACACTCGAGAAAATTTGTAACCGAAGTCGGCGCCCACTACTATCTACTATCTTGTAATTTAATACAACATTCAATTATTCAACAGGGATTAGGCGCCGACTTCAGTAAAATCTTTTCTCGAGTGTACTGGTATAACATGTAAAAAATGTAAAAGGAGAATTGCCCCTTTGCGTAGCTTTCCTGCTTCTTCATTTTCTACCCCAGTGTTGATTCAAATTATAAATTTCGAGTCATTTTAACGCTATAATAATAAAGAAATCGCAGTAAAGAACTTTTTATACTTGGCTTTACTTAGACATTTTATCCTTTTTATAGAAAAAACATCCATCGCAAAAAACGGAACCCTTATCGATTCGTCATGTCTGTCCGTCTGTCCCTCCATCCGTATGTCACAGTCACTTTTCTCCGAAACTATAAGAACTATACTATTGAAACTTTGTAAATAGATGTATTTTGTTAACCGCGTTACAATTCTTACACAAAAATTAGAAAAAAAAATGGGGGGGGGGGTCCCATACTTGAAACTGAAACTCAAAAATTTTTTTTATTAAACCTCTACGTGTGGGGTATCTATGGATAGGTCTGTAAATTTTGTGTGTCCCCCCCCCCCCCCCCTAACTTCTATAATAAATGAATTATAAAATTTAAAAAATTATGAAGTACATAATCATGAAAACTAACAACGAAAATTTGTTTGAACTAGATATAGTGAGTAGTTTTTTTTAATACGTTATAAACCGTAAACCACAATTTACCTACAATATGTCTTACTTGCTGCTACGGAACCCTTTATGGGCGAGTCCGACTCGCACTTGGCTGGTTTTTACTAAATAGTTTCGGTGAGTGCAAGCGTTTTCTTGAGTGGAAGCCATGGGTAAATAAACGCCCTCAAGGAAGACCACATATGCGCTGGAAAGACAACGTGAAGAGGATTTCTGGCTCAAACTGGATGCAAAAATCTCAATGCCGGAAAGAGTTGGAAATGCTGAAGGAGGCTTACACGCAAATCGTTGAAATAGGATAAAGAAGAAGAAAAGTAGAAAGTTCTGGTGAAATAAACTTTTCACACCGGAGAGTGGAGACCGTGAACACACCAGACCGCGAGGCCGCCTACTCAAGCGACGGACTGACGACAAATAAGGTACATGCGGGCGTAAAATGGATGACATCGAACAAGATTGGAGAAACCTATTTCCAAAAGTAGATCAGAAATGATTGTAGATGATGATGATGTATTTTTTTACATTATAGTAGACAAACGAGCAGACGGCTCACCTGATTTGAATTGTTACCGCCGCCCATAGACATTTGTGACACACAGGGTACCACAAATGGGTTGCCGGCTTCTAAGGAAGGAATAAATAAATATAATAATAATGAATAAGCTCTTTTCTTGAAATCACCGATTCGTATCTGTTCGAAAACACCATCGTTAGCAGGTGATTACATAGTTTTAATACGCGCGGTAGTAAGTGGCGTAAGAAATGCTCTGTGGTGGGATAAAATCCATCCAAGTGATGTGGGTGAAATTTGTAGTTCTCGCGTGATGTGCGAAGGTGAAAATTTGCAGCTGGAATAAGGCTGAACAGCTCCTCGGAACACTCCACATTGTAGATGAAGCTTTTTACAATGTTTTAAACACTATTTGGTAATTTCAAAGCGGCAAATTTTACAGAAACCTATTGGAATTGAAGACTCAGGTATTCCAGCTTTTCGTACTCGAATTTTTAAATCTGTATTGGCTCCAATTGTCAGTGCTCCAATAGGCGGCCCGGTGTAAGGATTACGTGCATCAGTCGTTCCCCGAACGAGCGAGTTTCATCCATATCGGTACAGTACGGTTTCATAGTACCGACAATTTATTTCACACAATTTTGCGTTGCTGGGTATAGATGCCTTTTTAGTCGAAGCTTTATATTGCCAAAACAATGTTTCAGTATATATATTTCAATATTTATTTAATGCAAATAACTAAATCTTTTACAAACTTATGGTCGTAAATCTTACATATTAGTACTTATTTTTGACATTTCCTAAACTAGGATGACCTGTGTTTCTATAAAAGGCTAAAAAAAATTCTGTCTATAAAACCGCCTTCAATAACCACGAACTAAAAAGTGTAAAATAATTTTTTTAACACTCTATACTCCTCTAATAACATTTTATAACAATGCACTCGAGAAACGGTGTTGCCGAAGTCGGCGCCCAATACTATCTTGTAATTTAATACAACATTCAATTATTCAACAGGGATTAGGCGCCGAAATCTGATTCTCATTTTTTGGCAGATGTATAAAATTTGAGATCCCCTTAGTTTTTCCAGGATCCCATCATCAGATCCTGATATCCTGATCATGGTACCAAACCAGGACTATCTACTTTCGAACTAAAAAATAATCATCTAAATCTGTTCATAAATGGCAGGATAAAATCCATCCAAGTGATGTGGGTGAAATTTGTAGTTCTCGCGTGATGTGCGAAGGTGAAAATTTGCAGCTGGAATAAGGCTGAACAGCTCCTCGGAACACTCCACATTGTAGATGAAGCTTTTTACAATGTTTTAAACACTATTTGGTAATTTCAAAGCGGCAAATTTTACGGAAACCTATTGGAATTGAAGACTCAGGTATTCCAGCTTTTCGTACTCGAATTTTTAAATCTGTATTGGCTCCAATTGTCAGTGCTCCAATAGGCGGCCCGGTGTAAGGATTACGTGCATCAGTCGTTCCCCGAACGAGCGAGTTTCATCCATATCGGTACAGTACGGTTTCATAGCACCGACAATTTATTTCACACAATTTTGCGTTGCTGGGTATAGATGCCTTTTTAGTCGAAGCTTTATATTGCCAAAACAATGTTTCAGTATATATATTTCAATATTTATTTAATGCAAATAACTAAATCTTTTACAAACTTATGGTCGTTAATCTTACATATTAGTACTTATTTTTGACATTTCCTAAACTAGGATGACCTGTGTTTCTATAAAAGGCTAAAAAAAATTCTGTCTATAAAAACCGCCTTCAATAACCACGAACTAAAAAGTGTAAAATAATTTTTTTAACACTTTATACTCCTCTAATAACATTTTATAACAATGCACTCGAGAAACGGTGTTGCCGAAGTCGGCGCCCAATACTATCTTGTAATTTAATACAACATTCAATTATTCAACAGGGATTAGGCGCCGAAATCTGATTCTCATTTTTTGGCAGATGTATAAAATTTGAGATCCCCTTAGTTTTTCCAGGATCCCATCATCAGATCTTGATATCCTGATCATGGTACCAAACCGGGACTATCTACTTTCGAACTAAAAAATAATCATCTAAATCTGTTCATAAATGGCAGAGTAATCGGATGGCGAACAAACATAAAATATATAATATATATATATATATATATATATACATGCTGAATTGAGAACCTCTTTTTTTAAGTCGGTTAAAAATAGGTCCTAGAAAACTATATTGGTAAAACCAATTAATTACAACTTAAACTTAATATTACTCTACGCTACGCTAGCAATTAGGTATATTAAGAAATTGTTACTTGGGAATAAAAAGGACTTAACTAACAATAATACTCGTAGCACTAAGAGCTGTTATGGTTGCTGGGACATAAATGTTCTGGAGTGGTGACCATATATAAGCTACAATTACCCAGGGAGGACAAAAAGGCGACCTTTTTTTGCATCGGCAGAATGCGGCCGGCCCGTAGTGCAGTGGGACGTGGCCTTATGCACGACGGGTTATGTCAGGCTCATAGCCCGCATACCATCTAGACAATGGCGGCGCGCACCAAGAGGTTTGGCTCCTCGTTCCTGCCCCGAGCTAACAAGATATGGAATGCCCTCCCTGCTCATGTGTTTCCTCCTTCATACAATCCGGGGTCTTTTAGGCGGGGCGTGGAACGGCATCTCAGCAGGCCATCAGGGTGAGGATGACAGACACAATGGGTACTTTGTTAGTTCTTTTGTGCCTGTCAACCTCATATTTGGATTTCACGTCCGCTTTCCATCAGGCGGAGTGAGGTCATCCTGATTGGCCTTTCTATAAAAAAAAGGAGACATGTGTACTAGTTAATGGACTTCAACTACTACACCTTCCTTCCCAGGTGGTGGCCCGCTTACAGCGCGGGCCCTACACTACCTCCCCCAGATGGATTGTGGGGGGGATAGGGACAGCCAGGAGCGCCAAGCCGTCCCTACCGAGCTGAGAAAGAGGCCTGTGCAATGCCAACGCTGGTACCCCCGTACCACGCGCTGACCGGCCTATTTCTCGGAAAGGCAACCTGATACGAATCTCGACATTTTTACAGGCCGCCTGGGTGTCAATAAGGGAGATAATTTTATTATATACAGCAGTATACTCTTGCCGCTGTTGATAATTAACTCTTAACGCTTCAAAGCTATTGAACAGACAATAAGTTTGATAGTTGCGTGCCAGTTCAAAATAAAATTTTACGTAGTGACGGAACCCAACCTTAACAAGTTGATCCGCTCGGTCGTCCTATGGCCGACTCCGAATTGGGACCACGCGAGCCCGAAAGTATACCGGGTCGATAGCCAAATTTTATTATTTATGACGCAGATTTAGGTTTTACCTAGGGACGGAATGAAAAGGATACTATTATTCATGAAGGCACGTTTGGTAGGAGTTGTTTGCAAAAAGACAACATAAAGATATCCTTATTCTGTCTGGTAAAAATCAATAGGATACCTTATCTTGCAATTCTATAAATTATACATTCGGTTGCAATTAATTAAGGCTATACCAATTAATTCTAATGTCTCTACTATATATATAATCTAGTGTGTGACTCTCCTCGTCCTTTAGCTAGGTTAATAAGTTAGGGTTAGTTGATCATAAACGCAGTTATAACGCATTACTTGCTTTCATTACATGTCGCCAAAGTCCATAATTGCATGGCAACCCTGCCAGGATAAAATGTATAGATATCTGTCAAATTTTCTTATACGATCATTTATGTTAGTTTTATGAAGAAATTTTACAGTTTGTATAGGGATTGTCTAAACGGACATGTGCATGTCTCTAACTGTGAAATATATTTTGAAACATTTTTAAAACTTCTTTTATTTTTTAACTCCGTGGGGAGAGTCACGCTTTGGTATAAATGGGCCGGCTCGGCCGAAGTGATACCACGGCCTCACAGAAAACCGGCGTGAAGCGGCACTGTCCTGTGTTTCGCTGCGTGAGTGAGGGTACCGAAGGCCCGAACCGGGGGAAAAAGGGCTTTAAAGGTTGACAGCGCACTTGTGACTCCACTGGTGTCGCTGGTGTCTATGGGCGGCAGCAATCGATAACCATCAGACGATCCGTTTTCTTGTCTGCCGCCTATAACATAAAAAAAATGTTTACAACTCCTGAACTCTCCGAAACTCACTAAACCCGTTATTCTTTAATTTTAATCTGTTGTTTTTGTTAAGAAAATATTCAAAATATCTCATCCCAGACACTCGGAGTGGAGATAATAAATTCTCGCCACCTGCCTACAAGGGTCCTCTATTTCTTTTGAGAAACAAAATTTACTGAAAAACGTACCTTTTGTGTTGCTTTCAAAATTTATACATCGTCCGTCCGCGCCTGCTATTTAATGTCGGAAATGGCCGTTATTTGAATGAACAATCCCTGGTGTTTCACTAAAATGCTTGTTAAAATACAAGTCTAAAAAAAAATCATCGGGAGGTTTCGTGGATTTTTTTGTGAATGAAAATTCACAACACACCGTTTTAATACAACGTTTAACGCGTATTTGTTTATTATGAACATGCATTTTGAGAGAGACACAGCTTAGCTATCCACTACCCTGCGTACACTAGCTCCTTTGTACAATCAACTCCAAAAATATGTATACACTTTAGGACCTTGTCACAATACTTACCTATAAGAAAGTAGAGGTCTACTTTCTTATATTATATATTGTGACAACGTCCTAAAATGTATACATATTTTTGGAGTTGACTGTACGATTTGAAACACAATGAAAATGAGTCTGACCGTGGGAGAGCCACGTTTTAGCATAGGCTAACTCAACCCAAGCGCTGTTAATACTCACAGAAAATTAACATAGTAGCGCCTGCGCTGGGTTTCGGCGAATGAATGAGGGTATCAGAGGTATTTGTGACTCCATAGTGTTTCGGGTATTCATAGGCGACTACAAACGCTTTCCATCAGATGATCCGATTGCTCTTGTACCACATATCACACAAAAACTTGAATTTGAACCCAAAGTAAGTAGCAGAACAATAAGGCTATACCTACGCGTATGCATATTTTTGGACATATAGCACCGACATCACAATAACTTGAGCCTTAGGATTAACTAACTTCGGGCAAATTAATTTAAAAAATAAATATTGTAACAAACTATTTTGTTCTGTACCATGAACCATCGGTTGTTTACGTAAAATTTCCTCCTAATCTCAACAGATGGCGCTGTGTGTAATTACATCGCGCATGCATTATTATTTTCTGATTAACTCAGGTAACTTCTGGTTCTTAACTCAGAAGCATTGAATGAAGTCCTCGTGATCTGTGGAAATTGACAGTCAGAGAATTCCATATCTGACAACAACGATCGAGTCCGGTTGGAACTTCAGTGCGTGGGGTACCAATTAAGTGTCAAGCCGAAGCTCATTTTGAACGGGATAGTATTGTTTTAACAGGAAGGACTCATTAGATTGATCATCAAGACATAACAACATCTTTGATTAAAAATCACCCCTTTTACAATATCTTTCCAGAGAGCTACAATTTGGGTGTCTTTAAGTCGAGAGTGAATAGGCTTCTTCTGGGTAAGCACGCTACATCTTAGACCTTATTGTCACTTTCCATCAGGTGAAATGAGGTCAAGTGCAAACCCGTTTAATATATAAAAAAAATCTTAATAAAAACACATTTAATGAAAATATAAAAATATGCGTCATCTTTTTTTCTTTCTTTCGAAAAGTATATAAAAATGCAAATATTTTTTTTGTCATTATAATTTTTTTCTCATCTTAGCATAGAATTCGCGGTTGCGTTCAAAGCTGTCGCTCTGGAGCCCTGGGGTACGCTTAGACCACGACTTAGGATTCGGGGAGTCCAGTAATTACAGTCAACTCCAAAATATGTATACACTTCAGGACGTTGTCACAATATATAATATAAGAAAGTGAACCTCTACTTTCTTATAGGTAAGTATTGTGACAACGTCCTAAAGTGTATACATATTTTTGGAGTTGACTGTACATAGAAGCGACTGCCGCCTCACCTTCACAACCCTTTAACAGGGGAACCAGACCAACTAAATCATGGATACACGTTTTAGAAACTATGCAGAACGCGCTGGTTTGCTCACGTTTCTTTCCCTCCGATATCCACATAGATTTGGAAAATCCAAAGAGGTGCATGCTTGAGTTTGAACCTACAACCTCTTGCGTGGAAGGCGCGTTTTTATCCGTTCATACATAATATAAGCGTCTCAAAATAATAAAATAGGGTCATGAACATGAGGAATATGTGGAGTAATAAAAATGAGTTTCCCTTACATTCTCATCATCATCATCGTCAGCCTATTTAAGTTCCCACTGCAAGGGCACGGGCCTCCCTCAATCACATGAGGGGTAATTGCCATACTCACCACGCTTGGCAGACGGGCTGGCGAGGGTTTTGATATAAATGCAGAGTTTTCCTTCTCTGGGTGCTGATGATCATGCCAGCAGCTTTACCTTAGTCGCCTTTTACGACACCTCGGTAAGAGTGAGGGTGGCCTATTCTACTCTGCCGGGGACCACACGGCCATCTTCCCTTACATTCTATTTAGCTACCAATGTTCCTATTTACATCGTATTGCTAACGGATAAGGATTCTGTCAAGGTAACGGGTAGGGCCAACTAGCGTGCCAACCGGATCTATTTTAAACAATTTCGGGGTTACAATCTCTCGGCAAACACTTATACTATTTATTAAATACTTAAACTTAACTTTTGGGTGTACTTTAGTACCCGAAATTTGAATTACCGCCAAAAGCGGCCTCATTTGGCGTGAAACAAATTTTTCGTGTACAAAAACGGACCCAACATCTGTGCATGGTTATTTAGTAAATAGTATAAGTGTTAGCCGAGAGGTTGTAATCTCGAAATTGCTTAAAATAGATCCGGTTTAGTAGCTAAATATTAAAATCGATTGGCGTCGCTAGTGTGCCCTACCCGTCACCTTAACGAATTTATCCCCTAAGCAAGTAAAATGGGGGTTAAGTTGGTATAAAAATCCTCGGGTTTCAAAAAACTAAGTACAAAAACGAAGTGTGCCTACACTTCGTACTAGTAATTTATTGAAATACAGAGCTGTTTATCTTGAATCTTTAGATAAAATCTATAGATTGCGACCAGGCTTATAAGGCGAAACACTTGCGCGGTGTAATCGGCGCCCAGCGACATCTATTGGCACATTGTGGAACTACTGGAAATATATAAAGCTATATTATTCATAATAATTGTATGTACGCATTAATGGGCTGGCTGGCCCGACCGTAGTGATATCTCGGCCTCACGGAAAACCGGCGAGAAGCAACCCTTCTGTATCGCTGAGTGAGTGAGGGTATTAGTGTAATAAGTGTCTATGGGCGGCGACAATCGTTTGCCATCAGTTTGTTCGTCTGCACGTCTTCCGCCAATGACGAAAAAAAAATACTTTTCAGATTTTTTGTGAGGCTATCACTCCGCTCTATTCTTGCCGACGCGTGGCAATGTGGCCACGGGCATAGTATTATGCCTCGCGTTTGTAGAGTATACATACCTAAATACACAAAGTACGGAACCCTAAAGTGCTCTGTTGTGTCAATGCTCTCGTTTTTTCACTTAAATCCTTACATTTATCTTCAACCCTTTCCCGGGCTGTCGCTGAGATGCAAGGGACTCAAGGGCGGCTTAGAGACGTTCTCAGGATGTCTGAGTAAAACATTTTTTTAGAATAACTGTTACTTCTTTTAATAGCTTAAACTTCGAAAAGATATCCTTCTCCACTGTTGTTGATCGTACAAAAACAAAAACATGCGTGCAAAAGTTAGCAATGGACACAAGATGAAATAATTAAAATTTCGAAATCCCGGAGGTATATTAATATCTGAGTTTGAGGTTTTGATCATACATTACACACACACGCACACGCAAGTCATCATCGTCAGCCCATTTAAGTCCCCACTTCTGGGGCACGGGCCTCCCTCAATCACATGAGGGGTAATTGCTATATTCACCACGCTTGGCAGACGGGTTTTAGATATAAATGCAGAGTTTTCCTTCTCTGGGTGCTGATGATCAAGGTAGCAGCTTTACCTTAGTCGCCTTTTACGACACCTCGGTAAGAGTGAGGGTGGCCTATCCTACTCTGCCGGGGACCACACGGCACACGCAATTAAAGTGGTACTATTTCAACTCAATATTCCTAAACATTTTTTCTTAAGTGATAGGTAGGCAGACGAGCAGACGGATCACCTGATGGTAAGCGATTTATTTTAAAAATATTGTTTTACTGAAAGTTCAAATTTGTTACTATTTTTATGTTTTCCTTTCATTATGTTCCTTACTTGACTACGCAAAAGTTTCTGTTATACCTAAAAAGTTAATGACAAATGATACGGTTTCTGCGGTACAGGCCTCGTACTAAGTGCAAGACCAACGGTTTTATTGTTATATGTACACATTTTCTGGTCAATAAATGTATTTCTATTACTGTACTTATTCTGATTACGGGTAATAACGTAAAAAATCCAAATTATTATGTAAATACTGTTAAATGTATATTATTTTTTGTTTTTTTTTATATGAGAACATACATCTCATACACTGATCTGATTCCGTACTAAGTAACATAAGCACTTGTTCTACGCATATCAGACAACAGAGGAATTACAAATATATACTGAAATAAATATATTACACCCAGACACTGAACAAACAGAAGTATTCATCACAAGAATGTTCCTCAGGGTCACTACTAGAGTTTGTATTGGTCTGGGTGTTTTCTATGTATTAAAAGTATGTATTTACAAAAAAGAAAGGGTGAAGTTAAAGATAAACACTTTTATTTGTTAAAAATACATGAGTGATGAGTGAGTCTTTAATGCGTGTGTGTTGCCAGTGTGACATACGGAACCGAAACGTGGTCGCTTACAATGTGCCGATTAAGGAGGCTCAAAGTCACCCAGAGAGCAATGGAGAGGGCTATGCAATGGAGTCACCCTGTGTGATCGTATCAGAAATGATGAGATCCGCAGGAGAACTAAGGTCACAGACGGAGCCCAAAGGATTGCATTCCTCAAGTGGCAATGGGCAGGGCACATAGCGAGGAGAACAAACGGCCGTTGTGGCGGAAAGGTCCTCGAGTGGAGGCCACGTACAGGAAGTCGCAGCCGTGGCAGGCCTCCTACAAGGTGGACCGACGATCTGGTGAAGATCGCGGGAATCCATTGGATGCGGGAGGCACAGGACCGATCTGTGTGGAGAACATGTGGAGAGGCCTATGTCCAGCAGTGGACGTCTATTGGCTGAAATGATGATGATGATGATGATGATGATGACATGAGTGAATTCGGTACAGAAGTTGGAAAAATATTTAACTTAGATCTACATGTTTCACCCTTCAGGCATACACATATAAGGTAATTGTGTCATTGTAATCAATCAGTGATGAAAAATAATTTTACCAAAATATTATGTCAAATGAAAGAACATTATTATCTTAACATTACAGGTAAAAATAATGGATAAGTAATTAATTATGTCATATAATAATCAAATATAATATGATTATTATAAAATAAGGCTATTTTATACATCATTAAAATTGATTAAAATGTATCTGATAAAATTTCATTAAAAGTAACGTATCTGTCTATATACTGATCCACTGCAGGGCAAAGGCCTCCATCATAGATATCAAGTCATCGCTACTATGATGGAATGGAGGCTTAATCACCACGCTTGCCTAATGCGGATTGATGATCACAATCCCGAGCTATGTTCGAAAAATTGAAAACATACCTTTGCTCGACCGGGGAAATGAACCCAACCCGAAATCACGGCCTGGTACTAGCCGAAATCACTAGACCAACCGGGCGATTTTTCAAAATTTCATTTATTTTTTCAACAAAAATTAATTTGTTTTTTCTTGAACTGTGCAATAGGTACATCCTTTAGATCATTTGATACTAAAACTAATTTGATACTAAGATTTTTTCAACTAAAATTAATTTATGTTTTTTTATGAACTGTGTAATAGGTAGATCCTTTAGATCTTTTGATAATTTATTAAATATTTATGGACTAATACATAATACACTTTCATGTTGTATAAATTTGCTACAAATATAAAGTTTAGTGTCAGTCATCTCATTGTCTACGATTATAGGCGTCGATATTTTTCAAAAACTGATTTGGGTTTGTTGTTACATTTGTAATAACTTCATAAATATACAGAGATGACAAAGTTAACACATTTTATTTTCTGAAGTAAGATTTACAACTCTATTTTTATTGTATATTTTTGCAATTCCGCTGTAGGTTCTGATATCCGTAACATAGGTTCTTTAGCCACCTATCTCGAAGTCAGATGAATGTATAGTTATGATGTTTTGAAAATATTTATAATTATTATTTATTTACTATTAAATGCGCCATCGGACCAGTCAAGTAAAAGGCAGTAAGTATATAATACTAACATACAAAGCATAGAAGCAATAATCCATCTACATAATTGGCTGTCATTTATTCAGCATCAACAATCTGTAATCCTGTAGCGACAATCCATTTCATAATTAAGTGGCAGTGAAATGAGAGCGATATAGGTGGAGATTACTCAATTACACAACGTAATAACATAATTTGACTAAATGTAGTAACAAGCGTATTGTGTAATGAAGTTGTTTATGTCTGGCAGTTGGATACATAGAAATGTTAGGATGCGTGCAAAGCGTCTCACGAATGTGCCGTGAACGTGTAGCTCGCGAGCTGTTCTTGCGCTGCACACATGCAGCATGAGTTACTCTAATGGTTTGGTGCGCCACTTTAGCGAAACTAATGCGAGGTTTATAAAAAGCGTGCGCGAGATCTGCACTCATTTTTCCTACAGGCGAGAGGCGTTGTGCGTGCGAGCTGCTGGCACACCGCTCGTAAGCGGCGCGTAGATTGCGCCGAATCGAACTGCGTTCGGGTGTCATAGGAACCCGATCATTGCGGGAAGATCGTTAGCGGCTCGACAGCTGCATATTCACGGTTCATTCGTGAGATCTGGAGGCACCCTACACAATTAGGACTCGCGGCAGACGGTAGAATTGTTCATTTATTAATAATATATAATATCGTGGCAGTCAGTGTTATATTTCAATCATTTGAAGAATGTCTTCCGCGAGTGTTTGCGCTTAGGTCCAATAAAACTTGCAAAAAACCGTCCGCATTAGCGAACTCTCTGATATCGCGAATGTCTATGGGCAACCTACCTACCTCCATTACTTACCATCATGTGGCCCGCTTGCTCATTTGTCGCCTCTAGCAAAAAAAAAGAGACAGCGCACATAATTGTATTTTCGTAAATAGACAATAATTACTGGAACTTCTATTAGGTCTTCACCTTTATGAATTTATCCTTTTGAATGGTGGTTTTCTTAGTTCGGCGGCCAATCTGAATGATCAGCCAAGTACGCAGTATATAATATTGCTCAAGTGTGTGTGCAAATACAACTGCACTCTCTATTCCCTTACCCTCATATTTCGATGGGGCACAAGGTGACACGACCGGAGAGTGACTAAGCGCAGGACAAACGGCTTAACGTGCTTTCCGAGGCGCGGGAGTACAAGACCGCCAACTTACAGACTCCGGGCGGACACTAAGAATTTCTTACCAAAAACTTAGGTACAATTTTTGGCCCCATCCGGTGATCGAACCCGGGATCTCTTGCGCAGCCGTCGCTTTATAGTGCAACCCACTAACCACTACGTCACCGAGGCAGTCACCGAGGCAGCAATTGAAAAAAATGTTATTGATAAAAACTTGAATTATTTTTGCATCAAAAATACTATGGTATCTGATCTCTGTATAGTATAAAAATTAAAGGAGTTATACATCTTATTGTGTCTACAAATTTCATTGGTAAAGACCTATTATTTAACGACGAGTACTTTTGGAAAATAAAGCCTACAGTAATGAAAGTTTGTAATTAAATTGAAAACCCTTTTGACTGCATACTTCGCCATTATTAAATCCGGCTGTCACAATGTCTCGGCCGCTGAAACGCGATGCATTATGCACAGTATTAAAATATTAAAGAATCTAGTAATGGCTGCGGCTAGGCGGGCTCACTGCCAACTGGTTTCCACACACTTCGCCGTTTTAAACCCGTCTCCATAGATGTAGGTTAACGTCGGAACGTTTACGTCCAGTTCAATGCCTTTTTTGTTGCAGCTCTCGGAGAATGGGACAGGTTGGGTGTGTTAACGTTTTTGCTCCGGATAGACTATACTCGTATGAATGTTGTAATCTAAGGTTTTGAGGCAAACATAATCATATACACATGTGCACACATTTGTATACAGGCACTTACGCGCACAAAATAGACACGCTAAATTACACACAAGCAAACACGTGCGTGCACACACGCATGTAAAAAGAGAGAACGAGAGAGTCACATTTGACAGAAGAAATATAAATAATTAATTTTAGAACTGTAAATCATAATGAGTTTTTTAACCGACTTCAAAAAAAGACGAGGTTTTTTAATTCGACATGTTTATAACTAACTAACTAAGAGCCTCCATCTTGGTCGATCCTGCGCCACCTCCTGCCAGTCATCTGCCGAGAGTCCGCGCAGGTCTTTTTCGACCTCATCCTTCCAGCGATATTTCGGACGGCCGACTGGCCTTTTGCCATTAGGACGTCCCTGATACGCTCGCTTTACCGCACGATCGTCTCCCATTCTTTCTAGGTGGCCGAGCCAGCGAAGTCTATGCGCTTTAGTCTCGCCAATGATGTTGGGCTTGCCCACCTGGTCTTCCAGTTCCCTGTTCTTAAGCCTCCTCCTCGCGCCATCCGACATGCTTATAATTTTTTTTAATGTTGTTCGTTCATTTATGAAACGATTTAGATGATTTTTTAGTTGGAAAGTAGATAGTTCCGGAATGGTACCATGATAAGGATTTCAGGATCTAATGATAGCATTCTGGAAAAAATGAAAAAAACCCTCAAAGCCAAAAAATAAGACACTAAAAAGCTTGCAAAAAATTTCTGCGAAAAAAAAACTGCCTTTAAAATCCACAAATCAAAAAGTGTAAAATAATATTTTTAACACTTTATACACTTCAAATAACATTTTATAACAGTATACACAAGAAAAGGTGTACTGTTATAAAATGTAATATGATATGATATGATAATTAGACGGACTGCCTGATAGTTTTTTAGATTTTCGCGTTGCATTTTAAGTGTTAATTCCCGTTTTGATTAATGATAAGATCGCCTGATGGTAAGCAAATGAACACCCACAAAACCAGTGACGTCATTAAGTCCGCTACTAACCTTTAAAGCCTCCACTTCCTTCGGACTCACTTACTCGGCGAAACACAGCGCAGAAGGTGCTTCATGTCGGTTTTCTGGCCGTTCAAGGCCGTGGTATGACTCGAGTCGAGCCGGCCTACTTATATCGCGTGGCGTGGCTCTGAACACGATCAAAAGGGTTTATATTTACAAAAGAGGTACAGCTTATGACTCATGTTAGGTTTGAATTTTACTTTATACGCGGCCTTTTATGTTTTATCTAAAAAAAGTACGCCAATTTGAAAGCAGGTACGCCATTATTTTTATGCTTTTACCTTATTATCAGCCTATATACTTTCCCCACTGCAGGGCAAAGGCATCAATCATAGAAATCAAGTAATCGCTACTATGATAGGATTAGGCTTAATCACCACTCTGCTGAATGTGGATTGGTGATCACAAACCCGAGCTATGTTCGAAAAATTCTAAACATACTTTTTGCTCCACCCGGGAATCGAACCCAGGACCCCGAGATCACGGCCCGGTACTTAAACCTAGACCATCAGGGCGTATGCTTTTACCTACTGTACCTTAAAATTCCATGCTCTTTGCCACCTCATATGTTTTTAATACACGTATATTATGAATGAAGATGTGGTTTCACATTAATTTAACTGAGTGCTCACCCCGTCTGCGTATGAGCGATATGATGTCTGGTACAAAATTCCACCTATGTCATGATTAATTTTGCATATATTCGGGCCCAGCTTCTTTTGACAAAATTGGAAAGTACTCGATTTTTAGTAGGAAATTTGAGACTGAGTGTACATAATCAAATTGCTTTTATGATTCCACAAAATTGCGAGTTCTTTTCGTGTATTTTTGGCACTCATATTTTTAAGATAAATATTCACGTTTATCTCAAAAATATGACTGCTCATCTCATCCTCAGATGAAAATGATCGTATTAAGGTTGTTAGATATGTTGAGCTTTGAAGAGAATCTAAATTGTACCAATTTTCGTGAACCTACACATTATCTTGCAATCTGGAAATTCTATCATAGAATATTATGTGCATTGTACGTACATAAGGTAAAAGCTAACCAGTATGACGAATATATATTCACACACCTTTGTCAGCCTTTCTTCATTTGGTCACTACTAAAAGTCAGCAGCCGTAACGAGTAGGTGACAGTTCTCAAATCGACACGCTTCTGAAATTGATATCTAGGTCTGAAATACCAATAATACTGAAGGCCACTTCAAAATAAAAATGTTTATTTTATGATTCTGTTGTAAATGGAGGAATGTGGATTTAAATACTGCCACACGGTGATGTCATCATTAAAATAATGACCCTCTAGTGCTTCTTAAAAACCCCATACTATTCACTCCAAGTCACATGTGCTCCAACAATTAATTTTGCTCGGCTATGTGCAAGTAAAATAGATACGTTCCACTTAGTTAATATGTTTACGTCCTGCAATTACACAATGTGGCAAGTGCTACCAACAAACAAGTTAAAAACGTTATTTTGAACAACACAGACCGTGGTAAATCGCTGAAAATTTATGTTATTTAGTTAAAAACACGAATTAAATTCCGCAATGCGGTGAGCGAATTGCGTGGCCACTAATGTAGGCAGTCCCGGTGTTTGAATATTTTAGTACGCGCCACTCGGTAGTTTGATTTATTTTTAGTAATATCAAAAAATCTTGTCGGCTTATTCCACCATTATTACTGGAATTTTCAGTAAATGCCAACAATTGGTGCAAATTAATTTAGGTTGGGCGTTTCGGTGGGCTTACTCTAACCATTACTGATAAATAATGCGCCAGTTAAAGCTTTTGCATGAGTATAACAGTAACTTCCCTTTAAACCTAATGGCTAGTTTGACCAACTTCTTCATCTTAGCGTGTGATTCCTAGTTGCGTCCATAGCTGTCACTTCGGAGCAAGGGGTATGCTTGGACCATGATCGTGGATGTCTGGTAATTATAATCTAGCGACTTCCGTTTAGACGTGTGTAACTCTTTCTGGAACGACTCAGTGATCCGACTCAGCCAAATGATACTCTGTTCCGAATCTTTAATGTTCGCTCCGAATGTATCATTTGAGTCAAATGGATCTCGAGTCCGAGTGAACCAAATGAGCTGAATGATCCGATGAGCCGAATAATCCGAATGAGCTGAATGATCCGAGTGAGCCGATTGATCCAAATGAGCGGAATGAATCACGGATCTATCTGAGAGTCGATATTCCAAAAGAAGCGTATCACTGGTCCGCATCTCTGCACTGATCCAGATGTAAATGTTCCAATCTTTTGAAAGATAAGTTTTTACCAGGTCTACTTGACCTTTGCATCCCTTAGACAGAGTTGACGAACTTTACTATGATTATAAATAGCGTCTTCTATACTATTTATAAAGACGCAAAGCTTATAGGTAATCCGAAAACACAAAACGCTTGCGCGATGTAATCGACATCTAGCACCATCTATTCGTATAAAGTAGAACTAATGTCACGAAATGACATGAGGGCAGGCCACTGGTTTATCATAAATTTGCTACGCCCCAGGGTTTAACCTGCGAATAATTTGTAGTCTTTGTGTTAGGTACTTTGATGTGTAGGTAAGCTATATTAATTGAAACTTCATCAAAATTAATTTAGAAGTCTGGTAATTACAATAAAGCGACTGCCGCGTGCCGTCTGACCTTCGCAAACCTTAGACAGGGGAACCAGACTAAGTGTGCTGTGCTGTGTGTCGCTGCGTGAGTGAGGGTAATAGAGGCCCAATCCGAGGATGGGGGTTTAAAGGTTGGAAGCGTACTTGTGACTCCTTGGTGTCGCGGGTGTCTATGGGCATCGGCAATCGCTTACAATCAGCTGATCCGTCTGCTCGTCTGTCAACTATCACATGAAAAAATAGTATCATGAACTATCGCCTACGGTGTTTCCGGACCGATAGGACATGCAAACTTTCAAGAAAAGACCGTACCCCCTTTTAAAAGGCCGACAGCGAACTTGTGACTCCTTTGACGTGGCAGGTGTCCATGGGCGGAGTTAATCGCTTACCATTAGATGATACGTCTGCTCGTCAGCCCCCTGTATCATTAAAAAGTGTATCACAGTAACACGTTCAGAATCATTAGTAATCTTATGGTGGGAATACGCACATAGATTAGTAAAATCTTCTTTCTTCTTCTTTTAGATCCTACCTAACTCACTCGCAACGAGGTCACACCAGAATACCAGCGCTGCTGCGGCATCGCAGATAATGCCGTACCAGCAAATGCTGAGGTTGGGACCTGATTGGCCACACCCTTCACTTATTCCTTACAAAATGTACAAACTGTGCGGATAAAGAATGGGATCAGAAATGGCGGCGCATCTATTCACTTCTCGCTCGCACACCCACGAGTGCGAGTATTGACGCAAATCTTTAGGGTGATGTTGGGACTTCCTCGCTTTTGCAGTGCATCCGGAATGTTTGCGCAAGCAGGAGTCGACGGTTTTCACGCTCTTGTGAGAAAGAAAGTGGCGTCACTAGTAAAATCGAGTGCGGGGAAGCGACAACAGCATCCTGAAGTTAGTGGCAGATGATCCGCATCCACCTGTGGTAAGGCACTACGTGCGAACCATGACCGAAATTTCAATGGGCACATCCGCCGGGTCGAATTTGCAACGAGTGCCCCTAAGGTACATGGTACAATGAGTAACTTAAATAAATAAATAAAATAAAAACCCTCTAAGTACCTATTTACTAACCCTATTATTAAGTTTTTTTTATTATAATTGTACTAAGCCATGGACCTATGTATGTTGTCTGCAATAAAGAAATTTGAATTGAATTGAAAATAGTGTGCGAGCGAGAAGTGAATAGATGCGCCGCCATTTCTGATCCCATTCTTTATCCGCAATGGTTGTAACTAAGTTTTCGGTAAGAAATTCTTAGTGGTAGCCCGGAGTTTGGAAGTTGGCGATGTTGTACACCCAGGCCTCGGAAAGCCCGTTAAGCTATTGGTCCTGCGCCCGATCTCCATTCACAGTAGACTGACCGGATGGCGCAATTGGTAGTGACCCTGCCTCGTACGCCAAAGGTTGTGGGTTAGATCCCCACCCTGGACAAACATTCGTGCGATGAACACTTGTGTTTGTTCGGTGTCTGGGTGTAATATATGTATTTAAGTATATATTTGTGTTCCTCTGTTGTCTGATATCTGTAATACAAGTGCGTAGGCTACTTAGTACGGAATCGGGTCAACGTATGAGATGTTGTGAGAATTATAAAATAAAAAGAAAAAGTTTAAGTGTTCCATCGGAATGTAACGGTAAGGGAAAAGAGAGTGCACATGTGTTTGCGCACTATACTTGAGCACAATAATATACCCTGCGTATGTGCATGATCGTTGAGATTGGCCGGCGTAGCCGTAATCGGTTGGAGGATAATATTATATTCGCTGAATGAAAGACCTTTCTAAATGGGATTGTAGCCTCCATGACTCTTACATCGGACCGTTTCTTGATACATAGTGCCAATTGAATTATGATGGATAGACAAAAGTGTGGAACAGCAAGGTGTGGCATTAATCACCGAAATTGCCTTTAGTATCGGCCACCGAGGGTATAATTTACAGAAGCTATTGTGTCCGTATAAAAATAGGTAATAATGTCCTTCTTATATTTTAGCCCCATCTTAACGATCAGGCAGCACAACAGACGCAGACGCAGGATAATTTATAGTGCACAAGTTTGTGCGCAGACACAAGTACACTTTATTTTTCCTTACCCCTTAAATTTCGATGGGACACCAGTGTGACTGTGACACGACTGAAGAGGAATCAGGCATGGACCAACCGCTTAACGTGCGTTTCGAAATACTTTTTTCTTAAATAAATATTTTACAACATCACATGCAATGATCGGACTACGAGATATGTAGCTCAAGCACCTGTGTTACGGATATCAGAATCAACAGTGGGATTACAAATATCATCATTTCAGCCAATAGACGTCCACTGCTGGACATAGACAGATCGGTCCTGTGCCGCCCGCATCCAATGGATTCCCGCGATCTTCACCAGATCGTCGGTCCACCTTGTGGGGGGTCTGCCACGGCTGCGACTTCCTGTACGTGGCCTCCACTCGAGGACCTTTCCGCCCCAACGGCCGTCTGTTCTCCTCGCTATGTGCCCTGCCCATTGCCACTTTAGGCATGCAATCCTTTGGGCTATGTCTGTAACCTTAGTTCTCCTGCGGATCTCATCATTTCTGATACGATCACGCAGGGAGACTCCGAGCATAGCCCTTTCCATTGCTCTCTGGGTGACTTTGAGCCTCCCTAATCGGCACATTGTAAGCGGCCACGTTTCGGTTCTGTATGTCATTACTGGCAACACACACGCATTGAAGACTTTCGTCTTGAGACACTGCGGTAGGTGGGCCGAAAATATACTGCGTAGCTTCCCGAACGCTGCCCAGCCGAGTTAGATTCGTCGATCGACCTCTTTCTAGAAGTTGGACTTACCAATCTGGACTTTTTGTCCAAGGTAGATGTACTCGTCTACAACTTCCAGTGTAGAGCTTCCAACCTTTACAAGAGTGGGTACGACATGGGGATTCGACATGATTTTCGTCTTGTCCATGTTCATTTTCAGACCCACTTGTTGGGAGACTCTACTGAGTCACTACTAGTGATTACAAATATATACGGTTAACAAAATACATCTATTTACCAAGTTTCAATAGTATAATTCTTATAGTTTCGGAGAAAAGTGGCTGTAACATACGGACGGACATACAGACGGACAGACATGACGAATCTATAAGGGTTTTGTTTTTGCCATTTGGCTACGGAACCCTAAAAAGTTTCAAATTAGTACTATGCCAGTAAACGAAGTAAAAAGGCGGGACACTAATAAAAAAATAATCTATATTCATACAAGAAAGTTACACTATTCATAACTCATGAACTGTCTGAGAATTGGTAGAACGGTAGCTTAGAACCAGGGGAAGGACATGGAATACTTTTTATCCCTCCCCTGTGGGATAAACGAAAACGAATACGACGCGGACAACGCCGCGGGGGAAAGCTAGTATTACAAAAACAACACGCTACAACAATAGCGAACAAGGAAAATCTAAAGTCATTGAACCACGAAAATTGTAATGACCTGGAAAATTGGGGGACTTAGTAAAACTATAATGAATGACCCAGTTTTGGTTGTAAATAGAAATAAACACACAAAAATCATTAAATCACTGCAGTCGCTGGTACGCGGACATATACTTAAAATGACACTTAAGGCGACGGCTAGGGTACACTAGCGATGCCAATTAATTTTAATTTTTAGCTAGTAAACCAGATCTATTTTAAACCATTTAGGGGTTGCAGTCCCTCGGCAAATACTTATACTACCTTTTTATTCACAAAATTGGCGTTTGTTTTTGAACTCCAAAATTAATTCACGCCAAAAGTGACCACTTTTGGCGGTAATCCAAAATTCGAGTGCAATAGCAGACCAAACAGTTAACTATAAGTATTAAATAAATAGTATAGGTGCTTTCTGAGAGACTTGAGTCCCAAAATTATTTAAAATATTATATCTGGTTTTCTAGCTAAATTAAAATCAATTGGGCACACTAGTGTGCCCTACCCGTCGACTTAAGACAAAAAGTAGGCTCACAATCAGTTTGAAAAAAAAAAATAAAACGTTATGCCAATGCCATAGCTAATCTTATAGTTATTTATTAAAGTCTTATTGATAATATTGGTTTAACAACATTTATTATAATAATTTTAATGTTAAAAAAATGTATGTATACTTGAATCCAATAAATGCCATTATAATATTTGTGTATATGTAATAAAGTTGAGTATTATCATGTATTATATTAAATTGTTGTACCCTTTCAGGACGTCACATGTATGCTCTAACCAATTTATTTTATGTAACATTTTGATGTAATGTACACGCAATACAATATTTGAATTTAATTTAAATGAAAGTTAGTGCATTTAGAAAAAAGGACCTTACAAATATTTTAGTTGTTTCTTAATTAATGGTGTTTTCTCTGTATACCTAAGTATGTATTTACAAAAGAAAATTATTATATGTAGGTATATATTTGTAATCCCACTGTTGATTCTGATATCCGTAACACAGGTGCTTGAGCTACCTATCTCGGAGTCAGATCAGTAATGTTGTGAAATATTTATTTATTTATGATTATGCTTTGTTCGCATATTGGAAAGTATATGAAGCTAACGTTTTTTCGTCAGTTTAACATAATATACTTTGAATAGAAAACCTTCCCTAGCCTTAAAAGCTAGGCTAAGCTTTGGTAATATCAAGTAAATTGTCTCTCAAGGTTTTATTTGGATGTAAAAAGGCTCATGCCACTTTTATTATGAATCTCTGTCATAAAAGGGGATTTTCTCTGAAAATGGCATCACCATCATTTCAGTTCTCATTTGTTTTGTCATTTAATTTAATTCAATATAACTCTGCGTTTCTAAAATCATAGTGAAACCTTTTTGCCGGAGATTGCGGTCGGGTTCCCTTTTAACTTTCAATAAACTTAGATTGCACGATGTTATTCATGTCATTCAAGTTACCCTTAAACACCGAACAACAGAACATTTTCCAGTACAAACGACAAAGTTGCGACCTGACTTGTTTCCAACTTGTGCTGAGTTATGATTTAGAACTGTGCAACCCGACTATGGTATGATACATGGCACACATTCCTACCTCCGGTATTCCTAAGGGCAATACACAAACGTTATTTATGTTGAGTCGTAAAAATATAACAGTATTGTTGTTATGTTGCCTAATTCAGACATATTGCCTTTGTTGTAGGGATGCTAACTACATCGTATTTTCTTTTATTGCGAAAAATAGGCAGACGAGCATACGTCCCATCTAGGTAAACTCTTTTCCAACCTAAAAATATAAAATTACCTGATTTTAGGCTTCCGTAGCCAAATGGCAAAAAACGGAGCCCTTATAGATTCGTCATGTCTATCAGTCTGTCCGTCTGTCCGCCCGTCCGTATGTCACAGCCACTTTTGCTCCGAAACTATAAAAACTATACTATTGAAACTTGGTAAATAGATGTATTTTGTTAACCGCATTACGATTTTTACACAAAAATTGGAAAACATAAAAAAATTGGGGGGTCTCCATACTTGAAACTGAAACTCAAAAAAAATATTTTCATACAACCTATACGTGTGAAATATCTATGGATAGGTCTTTAAAAATGATGTTGAGGTTTGTTTACATCATTTTTTTCTAAACACAATACTTTGCGCAAGAGACGCTCAAAAGTATGAATTATAAAACTAAAAAATATATATATGATGTACATAATCATGAAAACTAACAACTAAAATTGGTTTGAACTAGATATAGTGAGTAGTATTTTTTAATACGTTATAAGCCGTAAACCTCAATTTACCTTCCATTTATCTTACTTGCTGCTACGGAATTCATGGGCGAGTGCGACTCGCACTTGGCCGGTTTTTTTATGTGACAGCAGAAGGATCGCCTGTTAAGCAATTGCCGTCGCCCATACACCCGCAACACCAGGAGAGTCACAAGTGCGCTGCCAACCTTTAAACCCCCCTTTCCCCCGGATTGGGGCTCCGGTATCCGCACTCACGCAGTGATACACAGCAAAGTGCTGCTACACGCCGGTTTTCTGTGAGGCCGTGGTATCACTCCGGTCGAGCGGACCCATTCATGCCGAAGCGTGGCTCTCCCCACGGAGTTAAAAAATAAAAGAGTTTTAAAAATATTTCAAAATATATGTCAGAGTTAGAGACATGCACATGTTCGTTTAGACAATTTAGGGATTGTCTAAACGGACATGTGCACGAATTTGTATAGGTAGGTACAAAGTGTCAAATTTCTTCATAAAACTAATTTAAGGTGACGGGTAGAGCATACTTGCAACGCCAACCCATTTTAATTTTTAGCTACTTAACCGGATCTATTTTAAACAATTTCGGGGTTACAACCTCTCGGCAAACACCCATACTATTTATTTAATACTTAAAGTTAACTATTTGGTCTGCTTTTGCATTCGAATTTTGGATTACCGCCAAAAGTGGCGGCTTTTGGCGTGAATCAATTTTTCGCGTACAAAAACGGACCTAACATTTGTGCATTGTTATTTAATAAATATTTTAAGTGTTTTCCGAGAGGTTGTAATCCCGTAATTGTTTAAAATAGATCTGGTTTAGTAGCTGAAAATTAAAATCGATTGGCGTCGCTAGTGTGCCCTACTGTCCCCTTAAATGCCAAACTCTGTTAAAGTTAAATCGTATGAAGCGTGGCTCTCCCACGGACAGTCTAATTGTATATCCAGCTGAACTAAAAAAAGTTTCGCTGTAATTTTTTTACTGACTATACTTGACCACAATCACACCTGATGGAAAGCGACAATCAGCTCTAAAAGGTAGGTAACCTTTTTTTTGCGCTTTTAGAGTTTGCTTAGAAGATGCTTTGAAACAAGCATCTTCTAAGCAAATCTTCATCATCTTCTAATCTTCTGTTGCCTTAAAGATCTCCAGATTATAATGGTCAGGAAGAACATACTATTTTAGTTACTAATATACAGTGTTGCTATGATTTTATTGAACTAATTTATTTTAATCGCAAAAACAATAATGATTTGACTGGTCCGTGACTGTAGGACTGGCCCGATGATCTATATGGTATTGTGTTCCAAAGATTAGGTCAATTCCTACACTGTTTTTTTTTATATGACAGGTGGCAGACGAGCAGGCGGATCACCTGATGGCAAGAGATTGCCGCCGCCTATGGACACCCGCGACACCAGTGGAGTCATAAATGCGCTGCCAACCTTTAAACCCACCTTTCCCCCGAATTGTGCCCCCGGTACCCTCACTTACGAGCGAAACACGGCACAGTGCTTTGAGGCCCTGGTATCATTCCGCTTGAGTGGGCCCATTCATGTCGAAACGTTGCTCTCCCATGGTCAAAAATTTGTGTGACGAACACTTGGGTTGGTTTGAGTAAACCTTTGGGGTTACCTTGGGGATAGGTAGTCCCACACAACTACAATGGTAGCGTTTTATATGTGAAGAGCTATTCGTTTATATGGATATTAATCATCGTCAGCCCATTTAAGTCCCCACTGCTGGGGCACGGGCCTCCCTCAATCACATGAGGTGTAATTGCCATACTCACCACGCTTGGCAGACGGGTTGGCGAGGGTTTTGATATAAATGCACAGTTTTCCTTATCTGGGTGCTGATGATCATGCCAGCAGCTTTTCCTTAGTCGCCTTTTACGACACCTCGGTAAGAGTGAGGGTGGCCTATTTACTCTGACGGGGACCTCACGGCTCATGGATATGGATGGATATTAATAATTTCTCTAAATAAAATATGCTTAACACAGTTCTGGATTAGTAAAAAATATATTTTCAGTTGCACCAGTATTGTGAACTAATCCTTAGATAAGAAATGTTGCAATGCAAGCCAACGTACAAACGTTCACTTCACATTGGACATTTCAAACCAAGCATATCCTAACTGGCAAACGGAACCTTTACTTACTAATCTTAAGAGTCATGATATTCTATTAGCTTTTATACATATACATATACTAAATTTAAACGGGAAAAATATTTTTCTTGGTAGCAATCAGTGGTAGCAATATACTGCGACATTTTATTTACAACCTGTGCGGATAAAGAAAGAAATGGCGGCGCATCTATTCACTTCTCGCTCGCACACTATTTGCGTCTATACTCGCACTCGTGGGGTGCGATGTATTTGTATTTAAACTTTCTGTGTAAGTATATAAATATTTATGTTCAGTGTAAACTTTATGTTCAGTGCAAAAAAGTATATTTATTCATTCATAATAATAAGCCGTTCGTCCTGCACCCGATCCCTCTTCGGTCCTGTTATGCTGGTGTCCCATCGGAATATGAGGGTAAGGGAATAGAGAGTGCACTTGTGTTTGCGCACACACTTGACCACTATAAAATATCCTTCGTTCGTGGCTAATCGTCGAGATTAGCCGCCGTAGCCGTAATCGGTTGGACGATATTATTTGTGAAAAATGTATGAATTACAATTTTTGCGTTATTTTTTTTCGTCGCGTTTCGAAATTGTTAATTTCTTGCTGGATTTTGTCTTAAATTCCGTTTATTTATTTATTTATCGGTCACACTAGAGATACAGTAGGTACAGTACAACAAGACATGTTAGGCTATATTATTTAGGCTGTAACTCCACTAAAAAGTGTGAACACCATGTTTGTCATCATCGAAATATCAATGCAAATGCAAAAACAAAATTACTTTTTATTTTGTTTGATTACCTATCTCAGTGACAGACGATCCACAGTAAATTTTTCACCAGCATGTCATCAGTAAAATTTTCCGGTTCGATTTCCAGGCAATACAATCAAAATCCAAAAACCTTTTGCGAGTTTAAGGATTTATGGTGGTTTCCCTCCAGGGCCCAATGTACTATCTGCGCTGCACACAGGGTGGACAAAAACAGACAAAAAAGAACAATAATCAAACCCTATTGACCCCTCTATTTAGATCTCTTTCTTTTTGACGATTTAAAAGTCAACAAACAACGCATATTTATTATAATACTAGCTTTAGCCCACGGCGTTGCTCGCGTAGTAAGCGTTTTGTCCATCCCACAGGAACCTATTTCTAAGCTACCTCTTCACAAATTTTCAGCCAAATTCGAGTAGGTTTCGTTGCTCTTGTGTTGTAATAATTAATAATATTAATAACATTATTATGATTTCTAACATAGAATTAATCTCTGTTATCTGACAATAAATGAATTGAATTGATTTGAATTGAATTAGTAGTATAAATAAATAACAGGTTTTTTTTTGATAAATATAGATAAGAGCTCGATTTCTTCATCGGATAGGTGGCAGACGAGCAGATGGATCACCTGATGGTAAGCGATTGCCGCCGCCCATGGACACCCGCGGTATCAGTGGAGTCACAAGTACGCTGCCAACCTTTAAACTCCCCTTTCCCCGGATTGGGGCTCAGGTACCCTCAAATACGCAGCGATACACAGCACAGTGCTGCTTCAAGCCGGCTCTCTGCGAGGCCGTGGTATCACTCCGGTCGAGTAGGTCCATTTTTTCAAAGTTGATGAAGATTTTTTCACTGCAACAACTTAGAGAAGTCAATTTTAAAATGTATCATCGTATTCCGAGTAAATGCCATTTTGTAATACTTTTAACAGCCGTAAGAAAGCTCGTTCGAGCTAGTTTATTGCTCGGACCTCGTAAAACGGGGTTCGATTCCCGACCCTGAACAAAGTCATAAAAAGGCGATAAACATTTACTATGAAAATCTAGATCTAGTTTGCCTAAGTCCAAACCAATACCTTTAAAATAGATTTGTTTGATTTACCTGTTTTTTAAATCCCGAAATTGTTTAGTAGCTAAAAATTAAAATCGATTGGCGTCGCTAGTGTACCCTACCCGTCACCTTAATGGATAAGGTTTGCGTTCGTTTAGAATTGGTTTCCAGAAAAAAGGATTGTTTATTTAAAAAGTTATGAATGCGGAACGCATCGCAACGCATTTTTTAAATTAAAATAAATAAAAAAATAATAAAAAACCTTTTTTTTTCTCACATAGAGTTCACTATTAATGTGCTAAAAAAAATTATAAAAAAGCTTTTATTTTCTCACATAGAGTTCACTATTAATGTGTCTAAAAAAAATTATAAAAAAGCTTTTATTTTCTCACATACAGTTCACTATTAAAGTGTTCACTAAAAAGGTCTTAACCATATTATTATGTGAGTGAGTTTTTACGAATATTTATTTCTGTTAAGTATTCCTAATCGTAGCCTACAATTTCCAGTTGCGTCCAAAGCTGTCGCTTTGGAGCCCGGGGTGAGTCTGGACCATGATCCATAATCTGGAAAGTCTTGTAGTTAAATATATAATTAAATAATAATAAACTGCGGTATTTCCGGACCTGCACGATTTCAAGAAAATAGCGTTTTCCTTTTTATAAGGTCGGCAGTGCCCTTGTGACTCCTCCACTGTGCATGGGCGGCGGCAATTGCTTACTATCTGTCTGCTCGTCTGCCCCCTATCTCATAAAAAAATGAAACAACATCACAAAAATTGTCCTGACCCCAAACTAAAATTTTCCCTTGAACTATGAAAACCAGAAACAACGCGGTAGGTACCACAAACACTCAGCCCCAATACAAACATCTGTTTCATCAACAAACATTTGTGCTGATGCGGTAATCGAACCCGTGATCCTTGCGTCTCAACCGGCGCACAAACCACTGCGCTAAACAGGCCGTCACAAAAATTTGTGTGACACATTACAATGAAGTGACAGCCCTTTGACCTTTGACACCTTTTAACACTGGAAACAGACTAACTGGATGACAGTAACACGAATCAGAATCATTATCTCAAATATTATAGGTATCCACAATTTAGAGAAACTATCGCAGCTGTAAAAAACAGACAGATAAACAAGTCGGCTGTAGCCGAACATCTGCTTGAAAGCGGTCTTAATCATTGGATGGAGTTCCACGTCCCTAAAATCCACTCCACTGACCGTCATTACCACACGAGAGTAGTACGTGTAGCGATTGAGATACAGAAGTATCAGAATTTCAATCGGCAGGACGGGTTAAAATTATCATCGGCGTGGAATCCAGTGATTGACAAATGTAAACCTTGCAAATTGCCGCTTCAAATTACTTCCAACTCTGTGAGTGTAGTGTGTCGGGGTGACCTCACTGACATTTTATTTAGTGGCAGTGTAAATAACAAAAATGAGAGGGTATCCAAAGATTCACAAGCCGGGCGTAGAAAACGACGCCGTGCACCCCCAGTCCGCAAGAGGTAGGATCACTACCAATTGCGCCATCCGGTCAGTCCGCTACTACGATGCTACTACGAGTATGTACTTACATGTAAATAACCTCGTTTTGTCCCGTGTGCATTAATTATTTGTTAGAGAAACTATCCGACACGAGCAGGTGTTTTTCTATGTTATATAATATGCGCATAGATTTGAAAAACCCAGGGTACATGCTCGGTTTCAAACCACGACACGCCGTATGGAAGGCGCGTTCATGAGAAGGGGTAATCGTTTTACTTAAAAATCAATAACCAATAACAATTGCACTTAAATATTTATAAAATAATGTTTTTATGAGATTTGGGGCAGACGGATTACCTGATGAAAAGTGATTACCACCGCCCATGGACACCAGCAACACCAGAGCAGCTACATGTACACGTCATTTTTTTCCGCGCACCTCTTTATTGTGGAATCAACTTCCCGCAGCGGTATTTCAGAACCGGTACGACATCGAGATCTTCAAGAAACGAGCCTATACCTTCCTAAAAGACCGGCAACGCATCTCCACTCCCGCTGGTGTGGCTGATGTCGATGGGCAGCGGTGATCACTTACCATCAGGTAACTCGCTTGCTCGTTTGCCTACTTTTATCAGAAAAAACCGTCGGCCTTTTAAAAATTGTATCCTTAATACCACTTTACAAAGAAAAAAAACTTTGCCTACTTTCTGACACACAAAAGTGGATCGCAAAAATAGTAGGTTAGTGACCAAATTCTCATGCATCTGTTGAACGAGGTTACGAGGCCTGTGAATAGAGCAAAGCAACAAAAAGGGCCGCCCTTCAGACACATGCCATGAATAGTGATGCGT
Source organism: Marasmia exigua (assembly GCA_019059595.1). Taxonomy (NCBI): domain Eukaryota; kingdom Metazoa; phylum Arthropoda; class Insecta; order Lepidoptera; family Crambidae; genus Marasmia; species Marasmia exigua. The sequence goes on along the minus strand of CM032465.1, from coordinate 15,215,304 downwards.
ACTGTCAATATTTATGAGCGAAAGTTTAACATCGCCTGGGATGACCCGCAGTTTTTACATGTACAACTAGTATGATAACGAGGGGAAGTAGCTTAGTGGATAGGTTAAATTCACACATAATTTCATATATTGAAATGATTACGTTCATATGTTGACCGGATTAGCAAGCTTAAGTGATAATGGGCTGGCCATATTGGTCGCAGAACCGACAACCGATGGGGTAAACGAGTTCTAGAGTGGAGACCGCGTCTTGGCAAACGTAATGTAGGGCGCCCTCTGGCTAGGTGGGGGGACGATCTGCGCAGGATGGCTGGTAAGAGCTGGATACGAGAAGCCATGGATAGATCACAGTGGCGAACAATTGGAGAGGCTGCGATAGGCTGATGATGATGATGACCTGATTCCGCACCTACTAAGTAGCCCCTCATCTTAGTGTGTAATTCGAATGACACGCTATGATCAGCTTACTAGCTAGCTTACAGCGTCATTTCAATTAGTACTTATTTCCTTAGTATGGGAAAAATAGTTCAGCGGTTTTATAGTTTAGCGGATAGAAATAAGCGTATAGATTCGAAAAAATCCCAGGTACATACTTGGATTTGAACCACAACCCGTATAGAAGGAGCGTCCTGAACGGATCCAAGGCTCATGTATCTAACAAGTAGCATAGGCCACAAAATAAATTTGACACAGGTCGGTTGTAACTGACATTGATATCAAAGAGTTCGTTGACCTACGCGTTACGCAATATAATTGTATCGTGTTATTTATTTACAGGTGTTATATTAACACAAAATCCAATCCCTAATCCAAAAGAGCTAATGTTTATTTATCGTTCCAATTTTCACGATTCCAGGGGTTTTGTAGCGACCTTCAATATCGTCTTCGATTATCGTTTCGAATGGTTAGAAATGACGAATCGTTAACTTTGAATCGTACCGTATATGGGGCCCTCGTATACACCTCTTCAGAAAATATACAGCACAACGCTCAATTAATTGTTATAACCAATTATTTACGATATCACTTCAGATCGATATTATGGTGCCCAAAATAGGATGGACAGAGAACGACCAAAAATTCATAGATGGATTGGTTGAAACATTTCTTCCTTCTTGAACCTTCTTGGCTAATATTCCTCGATTGCGTATAAAGCGGTTTTCCCCCTCATTCATGATGCGAACAGCCAAGGATTCGAACGCCCTGCCAGCGTCTGTTTTTCCCAGAGAATACAAGCCCAATATTTTCAAAGCTAGAGAGAATAGGCTACTTTTGGGTAAGCTCGCTCCATCGTAGGTTTCCTCTCAACTCTAGAGTTCAGTGTAAAGCCAAGAGCAAGCCAATCTTCAATAAAAAAAAACATGGTGGACCTGGCCTGAAACTTCCAAGTAGAGCGAATTCCTTTTTAAAAGGCCGGCGGAGCATTTTTGACTCCTCTGCTGTTGCAGGTCTCTATGGGCGGCTGTACCTAATCCACCATCAGGTGGTCAGTCGGCTAGTCTGCCTCCTATTTCATAAAAAAAACCTGGGCATGTCACGGTAAAGTGCAACTCAAAAGCCAATATATACAACGTTAAATTATCTTAAGTTTTTTTTATTTTTATGTACCTAATAGGTAGGCAGACGAACAGACGGCAGCAATTGCCGCCGCCCGTGGACACCCGCGAAACCAGTGGAGTCACAAGTGCGTTGCCAACCTTTAAACCCCCTCTATCCCCCAGATTGGGCCTCCGGTACCCTCACTCACGCAGCGAAACAGCACAGTGCTGCTTCACGCCGGTTTTCTGTGAGGCCGTGGTATCACTCCGGTCGAGCCGGCCCATTCATGCCAAAGCTTGGCTCTCCCACGGTAAAAGTAGTATATCGAACAGTCCTCGGGTGGGACTCAAACCCAATTTTAATTTCTTTTTTTACCAAAAAAAACTTATTAAATTACCTATCTATCCTTGGGTTCATAGATGTGTAAATAAATTTTTCTTGCCTCGTAACATGAGACGGTGAAAATAAGTGAAAGGTTTTTTTGCTTTGCCACCTCCGAACACCCCGGTTTGCCGTCCAAAAGTACCGTCAGCGGTGCTCAGTATTTACATAATTTTATTATGATGACGAGCCCTTATTAGGGTTGTGTTAGGTTTTTACGTAAAACCGTGGAGTGTAAAAACCGTGGAATGTAAAAATTGTGCACAAAACATTGTACCTTTTCAACATACTTATTTCGAATTAGGCCCGATTCGTCCAATCTTTATCCAACGATAAATCTATGATAAAGCGCAGTTATATGCACTGTAAAAAAATCTATTCTACCTACTACTCATCCAACAGTCAACGCCTATTCCAATGGTAAATTGTTTGACCGGCAATTTTGGCAGAATTAGTAATTCCTAGGTAATTTAAAATGGTATGGTCATTTTCACAGCTGTTATTTACTTTTGACATTACCTGTATAACCTTTCTTAACAAAATATTCCGGTGGCATATCATGAGTCACAAAACAATATTATATAGGTATTGTCTTTCGTTCATTCACTCGTTACAGTATCTTGTTTAACGAATGAATGAACGAAAGACAATACCTATATAATATTGTTTTGTGACAATACCGGCTTTCGAAGAACACAATAGGCAAGTTGCCTCATGTCACTATTTATAAAAATAACTTTTAATTCATACTATATATACTTGGTACTATTCCGTACAAGGTTCCGAAATATATACGTTTCAATAAATATAAATAAGGGATTGCTGTAAAAATTCATTTAACCAGCTATATTTTTACTTTTGTTTTTCTTGATTGAAAACACCGACCGCCATGGTTCTACGTCACCATTATTATAAACAATAAAATGTAAAACGTCAGTTTCAGGTTATTCGTGGTATTTAATTTATACGCCTTGATAATTGTTTATTTCACTATAAAAATATTGTAGTTTGCATTTATTAAAAATTAACATGGATCCTGGGTTTGTAAAAGGAGAATGTAAAATCTGCCCAAAATCGACACTGATTTCAATTTTTTTTTAATTCAAATCTTGATTTCAGCTCAGCTCACATAAGCTATGTTAAGATAAATGATATCTCATTCTTATTCTTATAACTAAGTCAGTACAGTTTATTTACAACCTTGAATTTAGACCACATTATTAAATGAAAATAGGAATATTTATCATGAAATCTTTTCAAAGCCATAGTTTTTATTCTGATATAAATGACAGTCATGACAGTCACGCTATTGTAAAGATATTGCTTACAATAACAGTGACGTCACGGCGCAGATAATTAAAAGAACATCTTGGATGGCGGACTGATTTTATGGCTGTATAGCAAAAATACAATTTAAAACAAAATAGGCAAGGTGCTTCAAGTAATTTGATATTTTTTATGGCGTAATATAATCGTAATAAATCTGTCGAATAATAAAAATAGTGGCAACTGGCCTATTGAGTTTGTTACGAAAATAAAGTAACGAAATAAATTATCCTGGGGATAGTTATCCTTTTATAAATGTCAAGTTGGTCGAATCCACCCTGCGTCAAACGAATGTTTGTCCAGAGTAAGAATCAAACCCACACCTATACCACTTGATAGAGGTGACCATGCTTCACACTTCAGGAGTCAGTGTTTACCGTCATTTTTTGATTGGCTGAATGGCGCATTTGGTAGTGACCCTGCCTCATACGCTAAAGGTCGTGGGTTTGATCCACACCCTGAAGAAATATTCGTGTGATGAATAAGTACAAAAACTAGTGTTGTTGTGCAGTGTATGGGTGGTTATATTTATTTATTTGTATTTTTATGGCTCGTAGTGTTGTACGTCAGAGACGTAGTCAACTCTGCCAATGTCAAGTGAGTAGAGACTTGAGAAATTGAATTGACCGGTGATTCGAGTTAATTTATTAATTGAGTTTTCTTTTTAGAAAACCACCACCTATGAAAAAACAAACTTACACATAGGCAAAACAGTTTTAAATGGGAGGTTCATTTTAATTTATTTTATTATAGATTTGTAAGTATACATTTGTGATTCCTCTGTTATCCGTAACACAAATGCTTAACGTCTATTACCATTAGTATTCAATTGTTGACTTCCGTTCTGTTTCCTATTCAACATTTCAAAGGTTTTGGATAGCCGTAACTGAATTATGATTAAAAAGAAATGACCCGTCTTCCAAATCTCTAAGGAATGGTATCAAAATGTCATAAAAAAATAAAAATTGGTTGATTGCTCTCAAACAAACATTTAAGCAAATTGTGTCTAACCACCACCAGTAAATTATTAAAAAAAAAAAGGTGACTTACGTGGTCATTTCAAAGCGCAGGAGCCCAATTCTCGTGCTCGTGATATTTTGAAAAAAATGGCGGATATCATCTGAAAACCATACAAAAAAACTATGTTTTAGTGATATATGTCGTATGAAAATAAATTTCACGAGCCTGAAAATTGGGCTCCAGGTCATTTTATGACTTCCGTGCTGTTACTTTTTCGTAGTTTTAAAGGTTTTTATTGGTCGTATCTTGATTCTGATTGGGCGAAATGACGCGTCTATGGATTCTCTAGCGAATGTCAAACAGAACGTCACCGACGTTAAGTTACTTAGTACGGAATCAGGTCAATTTATGAGATGTATGAATTGTCATACTTACTTAATATAGAATCCAAAAGAAAAGTGTCTAGCACTAGTCGAAGGAAGCAGAACAAAAATTATCAATTGACGCAAATCAAGGGTTTTAAATTAGGATTGATTGGTTTTTAGCTCACGTATTAAGTGGTTTCAGTGTAGAGGAATCATTTAGTTGTTTCATTTGTGCTATTGTGTTATTGTGCTATTGTTTAGTGTATCTAGTGAATTGTCACGTAAATAACTTACTTGGACCTAATTAGGTTCTATCGAGAACACCTTTAGCAAAAGTTTATGTTTTGTTAAAGTTGGTCATTACAAATGTCTTTACAAAAAGTTTTATTCAGTGACTCAGTGATTTAGATAAATTTACTCACTTTTTCAAAAAAAAAACTTGACATTGGCGATGTTATCCTTACAGAGGACTGTGTAATAGAAAAGTGTTAAAATGCTAAGTGTTCCAGTAATATGATATTGGTTCAACCCTAATGCTTAAAGTTGCGACACTTTAATCGCTTAAATGGAATGATGTGGCTAAGCTACTTTAAATGGTTTTGGGAGCAACAAAGAGTTGACAAGTAATAAATTATTGCCGATACAGGTTTGTAAATTGAATAAGGTAAATCATAGAATAACGAACTTGATAGCGTATAGGTTTTTATGTGATAGATAGCAGACGAGCAGATGGATCACCTGATGGTAGGCGATTGCCGCCGCCCATAGACACAACAAGACTCATAAGTACGCCGCTGATAATTTAACCCTCCCTCTAACTCGGATTGGGCCTCCAATACCCTCATTCACGCAGCGAAACACATAACAGACGCTGCTTCACGCCGGTTTTCTGTGAGGCCGTGGTAACACTTTGGTTGAGCCCGTTCATGCTAAGGAGTGGCTCTTCCAAGGTCAATACTTTTTTATACCGATCGGATTCCACTGAAAAGTGTTTCTTTTCTCAAAATTTCCGAATCTGAGTTTGCCGTGAGACGGTCTCAGGCAATGCCTTATTTTGAGACCCGGTTAGTGTGATTGGAGAGATATAAAAACTATCCTCTTAATCCTACACTGTACGCGTTAGGTGTATTATATATTAAGTAACTATAACAATATCTTTGAGAACTCACAATAGCTCAATAGGAAACGTTTACCAATATTATGTTGAACACTTTATATTCAAATGGAAATCATAAGCCTGAAGCGTCTAAAATGATATTTGTTTATTTTTATTAGATGATTGTTCATGCGTTTTTATATATTCTGTGATAAAAGTGGGGATGAAAAGTGTAGAATCCTTCAAAGTCACGTTTGAGAAAGGACAGTAGTCCTTGTGTATTACTATAGTTACTATAGGCAGTAGCCTATAGTAACTATAGTAATATAACCTATAGTAACTATTTCACAAAATTGAAGTCGCGGGTAAAGGCTAGTATGAAATAAACGGCTACAAATGAAAGTTCTATACTGTAGAAAGTTCGTAGACAACTACAGACTAATTGTGCTACGAAGTTGCTACGACAAAAGCCACAACTACGGATAATGACTAAACAAACGTTACAATGGAAGCCAAAACGCACCTGGGTTGATGAACTTTAAAGAACTTAATTAACTAGGAAACTCAACTTCTTAAAGTTATCGTACAGAAGTGTTATTTATTATTTCAAGATAAGTCAATTTGTCCACATTTCCCAAAAGTAGTTTAACGCCAAAAAATCATCAGATGGGCCGCAATCTTGTCTGTCCGCAAGCAAAAAAAATGCTTTCAAAATCATTATAAACGAAATTTTGACACGGTCTTGACTAAAAAACATACAATATTTTATTCCAAATTCCTACTTAAATAACTACTTCATAATTAAATATAGTTTATTTCATTATTCAGCTGCCTTCAAAATACTGTACATAACTATGCCAAGTTGAATTTAAATTCAAGATGGACAAGATGTCGTCCTGAAATTCAAATTTCCGGGCGAAATTCTTTTCTGCTTCCGTCGAAACAGATGTTACTTAAATAACATTTTAATTTCAACTGTGGATAAAAAAATCTTTCTCATTTCAGATGGTACAAGAAAGATTCACTTCGCCTCATTACGCCATCGTTCCACTGGACAACAATTCCATCGACATCATCTTGATGGTTGGCAGTTCTTCAACTTCAACTGTAAGTTTCTCAAGAAACTTAGTAATCCTACGTCAAAACTATGCCTGCGGTATTTTCGGACCGATACGACCTGCAAACGTTCAAGAAAAGAACGTATTCCTTTTTAAAAGGTCGGTAGCGCACTTGTGACTCCTCTGGTGTTGCAGGTGTGCATCAGCGGTGGTAATCGCTTACCATCAGGTGATACGTCTGCTTGTCTTCCCCCTATGTCATACAAAAAAGATAAAGGTATTATAAGTTAGATCCTAACTAACTATCATCACACATCTTTTAGGCAAACGCCTATCATCCTAGACCTCATCGTCGCTTTCCATCAGGTGCGATTGTGGTCAAGCGTTGGCTTATTGACCAAAAAAAAAACTATAAGATCACAAAAAGCAGAAATAAAATGCATACACAAAGTGGCTTTAGGACTATTGGTTCACCTACTCGACCGCCATTTCGATTTTTTCTCAAAATAGTAGCCAATAGTAACCAAAATCGAAAAAATATACGAAAATACCAACATCGAACAAAATATTTGATATAACCTCAAAAAGCGTTAGATTTTCGAGTAACACGCTGCTAAAGAAGATCTATCGATTTTCGAAGGTTTCATTTGTGGTCGCTCTTTTAAAGAAATCACAAAATGGCGGATTAATGAATAGGTAGGCGAGCCAGGCTCCATAGAAAAAATGCGAAACCCCTACACTAGTATTTAAAATTTACATAAAGCATAACTCGACGTAGGTAATGGTATTCTGTGAGGACGTGGAATCACTTCGGTTATGTTGGTCCATTCATACCGAAGCGTGGTACTCCTACAGTCAAGGAGAACGTGCTCGGATTGCAAAGATTTTATATGACTGTTTTGGTGGGATGATTCTCACTTACTTAATATACCACATGCAAACCTTCAAGAAAAGAGCGTACTCCCTTTTAAAAAGACCGGCAGCGCACTTGTGACTCTTTTGACGTGACAGGTGTCCATAAGGGCGGCGGTAATCGCTTACCATCAGGTGATACGTCTGCTCATCTGCCCCCTATATCATAAAAATGCTTAGTTAGCTGGCTCAGCGACCCGAACCGAGTCATGGCCTCCGAAAGGAGATGCACTTACTTAAATCTTAATAGAATAAATTATGTAGGTAAGAATTGTGTATTGTTCGTTATGCACTTTGCTTAACTTTAACGTCGACTCAGGTCGCGCCATCACAAACCATAGTGGTTTAAGTGCGTGATTATTTTAAGATAGTTTGAAATGTATTTTTATATGAAAAATAAATTAAAAAAAAAACAAGAAAGCGCCATTTTGGTCGATCCTGCACTAATTTTTGCCTGAAGTTCCCACAGATCTTGACGACGTCTTTTCAGTGATAATATTTAAAGTCCATGGATAATTATTACCACTTGAGAAATAGACAAATGAACAGCTAGTTCAATTATGAATTTATGTTCTTAGTTGGCGTATTGCAATTTGCAATTTCAGTTACCTGCATGCAACTTGAAACGTTTGCAAAACTATTAATTGCGAACAGACCCAACTTCCTCGGCGTATTATTGTAATAGATACCTGGAGTTACGAAGTTTAGTATTATTGATGTAGTGCGCAATAAAGGTCAATTAGTTTGTCTGCGCATAGGCAAACGATAGTCTTCGGGTGATATTTCATTGGGTGTGTTGGAGTATTGTTGAACAGGATTTTGATAGCCAGATATAGATTGTGCTTATTTAACCGTCTCACTTATCGTGCCCATTATCATCATCATCAGCCCATTTAAGTCCCCACTGCTGGGGCATGGGCCTCCCTCAATCACATGAGGGGTGATTGCCATACTCACCACGCTTGGCAGACGAGTTGGCGAGGATTTTGATATAAATGCAGAGTTTTCCTTCTCTGGGTGCTGATGATCATGCCAGCAGCTTTACCTTAGTCGCCTTTTACGACACCTCGGTAAGAGTGAGGGTGGCCTATTCTACTCTGCCGGGGACCACACGTGCCCATTATACTCAGTTTTTTATATGATAGATGGCAGACGAGCAGACGGATCACCTGATGGTAAGCAACACTCACTCACTGATGAAAACAATTATTTGTACCCAAGGAACCTAAGAACGAATCTCGAAAAAAAAAACACTTTCCCGTAACTAAGTTGCACATCATATGGGAAGGCGATTTTTTTTAAGATTAGACCCCATGTATCTTGAGGAAAAATGTTTCATCAAAAATCACGGTGTATAGATAGTAGGTGTAGGGAACGATGGCAAGAATGAACACTAATGATCAGGCGCCTATTAGGCAAACGCGTATCATCCTAGACCTCAACGTCGCTTTCCATCAGGTGCGATTGTGGTCAAGCGTTAGCCTATAAACCAAAAAAAAAAAGATTGTTTGAACTTTTCAGGTTTGAGATTCTGCAAGGGGTTTTATTCAACCCCTCATTTTTTTCAAAATCAAAAAGAACGCATTGTACTTGTTTTTATTATGTGCGGTAACTGGGTAATTCTAACGGTCTTACGGACCGTCAATGCCACGGAGACATAGAGTGGTACCTATATCCGACTCAAATCGAATAAATCTGGAAATCCAAAAGACCAAAGTTAAAGGTCGCTCAGCGGGCTATGGAACGAGAAATGCTCAGCGTCTCTCTTCGAGATCGAATCCGAAATGAGGTGATCAGCAGAGACCAAAGTCATCGAAACATTGCTCACCGGATTAGCAAGCTTAAAGTGGCAGTGGGCTGGCCATATTAGCCGCAGAAAACGGACGGGGTCAACTAGTTCTAGAGTGGAGACACGCGTCATGGCAATCGTAATGTAGGCCGCCCTCTGCAAGGTGGGGGGACGATCTCCACAGGATGGCTGGCAAGAGCTGGAATGCGAGAAGCCATGGATAGATTCAAAGTGGCGAACATTGGAGAGGCTACGTCCAGCAGTGAACCCAAAAGACCAACAACACTTTCCTCTACGAACGCTACGTCCTGCTACCTACTGGGTTTTTACGAGCGTTTACGACGAAGAGGCCAAAGCTTAGTTGCGTCCTTCTTCGTAAGCGATCTATGTTGTAGATCATTTAGTTAAAACAATAATCTAGGCACGATACGACAAAACGCACTGTAGCCTCTCAAACCGTCTTTTCCACCCCTAGACTTGTTATAATACGTTTAAAGTGGATGCTGATTGACCCCATTACTAGTAATTTTCAGGCTGCGTCTGATCAGAGATACGGCTCCGTCGCTAAACAATTGTGATATCTTTACACTGTCTTTATTATACTTCGTGAGAATCTCACGCAAACAGTGAATTAAAAAAAATTCTGCGAAAGAAAAACCGCCTTCCAAAACCACAAACTAAACACTTCAAATAACATTTTATAACAGTACACTCGTGAAAAGGTTTTACCGAAATCTGCGCCCAACTATCTTGTAATTTAATACAACATTCAATTATTCAACAGGGATTAGGCGCCGACTTCGGTAAAACCTTTTCTTGAGTGTACTGTTATAAAATGTTATTTGAAGTGTGTAATAAAGTGTTAAAAATATTATTTTATACTGTTTAATTCGTGGTTTTAGAAGACGGTTTTTGTAGGTATAAAATATATCTTCTCTAACCTTATAACCTTATAGTAGTATATTTTTTGTAATTTGTGTAGGTTATATTGTATTTTAGTTAGGTGACATTCGTATATATAAGTGTATGACAACGTGTTTATTTATCATCTAGATATATGTATTTATACTATAAATTTACTAAATAAATGTTTAAATCAAAAGGATTGCACCACCCTCCCCTCTTCTATTTAATGTCCTTTACCTGAAGGTTGTCGGGTAGAGATCGCTCCCAGTGATAAGACCGCCTGGATTGTATATTGTATCTCTGTATAACAAGCTTTTAAGTTTTGTATGTTGTGCAATAAAGAGTATATATCTATCTATCTATCCATTGTTTTTATTTTAGTTGCTATATTTATCTTTATTTAATCTTTATATTATGTATGTATTAGTGTATTCATATTTTATGCAGGTATTTGTATTTAAACTTTCTGTGTAAGTATATAAATATAAAGATTGCACTGCCCTACACCTTCATCAAGTGTCCTTTATCCAAAGTTTGCCTGAAAGAGATCGCTCATAGTGATTACACGGCCTTCGTTGTACACATCCTGTAATACCTAGTTTTTAAGTTTTCATACTTTTTTTGAGTGCAACAAAAGTATATTTATTCATTCATTCATTCAGAAAGTTGACCGCATATTCACTCCCTCCACTCCTCGGGATAGAACTCTCATTGCTCATGATGGGCCGTCAATATTGTCTACGCCAGTGTTTCCGAACGAGATGACGACACATCAAGAGAACCAATAGGAAGAAAATATGACGTGATCAGCGGCGACTCCTATTGGCCCGCTATCGCGCCATACATCGCGTCAGCCGGTGTGCCCTCAGTCCTCCGGACCATACACTCCCCCTCAGCACTTGCAACGATTCATATCTTAATTGCTTGTAAATTTCAAAATAATTAAACCTAAATCTACTCCAAAATCATCTTTTATTTGCCTCAAGCGTAGACAAACATATAACAGGGGTATCATGCTGAAACAGCGCTAAGAGAGTTGTGAAGGGAGCTTCACAACTCTCCTCAGAATACAACATAAACGTGACCCAACTAAAGTGACAAGCAGTTGAGCACAGAATGCTAAACAGATTCAAATTCAGCCCCTGTTGTTGTTACTAAGAAGTTCATAACCCCTGCCCCTAACATTATCTTAGCCAACACATCGCCGTAGAAGCAAGCGTGTTTGCAGAGTAAACTGTTCTAATGCCAGTACCATTTACATCAGTTCAGTACCTAACAACGTACAAGTTTCATACATTGGGTACAACAAAGTTGAACATATGAGAGTTAAAGCCGAGAGTTGGCTCCAACTTGAGGTGTTCTCAGACTAGTGATGAAGTTTGAGTCGAATTTCACTCGAGTGATATTGGTAATAGGAACAAAGTTATTGATCAGAGACCTTAAATAGACACTGTCCCGCGAATTCACATACATCTAAACAAAAGAAATCGCGTGTGTCAAAGGGCAATAAAGATTTGGTCATAAATCCCTTAGCGAATATAATCACCCTCTGGGATACAAAACACCCACCAGATGGTGATTATATCAATATCCCTCTGACTGATTGAGCAACGGCAATCTTAACAATCATCCACGTACAACTCGTGCGGATAAAGAATGGGATCAGAAATGGCGGCGCATCTATTCACTTCTCGCTCGCACTCGTGGGGTGCGAGTATAGACGCAAATAGTGTGCGAGCGAGAAGTGAATAGATGCGCCGCCATTTCTGATCCCATTCTTTATCCGCACGGGTTGTACGCAGGATATGATTATACTGCACACGTGTATGCGCAAACATAAAATATACTCCCTTACCTTTAAATTCTAACCCGACATTTGAGTTTGACCCAAAACCTCAAACGCAACCATCGGCTTAAAATTCGACCCACTAGCCATAACACGACCGAAGAGATGAAGGGCCTATCGGTTTTATTACGGCTGGGCCTTTTTAACTATACTGCTTCAGAACCGGACTCAAAGCACATCACTATCGCAGGCCAGCGCTGATGTCGACAAAAGTTATTAACGTTGTTATTGAGACAAATTTGCGCGAGTTCCAAAGTAACATTAGGTACACAAGTTTTGATCTTTTGGCTGTGGGTTTTGTTCAGTTAGACGCATTCTCTTAAGGATTTGTTCTGTATTGAGTTATAGAAGAGTTTGAAGATCACTTCAAGTTTTTTTGTCTTTGTTTTTTAAAGGGACGTCAGTACTTTGGAGTTGAATAAGAATAAGAATAAGAAATAATTTATTGACCACAACACATTACATACAAATCTGAATAAGGACAAAACATTATGAAGTTGCGGCCAACAAGGTTCAGCCTCAGCATGTGCTACAATTTGCAGTTGCAGCGAGTTGCAGGCATTCATATGTTTCTTTTTTTATGCTAGGGGCGGACAAACGAGCAAGCGAGTCACCTGGAAAGTAATCAACGCCGCCCATGAACATCTGCGAAATCATAGACATCGCTTATGTGTTCCTGGATTTTTTAAAAAAGAGTACGCTCTTTTCTTGAATGTCCCTAAGTCGTAGCCGTCGGGAAATACTCCTGCAGTCAAACCGTTCCAAATAACTGAGGTACATGGTAGAAAGTTTCGCACAGTATTAGACCACCATCCATCGAGATGATGAGAATGGAAACAATCGCTTGCGAGTGGTTCGATGAAAGAGTTCAGCTGCACGGAGTAGTGCAGCTGAACTCTTCATCGTTTCATTCTTGTCAAATCAAACAGTTCCTCAAAGCACTCCCCTTGCAGAGGTTGCTTTAATTGTCTACCATAAGGCGAGCTGCGCATAAAATAAGTCACATGACAGACATTGTATAAAGAGTTGAATCGACTGCCTCAGCTCGGAGTTTAGAAGTTGGCGGTTTTGTACTCCCGTGCCTCAAAAAGCACGTAAAGCCGTTGGTCCTGCGCCCAATCCCTTTTCGGTGTCACGCTGGTAACTTATCGGAATGAGAAGGTCAGGAAATAGAGAGTGAACTTGTGTTTGCGCACACACTTGGGCACTATAATATATCCTGCGTACGTGGCTGATCTTTGAGATTGGCCGCCGTAGCCGTAATCAGTTGGAGGGTAATATTATAACGAGTTGAAACTTTTTTGGAACACTTTCAAATGACATTGAACAAATGTTGTTTAGAAAGTTTGGTAGAAAATGTGGTGGACGTATTTATTTACCAATACATCCTGTATAAGTATTAATTTCTAACCGCAGATTGACAATCCATGATCAAGAAATAGTTAATCTTAATCCTCTTTGAATTCCCACAAGATAAAGCATTAAAAATATACACATCGCCATTTCCTAAGTAGGCACACGTCCGTCCCCGTATATGCTTAACGCAAAATCTATCAACATTTGCATCACGTTTCCAATATCTCGAGAGTCTGTGTTATTCGGTTCATAAATTCTGTGCCTGAGTAATAGAGTCGCCTGCGTGTCAGCTTTGTTGACAGCATATATTATGTGGGCTTGCTTTGATATACAGTATCATCCCAGTGGAATTATTACCAGCTGCTCGATGTGTGTACAGGTCAATGCTGAGATCTACCGTTGTTGGATATATACCGAATGGTAATCTGATCGCTGTTACAACTACATTACTATTATAATGACATAACAGTGTTGTTCGTACTAGTTCACTCTGAGAACACAAATATGCTTGATCTGGCGTGCGTGTCACCGACAGCAACGCGGCGCCGCGTAGACGCTCTGCATCTCGATTTGGCGGGCTAACGCCCGAATTGTTCAAATGCTATTTACTTTAAGCACTTTTCGATGAAAAACTTCACAGAAATCCGGAGTACGCACACGCAGCTTGTGTGTTTCGCTGATTAAGTGAGGGTACCAGAGGTAATGGGGTGAAGGGTTGTCAAAAGTTTGGCAGCGCACTCGTGAATTCACTCGTGTTGCGGCGTCAAACGTTTACAATCGATGATTCTTCTTCTTATCTACCATCTACGTCATAAAAAGGTGGTTATCTGTATTATAATAAGGTTAACATAAATATGAAAAACACAATGTTTAGTTGAAAAGCGTTTAACTGTTTGCCCAATTAAACTCGTATTAGGTATTTTGACTCTCATGTAAGCATGTACGACACACAATTTTGGCCACATGAATTTCCGTTTACAAGGTCACCTGGGTGTGGATCACCGCATAACTATTCGTTTTCTAACAGGTAAGTTTTGTACTGTGTAACCCTGAATACATAACCTCGTACCACGCTACGTTTGCATGTAGACAAGAGGTTGTCTCACCTTTTTTTTTACTGTAAAGCGTTTGACCATATTTCACCTGATGGTAAGTGATAATATGTCACCTGTTTTAAGCCATCGAGTTCCGTAATGAGGGGTGGAATTCAAGACTGCTATGACAGTACTGTAGTTCAAACGAGGCTCAAAAGTCTGTCTGTTTGTCTGTCTGTCTTAGTCGCTTTCTTCAATTAATAATTTACTTTAGGCAATTGAAAATAATATTTTATGTGCTATGCTATAACATAGGTCATCTTTCAATGTACAGAACTTGAAATCATCGTGTTTAAAAATTAGAGTGAATGGAACTGGTTTCAGTGAACTGGTAGTATTTGTGATACTCACCAGACGATTTTGCGATAATACACAAGTGTTATTGGGTAGCTATGACGAATGAAATCTTCGCAGAATTAACCTACGTCATGTAAACTTCACATATGAGTGATATATTGGAGAGGAATAGAAGGGTTTAAGGATAGTCGTGACAGGATGATGCTTTCTATCATATGGGTGTTTGTTCAATGTGTAGATAATATTATGCATAATAGGTAGATGTTTCCGGACCAATACGACCTGCAAACCTCCAAGATAAGATCGTATTCCTTTTTAAAAGGTCGGCAACGCACTTGTGACTCCTCAGGTATTGTAGGTGTCCATAGGCGGCGGTAATAGCGCTTACCATTAAGTGGTAGGTCTGCTCGTCTGCCTCCCATCTCATAAATAACAAGAGAATGTAAAATTTAATTAGGAAGAATTCAGATTTAATTTGTATTTTTATTAGGTGGTTAGATTGATATAAATAACTAATCTAGATCTGGATGTACCTAAAAGAACTAGTTTGTCAGAAATTTATATTTAAATATATATTTTTGTTTTAATATCAATTTTCGGTGTGATTTTTATTGATGTCTCAGAAGTACTAAAGTGTTACAGTCATAGACAATAGGTCATATTAGCAATTGTGACCAAATAAAATTAAAAAAACGAATAAAAGGCTGAGCTTCGTGTCGAGTAGTCGTTTATGATGATGCATGTCAATCTTTTATAATATTTTTTTCAATGCAAAGGCGTCACCCAAGGTCCAGCCTGAAAATCAGCGCTGCAGCTGCTGTGTGTGGCAGTTGCAGAATATGCTGAGGCTGGGCCTTGTTGGCCGCAACTCTTTGTCTCTGTACCTTGTTTTCTCTGTTTTGTTCTATGTGTAATGTGTTGTGGTCAATAAATTGTTTCTTATCTAATCTTATGATTGATTTATGTTTTCAGTGGTATTAAAATTATTAAAAGCACGCGTAAAACGTCGCATCTCGCCCATAGGCGGCATTTTCAGTCAATGTTCTCGCTCGCGCGCAAAACTGACACACCACAATTACAGTAAAACATTGTACTAACCATCATGGATCTCTGTTATCTGCAATAATATGAATTGAATGATTGAATTGAATTTAGTAGTATAAATACAGTGGTTTTCTTTGATAAAATAGATAAGAGGTCGATTTCTTCATGGGATAGGTGGCAGACGAGCCAGATGGTCACCTGAGGTAAGAGATGCCGCACCCCATGGACACCGCGACATCAGTGGAGTAAAGTTGCGCTGCCAACCTCTTAAATCCCCTTTCCCCGGATTGGGGCTCAGGTACCCTCAAATACGCAGCGATACACAGCACAGTGCTGCTTCACGAGCCGGCCTCTGCGCGGCCGTGGTATCACTCCGATTTGAGAAGGTCCATTTTTTCAAAAGTGTGATGAAGATTTTCACTGCAACAACTAGAGAAGTCAATTTTTAAAATGTATCATCGTATTCCGAGTAAATGCCATTTGTACTACTTTTAACAGCCGTAAGAAAGCTCGTTCGAGTAGTTTATTGCTCGGACCTCGTAAACGGGGTCGATTACCGACCTGAACAAAAGTCATAAAGGCGATATATAAAAAATTTACTATGAAAATCTAGATCTAGTTTGCCTAAGTCCAAACCAAACCTTAAAATAGATTGTTGATTTAGCGTTTTAAAATAAAATAAAAAAAAAATAATAAAAAGCTTTTATTTCTCACATAGAGTTCACTTTACAATAAGGTTACAAAATAGTTTAAATATATTATTATGTGAGTGAGTTTGAGAAATATATTTCTGTTAAGGATTCCTAATAGTAGCACACAATTTCTCGTGCGCCAAAGTAAGAAGTAATAATTTATTTGGCAAATAAAGGTACAAGCTTAACATGCAAAATAAAAGGATCGGATTAAATACAAACAGTAAAGTATGAAACTTATAAATCATTACTGCCAAATAGGCGCCCGCCTCAGCATATTACCCTGGTCTTCCTGATCTGGTCGCCACGGCGGAAGATTTTCAGCGGGGACCCACATTAGGGAAGCCGCGCACCAGCTCCAAATCTTACATATCAGAAGTAAGCAGACGCTCACCAATTAGTAGCATATAATAGTGCAAGGACTCACCCCGGGCTCCAAAGCTGTCGATTTGGTTTTTTTTTTAGGGTGAGTCGGACCATATCCAGAATCTGGAAAGTCGACCAACTGGACTGTTGCACGAGTACACGAATCAGAATCATTATCTCAATATTATAGGATCCACAATCCGTAGAGAAACCATGCAGCTGTGAGCCGTGTGCTGTGACTCCCCGGCCAGAGTAGAAGTAGGCCACACTCACACTTACCGAGGTTGTCGTTAAAGGCGATTTAAGGTAACGCTGCTGCATGATCATCCGCACCAGAGAAGGAAACTCTGCATTATATCAAAACCCTCGCCAACCCGTCTGCCCAAGCGTGGTGAGTATGGCAATTACCCTGCTGTTATGGGGAGGGCCCGTGCCAGCAGTGGGGACTTAAATGGATGAGAACGTAGCTGTAAAAACAGCAAATAAACAAGTCGGCTGTAGCCGAACATTGATGGACCGCCCCCCCCCCCCCCCCCCCCCGGCGTGTTGGTTAATCATTGGATGGAGTTCCACGCCCAGAAAAAATCCTCACCACTGATTGTCATTACCACACGAGAGTAGTACTACTCTCGTATGGCAATGACGAACACAAAATGTTAATGACGTGTAGCGATGAGATAAAGAAGTATCAGAATTTCAATGGGTTATCGTGGAATCCAGGATTGGACAAATGTAAACCTCGCAATTTGCCGCTCAAATTTACTTTTTAACTTTTACTTTAAACCCGGATACGGTGAGTGTAGTGGGTAGGTTGACCTCACTGACATTTTATTAGTGCAGTGTAACTAAACAAAAATGAGAGGGTCTTCCGAAGATTCACAAGCCGGGGTAGCAGCGACGCCGTGCACCTCCAGTACGCTAGTGACACAACGTTTTAACGCGGTCGAAAACGTCAAGCTGTGAGTATATAATAATTCTCACTACTCTCAGATACAGACAAACAAGGAACACAAATAATACTTAAAATTTCATATATACACCCAGAATGAACAAAAACACAAGGTTCATCGCACGAATGTTTGTCCAGGGTGGGGATCGAACCAGACGAATTTGGCCGTAAGAGGTAGGATCACTACAATTGCGCCATCGGTCCAGTTCGCTATTACGATGCTACTACGAGTAAGGTTGTATTACATATAATAATAACCGTTTTGTCCCGTGTACATTAATTATTGTTAGAGAAAACTATCGAGAAGAGCAGAGGTGTTTTTCTATGTTCACGCTAAAGTGAAATTTGCGCCATAGATTTGAAAAACCCAGGGGGTACATGCTCAGTTCAAACCCACGACACGCCGTTGTTGGAAGGCGCGTTCTTATCCACTGAGCTACCATCGCCTAAGAAACCTGTAAAAACGTAAATGTGGCGTGCCGTTTAATTACTTAAACTAGCAAAATACGTTCGTGCGATAGTTGTTAGACGAGGAAAACGCACAAAACTTGATGAAACGGTATGTGGATATATCGGATTCTATCTATGTGGACGAACTTTTTAAAGTAATAATAATTAATAATTCTCACAACATCTCACTACGTGGACCGGATTCCATACTAAGTATCTTAGCACTTGTTTACAGATATAGACAACAGAGGACACAAATATATACTTTAAATACATATATTACACCCAGACACGAACAAACAAAGTGTTCATCGCACGAATGTTGTCCAGGGTGGGGATCGAACCCACCGCCTTTGGCGTAAGAGCAGGGTCACTACCATTGCGCCATCGGTCATTAATGTTCAGTTAAATGAGTATTTACTTAAAAAAAAATCATCTAGTGTTCCCAGGCGGGACTCGAACCCACACCTTCTACAATCCAGGTGAATGTTCACCATTCAGACCACTAAACGCGTTACTAAGTCCGACAACATTTGTAAGTGATTGAGTCGACATGAGCTGGTCGATCTTGTTTTTCTATATACCGTACACCACATACAAATTAGAAAATTATAATAATGCCAGTGCTATGTTTCATTACCAAGTCTTATCTAACTTAAAAAATTTACGTCAGAGAGCTTTACTTCAGCATGAAGGGGGCCGGCTTGACCGAATGATGTGGTATCAATCGGTTCACAGAAAGCTTTACAGAAATCCGGCGGTTAGGAACACCCTGCGCTATCTTTTAAGTGAGTGGTATTGGAGGCTCAATCCGCGGGGAAGGGGAGTTGATAGGTTGATTGTGCATCACGATGTTGCAATGCCCATGAGGAAGGGGGTAATCGTTTTACTTAAAAATCAAAACCAATAACAATTGCTCTCAAATATTTATAATTTTTTTTATGAGATTGGGGGCAGACGGCATTACTGATGAAAAGTGATTACCACTGCCCATGGACCACCAGCAAACACCAGAGCAGCTGCACATTACACGTCACTTTTTCCACACACATCATCATTGAGGAAATCAAAATTTCCGAAGCGGTATTTCAGAACCGGTACGGACATCCGAGATTTTCAAGAAAACGAGGCCCTATACTTCCTAAAGACCGGGCAACGGCATCTCCACTCCGGCTAGTGTGGCTGATGTCGCTTGCTCTGTTGCCTTCCTTTCTAAAAAAAACGTCGGCCTTTTAAAAATTGTATCATTAATACCACTTTACAAAGAAAAAAAACTTTGCCTATTTCTGACACACAAAAGTGAATCGCCAAAAATAGTAGGTTCGTGACCAAATTCTCAGGCTCTGTTGAAAACGGGTTACGAGGCCTTTGAATAGAGCAAAGCAACAAAACGGGCCGCCCTTCAGGACACATGCCATGAATAGTGATTGCGTACTGTCAATATTTATGGCGAAAGTTTAACATCGCATGGGATGACCCGCGTTTTTACATTGTACAACTAGTATGATAAACTAGGGGGAGTAGCTTAGTGGATAGGTTAATTCACACAAGTAAAAATAGTTCAGCGGTTTATAGTTTAGCGGATATGAAAATGTGGGGAGAGCCACGCTAGGCATGAATGGGCCGCCGACCCAGAGTGATACCACTGCCTCACAAGAAGACCGAAGTGATGAAGCAGCGCCTGCGCTGTGTTTCGCAGTGTGAGTGAGGGTTACCGGAGGCCCAACGGGGGGGGGGGGGGGGGGTGGAAGGGGAAAAGGTGGCAGCGCACTGTGACTCAACTGGTGTTGCGGGTGTCCATGGGCGGCGGGAAATGGCTTACCTCAGGTGAATCCCTGTCTGCTTTGTCTCATCTGCCACAATCTCATATAAAAAAATAAAAAATACGCGTAAGATTGAAAAAATCCGAGTACATGCTCGGATTGAACCACGACCCGTATGGAAGGCGTCTGAACCACGGATTCCAACGCTCATGTACTAACAAGTAGCATAGGCCACAAAATAAATTGACACAGGTCAGTTGTAACTGACATTGCATTGAATAAAGAGTTCGTTGACCTACGCGTTAACGCAAATATAATTGTATCGTGTTATTTAGTTACAGGTGTTATATTAACCAAATCGAATCCATAACCAAAAGAGCTAATGTTATTTATCGTTCCAATTTCACGGATTCCAGGGGATTTTGTAGCGACATCCAATATCGTCTTCGATGATTGTTTCGATTGGTTAGAAATGACGAATCGTTACTTTGATGTACTTATGGGCCCTTGTATACACCTCTTCAGAAAATATACAGCACAAACACCGATTTAATGTTATTAATCGAGCGATTATTTACGATACACTTCAGATCGCATATTATGGGTGCCCAAAATAGGTTGGAAGAGAACGACAAAAATTCATAGAGGATTTGTTGAAATATTTCTTCCTTTATGAACCTGCTTGGCGAATATTCCTCGATTGCGTACAAAGCGGTTTTCCTCCTCATTCATGATGCGAAACAGCCAAGGATTCGAACGCCTGCCAGCGTTCTGTTTTTCCCAGGAATACAAGCCCACTATTTTCAAAGCTAGAGAGAAAGGTACTTTGGGTAGCTCGCGCCACGTAGGGTTTCCTCTCAACTTAAGTAAGTGTGAAGCCAAGAGCAAACCCATCTTCAATAAAAAAAAAAACAGGGTGGCCTGAACTTTCAAGTAGAGCGAATTGCCTTTTAAAAGGCCGGCGGAGCTTTTGACTCCTCTGCTGTTGCACGTCTCTATGAGCGGCTGTTACCTGATCCACCATTCAGGTGATCGTCTGCTAGTTGCCTCCTATTTCATAAAAAGAACCTGGGCATGTCAAGGTAAAGTGCGACTCAAAAAGCATATACAACGTTAAATTATCATTATTCATGCCAAAAAGCTTGGCTCTCCCACGGTAAAAGTTATATGAACAGTCATCGGGTGGACTCAACCCAATTTTAATTTCTTTTTTACCAAAAAAAAACTTATTAAATTACCTATCTGTCCTTGGTTCATAGATCTTTGTGTGAATTTTTCTTGGCCTCGTACCACTAGGACGGTGAAACTTTAGTGGTGTAAGGTTTTCTTGCTTTGACCACCTCCGAACACTCCGGCCTTGCCGTCCAAGTACCGTCAGCAGGCTCAGTATTTACATAATGTTTTATGATGACGTGCCCTTATTAGGTTGTGTCAGGTTGTACGTAAAACCGTGAGTGTAAAAACCGCGGAATGTAAAAATTGTGCACAAAACATTGTACCTTTTCAACATACTTATTGAAACTAGGCCCGATTCGTCCAATCTTTATCCAACGATAAATCTATCATATAGCGCAGTTATATGGCACTGCTAAAAAAATATTTCTACCAACTAATCATCCAAACAGTCAACGCCTATTCCAATGGTAAATGTTTGACCGCCAAATTTTGCAGAATTAGTAATTATAGGATAATTCAAAAATGGGAATGGTCATTTCCACAGCTCTTATTTACTTCGACATTACTTGTTAAACTTCTAATTAAAAAATTCCGGTGGCATTATTCATGAGTCACAAAACAATAGTATATAGGTATGGTCTTTCATTCATTCACTCGTTTAACAAGGTACCAACACAATAGGCAGTTGCCTCCATGTCACCATTTATAAAAATAACTTTATTTAGTACAAGGTTTCGAAATATATACGTTTCCAATAAATATAAATAAGGGATTTCTTTAAAAATTCAACTTAAATCCGTAATATTTTTACTTTTGTTTCTCTTAATTGAAAACACCGTCCGCCATGTTTCTACGTCACCATTAGGGCTTTGCTAATTATAAACAAAAAATGTAAACGCCCAGTTCAGGTTCTTCGGGATATTTATTTAAAACGCCATGATATTGTTATTGCACTATAAAAATATGGTACAGTTTGAATTTATTCACAAATTAACATGGATCATGGGTTGTAAAAGCAGAAAGTAAAATACTGCCCGAAAATCGACACTGATTTAAGTTTTTTTTTTAATTCAAATTTGATTTCTGCTCAGCTCAGCTAAGATATATTATGTTAAGGATAAATGATTTTCTTATTCATATTCTTATAACTAAGTAAGTACAGTTATAACAACCTGTAATTTAGACAACATTTTAACTGAAAATAGGAATATTTATCATGTAATCTTTTCAAAGCCATAGTTTTTATTCTTGATATAAAATGTCATGTCATTCACGCTATGTAAAGATATTGACGTAGAAATATAATTAATAGAACATCTTGGATGGCGGACTGCTTTTATGGCTGTATAGCGAATTTCAAATTTAAAACAAAGTAGGGAAAAGATTTAAAAAATATATATATTTTTTTATGGCGTAATATAATCGTAATAAATCTGTCGAATAATAAAATAGTGGCAACTGGCCTATTGAATTTGTTACAAAAATAAAGTAACAAAATAAATTATCCTGCGGATAGTTTGGTACTGACCCTGCCTCATACGCCAAAGGTCATGGGTTTGATCCACACCCTGAAGAAATATTCGTGTGATGATATAAGTACAAAAACTAGTGTGTTGTGCAGTGTATGGGTGGTTTATATTTATTATTTGTATTTTTATGGCTCGTAGTGTTGTACGTCAGAGACGTAGTCAACTCTGCCAATGTCAAGTGAGTAGAGACTTGAGAAATTGAATTGACCGGTGATTCGAGTTAATTATAATTGAGTTTTCTTTTTAGAAAACCACCACCTATGAAAAAACAAACTTACACATAGGCAAAACAGTTTTAAATGGGAGGTTCATTTTAATTTATTTTATTATAGATTTGTAAGTATACATTTGTGATTCCTCTGTTATCCGTAACAGAAATGCTTAACGTCTATTACCATTAGTATTCAATTGTTGACTTCCGTTCTGTTTCCTATTCAACATTTCAAAGGTTTTGGATGGCCGTAACTGAATTATGATTAAAAAAAAATGACCCGTCTTCCAAATCTCTAAGGAATGGTATCAAAATGTCATAAAAAAATAAAAATTGATTGATTGCTCTCAAAAATACATTTAAGCAAATTGTGTCTAACCACCACCAGTAAATTAGTAAAAAAAAAGACAAAAATGTGACTTACGTGGTCATTTCAAAGCGCAGGAGCCCAATTCTCGTGCTCGTGATATTTTGAAAAGATGGCGGATATCACCTGAAAACCATACAAAAAAACTATGTTTTAGTGATATAATAATATGTCGTATGAAAATAAATGTCACGAGCTCGAGAATTGGGCTCCAGGTCATTTTATGACTTCCGTGCTGTTACTTTTTCGTAGTTTTAAAGGTTTTTATTGATCGTATCTTGATTCTGATTGGGCGAAATGACGCGTCTATGGATTCTCTAGCGAACAGAACGTCACCGACGTTAAGTTACTTAGTACGGAATCAGGTCAATTTATGAGATGTATGAATTGTCATACTTACTTATATAGAATCCAAAAGAAAAGTGGAAGGAAGCAGAACAAAAATTATCAACGGTTTTAAATTAGGATTGATTGGTTTTTAGCTCACATATTAAGTAGTTTCGGTGTAGAGGAATCATCTAGTTGTATCATTTGTGCTATTGTGCTATTGTTTAGTGTATCTAGTGAGTTGTCACGTAAATAACTTACTTGGACCTAATTAGGTTCTATCGAGAACACCTTTAGCAAAAGTTTATGTTTGTTAAAGTTGGTCATTACAAATGTCTTTACAAAAAGTTTTATTCAGTGACTCAGTGATTTAGATAAATTTACTCACTTTTTTTAAAAAAAACTTGACATTGGCGATGTCATCTTTACAGAGGACTGTTTAATAGAAAGTGTTAAAATGCTAAGTGTTCCAGTAATATGATATTGGTTCAACCCTAATGCTTAAAGTTGTGACACTTTAATCGCTTAAATGGAATGATGTGGTTAAGCTACTTTAAATGGTTTTGGGAGCAACAAAGAGTTGACAAGTAATAAATTATTGCCGATACAGGTTTGTAAATTGAATAAGGTAAATCATAGAATAACGAACTTGATAGCGTATAGGTTTTTTATGTGATAGATGGCAGACGAGCAGATGGATCACCTGATGGTAAGCGATTGCCGCCGCCCATAGACACAACAAGACTCATAAGTACGCCGCTGATAATTTAAGCCTCCCTCTAACCCGGATTGGGCCTCCGGTACCCTCATTCACGCAGCGAAACACAACAGACGCTGCTTCACGCTGGTTTTCTGTGAGGCCGTGGTACCACTTTGGTTGAGCCCGTTCATGCTAAGGAGTGGCTCTTCCACGGTCAATACTTTTTTATAACGTTTGTATACCGATCGGATTCCACTGTAGTGTTTCTTTTCTCAATATTTCCGAATCTGAGTTTGCCGTGAGACGATCTCAGGCAATGCCTTATTTTGAGACCCGGTTAGTGTGATTGGAGAGATATAAAACTATCCTCTTAATCCTACACTGTACGCGTTAGGTGTATTATATATTAAGTAACTATGACAATATCTTTGAGAACTCCAATAGCTCAATAGGAAAAGTTTACCAATTATATGTAGATCTCTTACTGTTCAAATGAAAAACGAAGGCCTGAAGCGTCTGAAATGATATTTGTTTATTTTTATTAGATGATTGTTCATGCGTTTTTATATATTCTGTGATAAAAGTGGGGATGAAAAGTGTAGAATCCTTCAAAGTCACGTTTGAGAAAGGACTACTATAGTAACTATTTCACAAAATTGAAGTCGCGGGTAAAGGCTAGTATGAAATAAACGGCTACAATGAAAGTTCTATTCTGTAGAAAGTTCGTAGACAACTACAGACTAATTGTGCTACGAAGTTGCTACGACAAAAGCCACAACTACGGATAATGACTGAACAAACGTTACAATGGAAGCCAAAACGCACCTGGGTTGATGAACTTTAAAGAACTTAATTAACTAGGAAACTCAACTTTTTAAAGTTATCGTAAGAAGTGTTATTTATTATTTCAAGATAAGTCAATTTGTCCACATTTCCCAAAAATAGTTTAACGCCAAAAAATCATCAGATGGGCTGCAATCTTGTCTGTCCGCAAGCAAAAAAAATGCTTTCAAAATCATTATAAACGAAATTTTGACACGGTCTTGACTAAAAAACATACAATATTTTATTCCAAATTCCTACTTAAATAACTACTTCATAATTAAATATAGTTTATTTCATTATTCAGCTCCTTCAAAATACTGTACATAACTATGCCAAGTTGAATTTGAATTCAAGATGGACAAGATGTCGTCCTGAAATTCAAATTTCCGGGCGAAATTCTTTTCTGCTTCCGTCGAAACAGATGTTACTTAAATAACATTTTAATTTCAACTGTGGATAAAAAAATTTTTCTCATTTCAGATGGTACAAGAAAGATTCACTTCGCCTCATTACGCCATCGTTCCACTGGACAACAATTCCATCGACATCATCTAGATGGTTGGCAGTTCTTCAACTTCAACTGTAAGTTTCTCAAGAAACTTAGTAATCGTACGTCAAAACTATGCCTGCGGTATTTTCGGACCGTTACGACCAAAAACGTTCAAGAAAAGAACGTATTCCTTTTTAAAAGGTCGGTAGCCCACTTGTGACTCCTCTGATGTTGCAGGTGTGCATCAGCGGTGGTAATCGCTTACCATCAGGTGATCTGTCTGCTTGTCTTCCCCCTATGTCATACTAAAAAAGATAAAGATATTATAACTAAGATCCTAACTAACTATCATCACACATCTTTTAGGCAAACGCGTATCATCCTAGACCTCATCGTCGCTTTCCATCAGGTGCGATTGTGGTCAAGCATTGGCATATTGACCAAAAAAAAAAAAGTAAACTATAAGATCACAAAAAGCAGAAATAAAATGCATACATAAAGCGGCTTTAGGACTATTGGTTCACCTACTTGACCGCCATTTCGATTTTTTCTCAAAATACATAGTAACCAAAATCGAAAAAATATACCAAAATACCAACATCAAACAAAATATTTGGTATAACCTCAAAAAGCGTTAGATTTTCGAGTAACACGCTGCTAAAGAAGATCTATCGATTTTCGAAGGTTTCATTTGTGGTCGCTCTTTTAAAGAAATCACAAAATGGCGGATTAATGAATAGGTAGGCGAGCCAGGCTCTATAGAAAAAAATGCGAAACCCCTACACTAGTATTTAAAATTTACATAAAGCATATTTCGGCGTAGGTAACGGTATTCTGTGAGGACGTGGTATCACTTCGGTCATGTCGGTCCATTCATACCGAAGCACTCTCACAGTCAAGTGAGACGTGCTCGGATTGCAAAGATTTTATATGACTGTTTGGTGGGATGATTCTCACTTACTTAATATACGACATGCAAACGTTCAAGAAAAGAGCGTACTCCCTTTTAAAAAGGCCGGCAGCGTACTTGCGACTCTTTTGACGTGACAGGTGTCCATGGCATAAGGGCGGTGGTAATCGCTTACCATCAGGTGATACGTCTGCTCATCTGCCCCCTATATCATAAAAATGCTTAGTTGGCTGGCTCAGCGACCCGAACCGAGTCATGGCCTCCGAAAGGAGATGCACTTACTTAAATCTTAATACAATAAATTATGTAGGTAAGAATTGTGTATTGTTCGTTATGCACTTTGCTTAACTTTAACGTCGATTCAGGTCGCGCCATCACAAACCATAGTGGTTTAAGTGCATGATTATTTTAAGATAATTTGAAATGTATTTTTATATGAAAAATATATTTAAAGCCTGAAGTTCTCACTGATCTTGACGACGTCTTTTCAGTGATAATATTTAAAGTCCATGGATAATTATTACCACTTGAGAAATAGACAAATGAACAGCTAGTTCAATTATGAATTTATGTTCTTAGTTGGCGTATTGCAATTTGCAATTTCAGTTACCTGCATGCAACTTGAAACGTTTGCAAAACTATTAATTGCGAACAGACCCAACTTCCTCGGCGTATTATTGTAATAGATACCTGGAGTTAGGAAGTTTAGTATTATTGATGTAGTGCGCAATAAAGGGCAATTAGTTTGTCTGCGCATAGGCAAACGATAGTCTTCGGGTGATATTTCATTGGGTGTGTTGGAGTATTGTTGAACAGGATTTTGATAGCCAGATATAGATTGTGCTTATTTAACCGTCTCACTTATCGTGGCCATTATACTCACTTTTTTATATGATAGATGGCAGACGAGCAGACGGATCACCTGATGGTAAGCAACACTCACTCACTGATGAAAACAATTGAGGCCAAAGCTTAGTGCAGTCCTCTTTACGTAACGATCTATGTTTTAGATCATTAAGTTAAAACAAATATCATAGGCACAGATAGGACAAAACGCACTGGAGCCTCTCAAACCGTCTCTTCCACGCCTAGACCTGTTATAATACGTTTTAAGTGGATGCTGATTGACCCATAACTAGTAATTTTCAGGCTGTGTCTGATCAAAGATCCAGCTCCGTCGCTAAACTAAAATTGTGATATCTTTACACTGTCTTTATTCTGCTTGGTGATAATCTCACGCAAACAGTGAATAAAAAAAATTCTGCGAAAAAAAACCGCCTCCTAAAACCACGAACTAAACAGTGTAAAATAATATTTTTCAAACTTTATACACTTCAAATAACATTTTATAAGAGTACACTCGTGAAAAGGTTTTACCGAAGTCTGCGCTCAATACTATCTTGTAATTTAATACAACATTCAATTATTCAACAGGGATTAGGCGCCGACTTCGGTAAAACCTTTTCTCGAGTTTACTGTTATAAAATGTTATTTAAAGTGTTTAAAACTGTTAAAAAAATATTTTACACTGTTTAATTCGTGGTTTTAGAAGACGGTTTGTTTTTGCAGATTTTTTTTTTCAAGCATTTTGGTGTGTAATTTTTTGGCAGATCGATCTTTTTTTTTTATGATATAGGTGGCAGACGAGCAGACGGATCACCTAATGGTAAGCGATTACCGCCGCCCATGGACGCCTGCAACACCAGTGGTGTCACAAGCGCGCTGCTTACCTTTTAACCCCCCTTCCGCTGGATTGGGCCTCCGGTACCCTCACTCACGCAGCGAAACACAGCGCATGCACTGCTTCACGCCGGTTTTCTGTGAGGACGTGGTATTACTCCGGTCGAGCCGGCCCATTCATGCCGAAGCATGGCTCTCCCACTGTTAAAATCTATCTAAATGAGGTTCTAATGAGATGATAATCGATCTAAATGAGGTTTGGCTCAACAAGCTCGAGCGTCTCCAAAACTACTGCATACGTATTATTTTCGACTTGCGTAAGTTTGACCACATCTGTGAATATCGAGCCTGTCTACAAAAGCTCACTATCTATCTTCGTCGTAACGCCCACATTCTTTCCTTACTATTTACGATCCTTTTCAGTCCCAAATCTCCACCTTACCTCTCTTTGAGGTTCACGTTTCCAGTTTCTCCAGCCCTCCCGATTTTGGTCATATGCGTTCTTCCAAACTTCTCCATCTTAAGTCCCTTCTCATTCATCTCAATCCTACTCCCAATCCTTCACCGTGCAGTCTATCCGATTGTGGAATGCTTTACCTCTGACAATCAGGCAATCCAATTTCCTAGCCATCTTCAAAGCCAAAATTAAATCACATTTCCTGATCCTTCGAGACCACTGCTCCCACTTCCTCTCCCCCATCTCTTCCTGTCCTCTGATGAAAATCATTCGTCTGCTTTGAGATCCATGCTTTGAGATTTGAGCTCGTGGTCGTTAGTCCTCTCCCAGATCCATCCATATATTGTCGGTATAAAATATATCTATCTCTAACCATATAACCTTACAGTAGTATATTTTATGTAATTTGTGTAGGTTATATTGTATTTTAGTTAGGTAACATTCGTATATATAAGTGTATGATAACGTGTTTATTTATCATCTAGATATATGTATTTATACTATAAATTAGGCCGTGTGGTCCCCGGCAGAGTAGAATAGGCCACCCTCACTCTTACCGAGGTGTCGTAAAAGGCGACTAAGGTAAAGCTGCTGGCATGATCATCAGCACCTAGAGAAGGAAACCTCTGCACATATATCAAAACCCTCGCCAACCCGTCTGCCAAGCGTGGTGAGTATGGCAATTACCCCTCATGTGATTGAGGGAGGCCCGTGCCCCAGCAGTGGGGACTTAAATGGGCTGATGATGATGATGATGATATTATAAATTTACTTAATCAATGTTTAAAATCAAAAGGATTGCACCACCCTCCCCTCTTCTATTTAATGTCCTTTACCGCCTAAATTGTATATTGTTTCTCTGTATACCAAGCTTTTAAGTTTTGTATGTTGTGCAATAAAGAGTATATATCTATCTATCCATTGTTTTTATTTTAGTTGCTATATTTATCTTTATTTAATCTTATATTATGTATGTATAAGTGTATTCATATTTTATGCAGGTATTTGTATTTAAACTTTCTGTGTAAGTATATAAATATAAAGATTGCACCGCCCTACACCTTCATCAAGTGTCCTTTATCCAAAGGTTGCTCATAGTGATTAGACCGCCTTCGTTGTACACATCCTGTAATACCTAGTTTTTAAGTTTTCATACTTTATTTTGAGTGCAATAAAAGTATATTCATTCATTCAGAAAGTCGGCCGCATATTCACTCCCTCCACTCCCCCGGATAGAACTCTCATTGCTCATGATGGGCCGTCAACATATAACAGGGGTATCATGCTGAAACAGCGCTAAGAGAGTTGTGAAGGGAGCTTCACAACTCTCCTCAGAATACAACATAAACGTGACCCAACTAAAGTGACAAGCAGTTGAGCACAGAATGCTAAACAGATTCAAATTCAGCCCCTGTTGTTGTTACTAAGAAGTTCATAACCCCTGCCCCTAACATTATCTTAGCCAACACATCGCCGTAGAAGCAAGCGTGTTTGCAGAGTAAACTGTTCTAATGCCAGTACCATTTACATCAGTTCAGTACCTAACAACGTACAAGTTTCATACATTGGGTTCAACAAAGTTGAACATATGAGAGTTAAAGCCGAGAGTTGGCTCCAACTTGAGGTGTTCTCAGACTAGTGATGAAGCTTGAGTCCAATTTCACTCGAGTGATATTGGTAATAGGAACAAAGTTATTGATGACCTTAAATAGACACTGTCCCGAGAATTTACATACATCTAAACAAAAGAAATCGCATGTGTCAAAGGACA
This sequence comes from Marasmia exigua, assembly GCA_019059595.1. Lineage (NCBI taxonomy): Eukaryota > Metazoa > Arthropoda > Insecta > Lepidoptera > Crambidae > Marasmia > Marasmia exigua. Next base: position 15,184,672 of record CM032465.1, on the reverse strand, counting down.
ATAAATATTCGGTCGTAAATTCCTTTTTTGGTAATCCCTCAGCGAATATAATCACCCTCTGGGATACAAAACATTCACCAGATGGTGATTATATTAATATCCCTCTGACTGATTGAGCAACGGCAATCTTAACAATCATCCACGTACAACCCGTGCGGATAAAGAATGGGATCAGAAATGGCGGCGCATCTATTCACTTCTCGCTCGCACTCGTGGGGTGCGAGTATAGACGCAAATAGTGTGCGAGCGAGAAGTGAATAGATGCGCCGCCATTTCTGATCCCATTCTTTATCCGCGCGGGTTGTACGCAGGATATGATTATACTGCAAACGTGTATGCGCAAACATAAAATATACTCCCTTACCTTTAAATTCCAACTTGACATTTGAGTTTGACCCAAAACCTCAAACGCAATCATCGGTTTAAAATTCGACTCACTAGCCATAACGCCACCGAAGAGATGAAGGGCCTATCAGTTTTATTACGGCTGGGCCTTTTTAACTATACTGATTCAGAACCGGACTCAAAGCACATCACTATCGCAGGCCAGCGCTGATGTCGACAAAAGTTATTAACGTTGTTATTGAGACAAATTTGCGCGAGTTCCAAAGTAACATTAGGTACACAAGTTTTGATCTTTTGGCTGTGGGTTTTGTTCAGTTAGACGCATTCTCTTAAGGATTTGTTCTGTATTGAGTTATAGAAGAGTTTGAAGTTCACTTCAAGATTTTTTTGTATTTGGTTTTTAAAGGGACGTCGGTACTTTGGAGTTGCAGGCATTCATAGGTTTCTTTTTTTATGCTAGGGGCGGACAAACGAGCAAGCGAGTCACCTGGAAAGTAATCAACGCCGCCCATGAACATCCGCGAAATCATAGACATCGCTTATGTGTTCCCGGCTTTTTTTAAAAAAGAGTACACTTTTCTCTTGAAGGTCCCTAAGTCGTAGCCCTCGGGAAATACTCCTGCAGTCAAACCGTTCCAAATAACTGAGGTACATGGTAGAAAGTTTCGCACAGTATTAGACCACCATCCATCGAGATGATGAGAATGGAAACAATCGCTTGCGAGTGGTTCGATGAAAGAATTCAGCTGCACTACTCCGTGCAGCTGAATTCTTGTCAAATCAAACAGTTCCTCAGAGCACTCCCCTTGCAGAGGTTACGGTAATTGTCTACCATAAGGCGAGCTGCACCTGAAAGAGTTGAATCGACTGCCTCAGATCGGAGTTTAGAAGTTGGCGGTTTTGTACTTCCGTGCCTCTAAAAGCACGTAAAGCCGTTGGTCCTGCGCCCAATCCCTTTTCGGTGTCACGCTGGTAACTTATCGGAATGAGAAGGTAAGGAAATAGAGAGTGAACTTGTGTTTGCGCACACACTTGGGCACTATAATATATCCTGCGTACGTGGCTGATCTTTGAGATTGGCCGCCGTAGCCGTAATCAGTTGGAGGATAATATTATAACGAGTTGAAACTTTTTTGGGACACTTTCAAATGACATTGAACAAATGTTGTTTAGAAAGTTTGGTAGAAAAGGTGGTGGACGTATTTATTTACCAATACATCCTGTATAAGTATTTTTTTTCTAACCGCAGATCGACAATCCATGATTAAGAAATGATTAATCTTAATCCTCTTTGAATTCCCTAAAGATAAAGCATTAAAAATATACACATCGCCATTTCCTAAGTAGGCACACGTCCGTCCCCGTATATGCTTAACGCAAAATCTATCAACATTTGCATCACGTTTCCAATATCTCGAGAGTCTGTGTTATTCGGTTCATAAATTCTGTGCCTGAGTAATAGAGTCGCCTGCGTGTCAGCTTTGTTGACAGCATATATTATGTGGGCTTGCTTTGATATACAGTATCATCCCAGTGGAATTATTACCAGCTGCTCGATGTGTGTACAGGTCAATGCTGAGGTCTACCTTTGTTGGATATATACCGAATGGTAATCTGATCGCTGTTACAACTACATACTATTATAATGACATAACAGTGTTGTTCGTACTAGTTCACTCTGAGAACACGAATATGCTTGATCTGGCGTGCGTGTCACCGACAGCAACGCGGCGCCGCGTAGACGCTCTGCATCTCGATTTGGCGGGCTAACGCCCGATTGTTCAAATGCTATTTACTTTAAGCACTTTTCGATGAAAAACTTCACAGAAATCCGGAGTACGCACACGCAGCTTGTGTGTTTCGCTGATTATGTGAGGGTACCGGAGGGTTGTCAAAAGTTTGGCAGCGCACTCGTGAATTCACTCGTGTTGCGGCGTCAAACGTTTACAATCGATGATTCTTCTTCTTATCTGCCATCTTCGTCAAAAAAAGGTGGTTATCTGTGTTATAATAAGGTTTATTTATTTTTATTTATTTATTTATTAGGTCTATCAACTATTGTTACAGTGTCTCTTAAGTCTAGCGGACACATGTTTGTAGGAATCAAGTTATTGCACAATTTACAGATAAACACAGCATGCACAGTAACAATTCGTACGAATACAGATATTAAATATAAAAACAAAACATTTATATATACACAAAAAAATAATGAAATGTTAAAAAATCAACAGTTTTTAAAATAAACCGTACCTGTTACATTTTGATTTTAATTGAGATCATTTTACTCAAGGAAATTTTCCTTGATGCACGACCTACTTATCAAGATCGTGGTTCTGATCTTAGAGATCTTAATTTTTTCCTAAATTGAAAGATTGAGTCCAAGTGGATATCCAAAAAGTCACATTTGTTGTACATAAATATGAAGGTTGACATAAATATGAAAAACACCATGTTTAGTTGAAAAGCGTTTAACTGTTTGCCCAATTAAACTCGTATTAGGTATTTTGACTCTCATGTAAGCATGTACGACACACAATTTTGGCCACTGAATTTCCGTTTACAAGGTCACCAAGGTGTGGATCACCGCATAACTATTCGTTTTCTAACAGGTAAGTTTTGTACTGTGTAACCCTGAATACATAACCTCGTACCACGCTACGTTTGCATGTAGACTAGAGGTTGTCCCACCTTTTTTTTTTACTGTGACGGAAATATGGTCAAACGCCATATTTAACCTGATGTTAAGTGATAATATGTCACCTGTTTTAAGCCCTCGAGTTCCGTAATGAGGGGTGGAATTAAAGACTACTATGTCATGATGTAAATGTCCCTAGTATAGTGGACATTCACATCATGACAGTATTGTAGTTCAAACGAGGCTCAAAAATCTGTCTGTTTGTTTGTCTGTCTTAGTCGCTTTCTTTAATTAATAATTTACTTTAGGCAATTGAAAATTATATTTTATGTGCTATGCTATAACATAGGTCATCTTTCAATGTACAGAACTTGAAATCATCGTGTTTAAAAATTAGAGTGAATGGAACTGGTTTCAGTGAACTGGTAGTATTTGTGATACTCACCAGACTATTTTGCGATAATACACAAGTGTTATTGGGTAGCTATGACGGATGAAATCTTCGCAGAATTAACCTACGTCATGTAAACTTCACGTATGAGTGATATATTGGAGTGGAATAGAAGGGTTTAAGGATAGTCGTGACACGATGATGCTTTCTATCTGGGTGTTTGTTCAATGTGTAGATAATTATGCATAATAGGTAGATGTTTCCGGAGCAATACGACCTGCAAACCTCCAAGATAAGATCGTCCCCCCATCTCATAAAAAAAAGATAATGTAAAAGTAAATAAGGATGAATTCAGTTTTAATTTGTATTTATATTAGGTGGTTAGATTGATATAAATAACTAATCTAGATCTGGATGTACCTAAAAGAACAAATTTGTCAGAAATTTATTTTTAAATATATATTTTTATTTTAATATCAATTCTTGGTGTGATTTTTAATGATGTCTCAGAAGTACTAAAGAGTTACAGTCCAATAGGTCATATTAGCAATTGTGACCAAATAAAATTAAAAAAAAAAACAAATAAAAGGCCGAGTTCGTGTTGAGTAGTTATTTATGATGATGCATGTCAATCTTTTATAATATTTTTTTCAATGCAAAGGCGTAACCCAAGGTCCAGCCTGAAAATCAGCGCTGCAGCTGCTGTGTGTGGCAGTTACAGAATATGCTGAGGCTGAGCCTTGTTGGCCGCAACTCTTTGTCTCTGTACCTTGTTTTCTCTGTTTTGGTCTATGTGTAATGTGTTGTGGTCAATAAATTGTTTCTTATCTTATCTTATCTTATCTTATGATAGATTTATGTTTTCAGTGGTATCAAAATTATTAAAAGCACGGGTAAAACGTCGCATCTCGCCCATAGGCGGCATTTTCAGTCAATGGTCTCGCTCGCGCGCAAAAACTGACACACCACAATTACAATATAACAAGATAAGGAAAGCTCTTTTTATATTGTTATTATTATTATTATACATATTTCACAACATTACGTTGATCCTACTCCGAGATAGGTAGCTCAAGCACCTGTGTTACGGATATCAGAAACTACAGCGAAATTACAAATATATACATTTAATAATTTTCTTTTGTAAGCCTATGATACCTTTAAAACAGAAAACATCCAGACTAATACCAACAGACATGTTCATACACACAAATTTTGGTACTTTGCGGGGATCGAAGCCGCAACTCTTGCACCAGAGGCAGCGTTCACTACCACTGATCCAAACGAGTCTTCATTGTGCCTCAAGAATAACTTTACAATTTACGATACCCAATAATAATTTATGTTCTCAATATACCATTACTCAAAAAAACAGATTACTTTCCTCCTCGTCTTAGCGTGTCATTCCCGGTTGCGTCCAAAACTGTGGATTTGGAGCCCTGGGTACACTAGGACCATGATTAAATTTAAATAAATAATATTTCACAACATCACATACATTGATCTGACTCCGAGATAGGTAGCTCAAGCACCTGTGTTACGGATATCAGAATCAACAGTGGAATTACAAGTATATATATATAATACTTTTTTTTTGTAAATACATACTTATAATACTTAGAAAACACCCAGACCAATACAAACAGTTATGTTCATGCACACAAATGTTTGTGCTGTGCGGGGATCGTACCTGCAACCCTTGGACCAAAGGCAGCGTTCACTACCACTGTTCCAAACGGGTCGTCAATTTGATTAAGAATTTAGGGAGTCTGGTAATTCCAATGAAGCGACTGCCTTCCTTCGCAATCCTTAACATGGGAACCAGACCAACTGAATTATGTTTACACGTTTCAGAAACTATCGAAAACGTGCGGGTTTCTTCACGATGTTTTCCCTCACCGCCGGGCTGATGGTAGAAATATGCACACAGAATTGAAAAATCCGTAGGTGCTCGGATTCGAACCACGACCCCCGTATGGAAGGCGCGTTCTAAACCATGGCTCTAAGGGCACGTTCACCAAAATTTAGATAACAGAGAGTTGAGAAAAAAAAAGAGAAAAACGACCAATACTCAACGGCTAAGAGGTATCAGTCGCAAGCCAGTGCTAGCGCCATCTAGAGGAAAACGACCGGTACTCAACGGCTAGTAGTACGGCCATCTTTAAGTGCTCTTTGCCTTCTTCTATTTTCAATTCAAGAGAAGTTAAACTACCTACGTCGGTTCGCTTAGCGTAAACCTCAGTTAAGAAGCAGTAACCGCTGTTTTTTTGTAGTGAACATTAATAACCGTCACTCAGCGGTTAAAGCAAAAGCTCGATTACCGTTGCTTGAAGACGTGGTGAACTTCCTAAAGAACCCTAAAGATTACTTACCATTTCCACAAAAATTACCTGTACCGAGTACACCTAATAGAAAAATTCCATTTACGCCCAATGTCCTTTATAATTCTCCCGTAGCCTTTCCCTGTATACTCAACAGCAAAAGTTGATGCACACTTGTCGCAGCTACTGACTCTTATGCTCTTCGAAATAAGAACTACAATCTACGAAATACGTGCAGCTACTTCTGCTGTTAACCGTACGTGCGACGTTCGGAATCTAATTGCCGAGCGTCTGTCCCTCTCTTGACGTCTACTCTTTTTGCTCCGCCTCCATGCGTTGGTTTTTAATTGCTTTCGCGGTTACTCTAACCGGCTACAGCCTTTTACAGTTTTTTTTCTTGTCACTCAGGATTAGAATGAAGTGTGGAATGTAAGCTTGGAATATGATAAAAGATTATGATAAACGTTTTTAGAGCAGTAGCAGTGGGCATGAACGTGAACCGTCCAAATAGGAAGTTAAGGAAGTTAGGGCTGACCGGATGGCGCAATTGGTAGTTACCCTGCCTCTGACGCCAAAGGTCGTGGGTTCGATCACCACCCTAGAAAATATTCGTGCGATGAACACTTGTGTTTGTACAGAGTCTGGGTGTAATATATGTATTTAAGTATATATTGGTGTTCCCCTGTTGTCTGATATTTGTAACACAAGTACTTAAGCTACTTAGTACGGAATCAGGTCAACGTATGAAATGTTGTGAGAATTATATTATTATTATTATATTTGTCAATTGTTCCATAACCACGGGCAATTATGTCCTGGACTTTTGGGCAGCGTGCGTGGGGCCGAAGCCAATACGTAGAGGCCCGTTCAATTGACATTTTTACTATAATGTGGTGTGACACCAGCCGGCGACTATCCCTGTATACACTACAGAAGTGTAGCCAAGGACAGTCCCCGGTTGGCATAAGACTATTGAAAAAAATGGAAAACAAAATGAACTGGGCTATTGGTTGAGGTGTTAGTGGACCGGTTAACTGGTACTATGGACAGACTCCATAGTCTCTCGGGCACCTGCACGATCAATGATAAAAATCACGAAAAAATGGGCAGGTGGTGACTTGCCACTCACTAGATGGGTCCCCTATAGTAAGCTACCAGGAAGCCAACCAAAAGCTAGCTACCAGATATTATTATTATTTTTGTTGAGAATTTTTCTGGGCTCACGGCCCTAGACCAAGTGAATCCAGTTTCCTCTGTAGAATGGTTTATTGGTGAGCTATCATCCTGAAGAAACTTTCGAACAATACGGCAGGTATTGAGAATGGCGGCTTTCAGCATCGTCATGTAAGTGCTTTCAGCTAAGTCTAGTAATTATTTTTATTTTATGAATCCAAGCATTCATGCATTGACCGAGGCAGAGCCATGCTTCGGTATGAATGGGCTCTGGCTCGACCGGAGTGATATCACGGCCTCGAAGAAAACCTCACAGAAAACAGAAAACCGGAAAGAAAAGTCGGCAGCACACTGGCGACTCCACTGGTGTCGCGGGTGTCTATTAGCGGCGGCAATCGCTTACCATAAAAAATGCACCCAAAGACGGTGTCATATCATACTCATCAATAATTAATGATATACGTTGTCGGCTAACCCCTTATCCGCACAAAGCGATTCTCTTCCACATTCATAATGCGGACAGCTAGGGAATGAAACTCCTTGCCAAGGTCTCTTTTTCCGAATCACTACAATCTGGACATCTTTAAGGCAAGAGTGAACGAACAGGCATCTTCTAGGTCAACTCGTTTCATTTTAGACCTCATCGTCACTTTCCTTCAAGTGAGATTGTGGTCAAGCGCAAGTGAAATTGTGGTCTAGCGTATAGTCAGTTAATAATAAAAATACTGCCACGAGTATTTGGCTCGATTGAGGGACGATACAGGTCCTCGTCGTTATAGCTATTATCATTTACTTCCCTTTTGTCATATCATGACAATTAATTTATTGAAAATAGTTAGTAGTTATAAAGGGAAGTAACTATGATACTCGAGCCAAAGACTCCTGGCAGTAGGTGTCATTTAATCTTTTCGCCAGACAGGAGTCTTAAAGTATATACTTGTGAGAGTTATCGTCACAAATGATACGTTTCTATTCTCCGCTTTATGAGAAAGAAAATGGGGTCACTGATAACTCTTAACATTACTTTCCATCAGATGACTTGCTTGCTTAAAAAAAATCGAGTTCACATGAACTCAAAATTCAAAATTTCTAATTCTGAAAAAAATCGGGTTGACCTCACAGCGATTAGGTACAGTTGCCTGCAATGAAATGTAAAGACCTCGACTCTTAAGGCGGCGACGAATAGGCGAATGACAGGGACGTATGGAAAATAATTCATACTGCGCCGACCCCCGATAACCTGAGAAAAGGGCAGGCGGATGCTATTTGAATGAAAATGTAAACTTTATAGTGCACGTGACTGTACATGATACAATAAGAAAAATACGTGTATCCTATAAAAATAAATGTACTTTTGTACTAACCCTGCTCATAAAATTTTAATTCTACTAATACAAGGACTTAACGTTTGATTGATAGAGACTATTTGTTGCACAAAATTTTACAGAACTTAATGCAACGGTCACTGGTAAATACAATTTCGGCAGTTTTATCACTAGTAGCGATCTAATCCAGTCAACAAGTAAAGGAAAAGTACAGCAAGTTGAAATGGGTTAATCTGTTATTACTATATCCTAGTAATAACAGATTTATTTATTTTTTGATGTACAAAACAGGTTACAGCCAATAGGAATAACATGCTATATATTTATGACTTAGGAGCTCGAGTGAAACCCTTACATATGTACACAATTTGTAAAAATCCTTTCAGCAGACACTATTTTACAGTGATTATAATAATAAGTAAAAAAAAATATAAAATAGAAGTTAACGTGCGTGAGACAAAGTGACACTTGTGATAATAGATGTATAATTTCACTTTACATCATCTCAGACTGTTTCTAACTTTTTTTTAATAATAATAATAACTTATTCCGTTCTAAGTAGCTTAATCACTTGTGTTACAGATATCAGACAATAGAGGAACACAAATATATACTTAAATACATATATTACACCCAGGCACTAAACTAACACAAGTGTTCATCGCACGAATGTTTGTCCAGGGTGGGGATCGAACCCACGACCTTTGGCGTAAGAGGCAGAGTCACTACCAATTGCGCCATCTGGTCGGTTTCCTCTTGAGATTAACCCGTTTCTAGCAAGAATATTAAATACGTTTCTGAAATAAAGAAATTATACAGCTTGCAGTTTTATATCGGCTTAATAGTGCAGTGCCTGACCATAGAGCATCGGCTTAAGTCATATATTCGGGGCTCAGCGCATCACCGCAGTCTACGCGGGGACGTTATTAATTTCGGGCACAAAAGCAAGCACGCCATCCAGTTTGTGTGAGAGAACGTAATATAAAATAATTAATTTGTGGTTAACCAATTAACAAGGCCACAATGTTACTAATAAAATTTTAACTACATTTTATTCATATCAATTGCAATTTTCATTTACACACATCAAACTAGGAAGGGGATAACGTTATTTGTAAATTATCAATTTTACTTGAAACGTTTAATATTGTCCAATCGATTATAGCTACGGCGGCTAATCTCAAAGATCAGATACGTACGCAGGATATACTTTAGTGCTCAAGTGTGTGCTCAAACACACTCTATTCTCTTACTCTCATAATCCAATGGGACACGTGTGACACGACCGGAGAGGGATCGTACTTAAAAAAGTTTACAATATTAGTAAATAACATATTTACTACATTACTACACTAATACTACATTACTACACAACGCCCTGTTGGTCTAGTGGTTTAAGTACCGGGCCGCGATCTCTGGATCCTGGTTCGATTCCTTGGATGTGTGGAGGCCTTTGCCCTACACACAGTTTATAAACTGATACCTTACTACACTAATATGGGTTATAGCATGGAATAGAGGTTTTTTTTGGGTTCCAAACCTCAAAAAAACAACAGAACCCTAATAAGATCACTACATTGTCCGTCCACCTGTGTGTCAAAAACCTTTGATTGCACAATTTAATTACTTGTGTCTCCACTGACATTGATAAAAAGCGTCTCCACTGGTTTTAGAACGTATCTTCTATAATACGGGCAGAACATTACACAAAAGATTGAACAACTTAAGACCCCAACAAAAGAAAAAAAAAATTAAGTCGAGGACTTAGCGCCGAAGCATAGGCTTTCGACGCAAAGTTTAAAAAGTGCTTATAAATATCTAATGAAGCAAGGAAAGTGGACTTAAAGTTGAGCAGATTAAGGGCTTGTTTCGATGCAGTTGGTTCCTCTTATTTTGAAGCTTTTGGTTTCTTTTAAAAGCGTATAAAATAAAGTTAAATTACAAGTTATGATAACTTTGGCATACGTATCAATAGATTCCTGATAATATAGATCAGGAATTGGCCACTTTTAGCAATAATGGACATTATAGTTACTTGTAGGAAGTTCATCTTAATAAATGGTTAATCCTGTCCTTAAAGTATTAGTTGATCACTTAATAAAATGTATCTTAATAGCCAGAATCAATTAAAACACTTGGTGGCGCTAGTATTGTCGCGGTGTCAACTTAAGGTGACGGGTAGGGCACACTAGCGACGCTAATTGATTTTAATTTTTAATAGTAGTTAATTCGGGGGTACAACCTCTTGGAAAACACTTCTACTATTTACTAAATAACCATGCACAAATGTTGGGTCTGTTTTTGTACACTAGATAGTGGCCGTTTTTGGCTTGAATCAATTTTTTGCGTACGCGTTGGACCCAACATTTGTGCATGGTTCTTTAATAAATAGTATAAGTAATTGTAACCCCGAAATTGTTTAAAATAGATCCATTTTAGTAGCTAAAAATGAAAATCGATTGGCATCGCTAGTGTGCCCTACCCGTCACCTTAATTAATTTACTCGGGCAACTCTGCAAACGAAAGGCGAGTAATATTTATTTAATTGAAAAAAATCCCTCAATGTTTACAAAAAAAACAAATTTACTACGTTCATCGATCATAATAATCTTCTACTTCATCTTTGCGTGTGATTCCCGTCCAAAACTGTCGCTTTAGAGTCCATCCGATGGCAGTCGCAGACAAGGGAACCAGACCAACTGAATCATGGTTACACGTTTCAGAAACTTTTTCCGAAACGTGCAGGTTTCCTGACGATGTTTTCCCTCACCGAGCAGATGGTAATGGTAGAAATACGCACATAGATTTGTAAAAAACCATTGGTACATGCTCGGGTTCGAACCTCAACCACCTGCGTGGAAGGCGCGTTCGTATCGATTGAGCTACCATCGCTCTTCAAATTCATAGTTCATCGATCATAATAATATGAAAGTATTTTATCAACTTAATAACGCACTACAAATCAGTGCGTCCTGTGAAAAGTGGTACAAGTCGATTTATCTCGAATTTGATTTTCTTCTTGGTACTTCATCACAAAAAAATCGTCTAGAATTCTGTCTAATCAGACGGAAAAATGGAGGATTTTTTGCATGTCTGATCAGACAGAAAAATAAAGGATGAAGTAGCAAGAAGAAAATCAAATTCGATATAAGTCGACTTGTACCACTTTTCACAGGACGCACAGAAATAATTGCGTGTTCAGACGGGATTAAAAGCAAAGAATCCAACACTTACAAAAATTCGTCGGATTACTACAGCGTTCAGAAGTTTATTTGGAAGAACAACCACCTGGTACGTAAATAGTAATTGTAGGTTCGAATACTGCCTCAACACGCGAGTACGTATATAGTTGTTGTTTCCGACTCCCTCCCCTGAAAACACTTCTAATACCGACGGAAATATATGCCATATTTCCGGTGGTATTAGAATTGTTTTTAGTTTTGAAAATCGATGTGTCATAGAATAATTATCGTTTGTTAGGTTTCCGTAGCCAAATGACAAAAAACGGAACCCTTATAGATTCGTCATGTCTGTCCGTCTGTCCGTCCGTCCGTATGTCACAGCCACTTTTCTCCGAAACTATAAGAACTATACTATTAAAACTAGGTAAATAGATGTATTTCGTTAACCACATTACGATTTTTACACAAAAAATGGAAAAAATTAAAACATTTGGGGGAGGGGGGGTCTCTATACTTGAAACTCAAAAAAATTTTTTTCATCAAACCTATACGTGTACCTATGGATAGGTCTTTAAAAATGATGTGGAGGTTTTTAACATATATTTTTTCTAAACACAATGCTTTGAGCAAGAGACGCTCCCAAATTGGTAAATTGTGTCCTCCCCCTGACACTTTTATCAACAAACAAACAAAACTATAATAATATTCCATGACATATATATTTTCGAAACTAAAACACTTCTAATACCGACGGAGGTTTATGACTCCAAAGGAGTCGGTAACAGTTATGGGTTCAAATCCTACCTATTCACGCGATGATTTTTATAAGTGCTCGAATAAATTGCAAATCATTGCTGAACCAAAAATAAAATATCGTCTATTATCATCAAAATAATAGGCCACATTGATTGATACGCCATTAATTAATCTCACGCAACGCAACGATTAATCTCTCTGATTTCGCAGATGTTCATGGGCGGCGTTGATTACTTACCATCAAGTAACCCGTGTGGTCCCCGGCAGAGTAGATAAGCCCCTCCCACTCTTACCGAGGTGTCGTAAAAGGCAACTAAGGTAAAGCTGCTGGCATGATCATCAGCACCCGGAGAAGGAAAACTCTGCATTTATATCAAAACCCTCGCCAACCCGTCTGCCAAGCGTGGTGAGTATGGCAATTACCCCTCATGTGATTGAGGGAGGCCCGTGCCCCAGCAGTGGGGACTTAAATGGGCTGATGATGATGAAGTAACCCGCTTGCTTGTTTGCCTCTAGCATGGAAAAAAATCTAAAGCATACTTATATGTTTAAACAATGGAATGTTCCATCAGACGCTAGAACAATAGTTATTATTTACATTTGTATTTGGCCTATTATTATGTAACAATTACTTCGATAATGCTACACAATGAGTTCAGAGTACACATTAGTTTCAATAGTTTATACAAGTAGGATTCATTGAGAATTGTAACATGGTTAAGTAAAGTATCAGCCTATAATTTGTCCCACTGCGGGGCAAAAGCCTCCATCATAGAAATCAAGTTATCGCTACTATGATGGGATTAGGCTCAATCACCACGCTTGCCAAATGCGGATTGGTGATCAAACCCGAGCTATGTTTGAAAAATTCGAAACATACTTTTCGCTCGATCGGTGAATCGAACCCAGGACCCCGAGATCACGGCGCGGTACTTAACCCACTAGACCATCAAGACGTTTCATTGTAACATTATTTCTTCAAATATACTTTGTCCAATGAACTCAAGGTAGACTTACCTATACTGTTTGCTAAATTATATACAACTCTGTGTATGCTATTTATCTCTTTACAAATAAAAAACGCTTACAGGTATGCAAACCGAATAAGCAAAGCGCTTTCGCGATGCAATCGAGCCACAGTGCCATCTATTGCTACGGGCCTAAATTAAGTCCAGAAACGAGCTTGTAGTTACTTAAAAAGAATTCTCGCAAAAAACTTTCCTTACCCTGTCACCTGTCAACCTTCAAACGTCGCTTAAACGCGCCTTAACGCAGCCTTTGAAATTATTCGTTTAATAAACCCGGCAGCGTGGTTTAATAAATATTCTTTAGCCGCAGACGCGTAGATGTTTCCCTAAGATAATATAATTAAGGATGATGAGCTAGGAGCTCGGAGTAATGTTGCCGGATAATCGATTGTACGTCGATTATTAATCTAATGCAAATGGGACCTAAAAATCTAATAATCGATTGTACTATCGATACTATCGATTCGAATCGATATCTCGATAGTATCGATAGTACAATCGATTTATTTTAATTGATAATATCACCCTAAAAGAATTTTGGGTGATATAATCAATTAAAGTAAATTAGTCGATTATGATCGTTTAAATTGACGATACTATCAACTAACTCGATAAAATAGATAGTATCTGCTTAAATCATACTATATTAGATCGACCAAAAATTTAAATCAATTAATTTGATTGTACCGATACTATCGACTGTACTATCGATTTTTAATCGATTAATCATTTGTCGATTATTCGGTAACACTAGCTCGAAGTTGCAATAAAGGAATCATTATCGGTACGAATTGTTCCCCGGGATTCCCCAGAATTCAAAGAGACTAGGCGGATTTTGGGTTCCTCTTTCCTATACACACATAAATTGCACGATTTGGTTAATTACTGAGATTAGTTGCATTGGTGATAAAATTGGCCAAGTTAGGTAAGGATAAGTTGTTTAATTGGCAATGTATATGTCGCAGCCATCTAGTAAATTAGCCATTTAATCGGACGCCTATGCCATTCATTAGAGCTGGCATTAAATTAAATGGCTGAAGAACAACTAGCCATGTCGTTGACCGCAATGATTAACCAGATGACTGAACGTTTGTCACTAGCATCATCCAATTGAATATCGATAGTTTGACGACCCGTTTGGAACAGTGGTAGTGAACGCAGCCCTTGGTCCAAGGGTTGCGGGTTCGATCACCGGACAGTACAAACATTTGTATGCATGAATCATGTATGTTTGTATTGGTCTGGGTTTCCCTATGTATTATAAGTATGTGTTTGCAAAAGAAAAGTATTATACGTATATATTTGTAATTGCACTGCTGATTCTGATATCCGTAACACGGGTGCTTGAGCTACCTATCTCGGAGTCAGATCAATGCATGTGATGTTGTGAAATATTTATTTAATTAAATGCCTAGGCCGTTAGTTGTTTGAACTAAAATCATTCGTCTCAAATGTTTTGTGATGACTTACTATTATTGGCATATCCATGTTTATAAATTATTTTGACAATTACACTTGATCTTTGCTTAAAATTACACACAATAAATAGATAATCGCACCGTAATATTCACAGATATTTGCTCTGCAGATGGCATATTGTTTTTGATGATTACTAGCACTGCAGTGGAGAAAAGTGGAAATAAATTTAATTATCTTGGCTGAATTTAGAACAGCCATTTCGAATAGGCTAATTTTCAGTACGCCAAGCTGTTGAACGTTGAGTTATTTTAGTTTTCCCAACAATGCTGGCTCGTTTATCGGCTTTTAACAAATGCCCTAGCCGTCCAAATGGATGGCTAATTTAACCAGATGGCAGCGACATATAAACCATGTAATAATGAAGTTTTAATATTATTCTTAGATTGTGGGTCTATTCAGTGGGATGATGGAGTTGCTGATACGGATTTTCACAAATTTTTTAACTTGAAGTAGTAGGTAGGTAGCTAACCTAGGACACCAATCATAGCCTTAAAATACGACCAACTCACCCTTGTCTGCCATCAAGACAGCATCAGATTAATCAGCTCTTGGTCATCTGGGACGAGGCAAGACAAAATATCATAAATACCAGCGTAAAGCAAGACTACTGTGTTTCGCTGAGTGAGGAGGCCCAATCCGGGAGGAGAGTTTTAATATAGGCAGCAAGCAATTCGTGACTCCACTGGTGTCGCGAGTGTCCATGGGCGGCGGCAATCGCTTACCATCAGGTGATCCGTCCGCTAGTCTGCCCCTGCCACAAAAAAATAATAAAAAAACATTCTCTCAAATATTCTAGATAGACAATATTTGAGGAACTATCCGAGACGTGCAGGTTTCTTCACGATGTTTTCCCTCACCGCCGAGCTAATGGTAGAAATGTGCATATCGATTTGAATAATCCAGAGGTGCATGCTCGGATTTGAACTACGACCCCACGTATGCACTGAGATAATATACCTACCGGCATTATGAACATAAAATCTCATTATGTTCTTTATGATTATTACAGTTTTATAGATGCGCACTCAACTTAGCGCATGAAATTTTACGATAGCTCTTATTAGGATCTGGCCATACGCCAGTCTAAGCCCGGCCACATATTCATAAACACCTGACGTAGCTAACCTTAAGCGTGGAAACCTGGAGTCGACTTATGATATAGTGTTCCGTAGGATATAAAAAGTGTTGAGATAATTTTAATAATAAGGGGGTTTACTTGCCTTTTTAGGGTTTAGTACACAAAAGATAAAAACAGGACCCAGAACGGACATCGAAGTCTCAGTTATTACTGTCTGTCCGCCTGTCTATCTGTCCGTCTGTACGTCTCTCCGTCTGTCTGTCTGTTCGTCTGTCCGTTTGTCCGTCTGCTCGTCTATCCGGTTGTCTGCCTCCAGGCTGTGACCGCGATAGCTAGGCAGTTAAAATTTTCAGAAATTATTTATATAATTTGCTGCTATCCTCCATACAAAAAACGCCTTTTTTAATATATTCTCAAAATACTTAATTGTATATTTAGTTTTAAAATATTTAATAAATCAAGAGTACGGAACCCTTTGTGCGCGAGTTGGACTCGCACTTGGCCATTTTTTAAAGGATAGGGGAAAGTTAAGTCTTTAAAATGTAATACAATAATACAGGATGTCGGTAAACAGAGTTACCTTTAAGCTCTACCCGAAGATATCGTGCCAATGTCAAATAACTTATTGAGAATAAGTGGGTAGTCAGCAGTCGAAGTCAGTCAAAGTCACAGTCACTCAATAAAACGCCGATGTTTTACGTTTTATTGACCTACGGATTCCGCCGATACCATTCTAAACACATTCGCGGGTTTTTGACTTTTAGGTCCAAGCAAGTTGTCCGTGACCATTCACGTGACACACACCGTCTCTTATTATCAGGATCACTTCGCGGCACTTCACTGCAAAAATAAACACTAAATTTATTCACTAAAATCCACTAGATACTAATTTAAGTCGCTCAAAGAGCTATGGAAAGGGCTATGCTCGGAGTATCTCTGAAGGACCGCATCAGAAATGATGTAATCCGACAGAGAACCAGAGTCACCGACATAGCCCACCGAATTAGCAAACTGACTTCAGTTACCAGTCCAGTAATATGACCAGCCCACTGCCACTTGGCAGTGGGCTGGTCATATTAGCCGCAGAACTGACAGCCGTTGGAGCCGTAAAGTTCTTGAGTGGAGACCGCGACTTGGTAAGCGTAGTGTAGGACGCCCTGCGACAAGATGGGATGATGACATTCGAAGGCTAGCTGGTGTGGGCTGGATGAGAGGTGGCCGAAAATCGGGAGCAGTGGCGTGCATTAGGGGAGACCTATATCCAGCAGTGGACGAGTGTGGGTTGCTGATGATGATGATGATGACTAATTTAAAACCTTTGAATTGCATCAGCACACGCGGAGTGTTTGACTCCTACCACCAGAATCCCCACAAACCATTCTGATCAGCGTTTGTTTCGACTGATCCGTATTCGTTAGTGAACCTGCATCATATGCAAAGGTTGTGGAATCGATGAACATTCATGTGATAAACACTCGTATTCGTTCAATGTATTGGCACAAAATAGATTTCATTGTGGCATGGGTGTTATTGTTTTTAAGTAAGATGTTTGCTATTCCTCTGTCATCTGATATCCGTAACACGAGTGCTTTAACTTTACTTTTCAGATACCCGAACACATTACCTAAAAATGTATGTTAGGTAAATCCCAAGAAAGGGTTTTTCTTTTTACAAGTACAACCCAAAGACGCTAAATGAAACACACACAAGCCATTACCACCGGCGATATCTAACGTTTTATAAGCTATAAAATTATTTTTACTGGGAGTATCAAAAGCATAAATTAAGTAGAAATACCCTGCCTCGACGCAAACGAAGCCTGCTTTCAGTTTAGCAATATATTTCTAAGACTATAACATTTCTGTATAGTGGCGCAGTGGCACTCTACAATGACGTCTCAACTAGAGATCCCGGATTCGATTCACAGATTGGGCAACATTTTCATCTCTGACTGTAGCGACTTCGTACAATATCGCGTGCAGATCAGACCCCGGTAGCGCGGTGGTTGATCGCAGCGCCGCTGTGGCGGTGGCGCGTTCGTTCTGCTCTCTCTCTAGTGGACTGTATAAATCATTGTGCTGGTGACGCCCCACCGCTGGAGTGGTGGCCGCGACGTGCGTACGTGGTGCAGACCGGAGCGCTTCTGAGAGGCCGACTCTCCTGGAACTGCAACGGGGACGGGTTCTTCCAAATGAAACGCGTGCTTCCTTCCAGTCTTGTTCCTATATTTCTTCCTATTTCCTTCCAGTGTTTCTTCAGGGAGAGCCGGCTGCTAACTGCACATGCCTCCTATAGAAACCGGTTTTTTATTTATACATTCGGCGGAGCAGCGGTCGACCAATCACAGACGAGAGAAAGGTTGACGTCATCGGCGTGCTAGACGTCCCTTTCTTCGCGCTGATGACGATGATTAATAGTTTTTGGTCGCTAATTGGAAGGTAGGGTATCGTTGACCGTGGGAGAGCCACGCTTTGGCATGAATGGGCCGCCTCGACCGGAGTGATACCTCGGCCTCACAGAAAACCAGCGTAAAGCAGCACTGTGCTGTGTTTCTATCCGGGCATAGGCCCAATCCGGGGAAAAGGGGGTACTAAAGGTTGGCAGAACACTTCTGACTCCATTGGTGTTGCGGATGTCTATAGGCGGCGGAAATCAAGTGATTTGGTAAGTACCAACAGGCGATCCGTCTGCGCGTGTCTGCCACCCATCACATAAAAATTTGTGATTTTAAAAGGCAGAATATACAGGCAGGGTATACCTAGAAAGGTGTGGCTTGACATCGTAAGGGACATTCGTGCCAATAGACTGACCACTGGGGAGGCAAAAGACAATACGAAATGAAGCAGTCGAAGTAGGAAAGCGGACCCCGGGCTCCGAAGCAACAGTTTGAGACAAAACGCTAAGATAGATAGATAGATAGATAAACTTTATTGCACAAAATTTACAGATCTTAGTCTATATTATTATACAGGGGAACAATTGTTTAGAAAATTCCCTTTGTCCTCTTTCAATTGTGAAGGGGTGGACAACGAGAATTTTTTTAAATATTCGTTTCGTTGACCACCCGGGGTGGACTAGGAGAGGGTGGACAGCGGCAATAAACCAAACAATGTAGGCGGTCTAATCTCTTCCAGACAACCTCAGGGTAGAGGAAAAGTAAAGCGAATTAAGAAAAGGGGTCCTTACCCCTTTGAGTGAGTACCCCTTGGTGCTCATGACTTGAATAATTTGAAATTGCATGTACATTATCTTATAACCTAATGAATTCTCAAGCGCGTCTACGACCTGCATCCGCGATAGTAATCGTACAGCAATGAACTAAAACTATTTTCCCTTATCAAATCCTTACCTTTCCGGTTTGCTACAAGTACTAGGTAGCGATGTTACCGTTTTGTAGCATACCCAAGTACTCGCGTTGCAAATAACGATAATATCGTAAATTTATGTAAAAAGATAGTTAAGTTTTTGACAGTGGGAGAACCACGCTTCAACGCGCAAGTATTGTGCTGTGCTTGTGCATGCAGCAAACGTGAGCGATGGCACCGGAAGCCCAATCCCGAGGAAAGGGGCTTTAAAGGTTGACAGCGAACTTGTGAATCCACGGGTGTCCACGGCCGACGACAATCACTTACCATCAGGTGATCAGTCTGCTCGTCAGCCACCTATCCCATAAAAAAAATACTTTACGTTTACGTTATATAGCATACCAAAGACTCGCGTTGCAAACAAACGATAATATCGTTAAGATCGTGAAAAGAGAGTTAAGTTAAAAAAAAAGTAAAAGTAAAGTTAGCTTAAAATATTCTATCTATTTTTTAATGCCTCTAATATCGTATAGAATCTCTTCTATCTCGCCATTTGTGCGGATCCTCCCGCCATGGTTATCTGCTTATACTGAGGCCAGAATTTTACGTAAAACTTTCCTTTCTGCTTTAACGACATCGTCGAGACTGATTTGTGCGAGCTGGTCAAGAACTGGCAAGAACTGGCCGGATCGACCGAAGTGGCGATCTCTTGTTTCGGAGGCTAAGACTCTATTTGGGTCGCTGAGCCAGCGGACTAACTAAGTAAGTAGTAATTTCTTATAGAAAAGTGAGGGTATGACAAAGAGGAGCAAATTTGTGTTTGCAGAGAACACATCATCATCATCTTAGCGTTTTGTCCCAGTTGCGACCCAAGCTGTCGCTTCGGAGCCCGGGGTCCGCTTTCCTACTTCTACTCCTCCACTTTGCGCGGTCTTGTGCATCCGTAGTGGTCAGTTTATTAGCACGCATGTCATCCCTTACGATGTCAAGCCACACCTTTTTAGGTCTACCCCTTCTGCCGGGACCCGGCGGTGGTACCATGGCCAGACATTTGTTTCCCACGTAGCTGTCCAGTTTCCGCAGGACATGACAGTACCAACGTAAGCGACTCTCAAGTAGTTTGTCTGCTATGTCACGGACATGAAGGCTCCCACGTATGCGTGAGTTTCTCGAGTAACTCCACACATCCACCTCAGCATGTTCATCTCCGTGACATGCAACTCTTGCTTGTGTCGTTCAAGTACAGGCCAAGTCTCGCTGCCATACAAAAGTACCGGTCTAATGATGGACTTATAGATCTGTCTTTTTAACTTAACCTGCATTTTGGGGTCACAAACGACGCCTGTCACCTCACGCCATTTGGTCCACGCGGCAGCAATACGTGGCTTGACGTAGTAATCGATGTCTCCGGATGAATGGAGCATCGATCTCAGGTACTAAAACGTCATTGCCAATACGGACAGACGTGAGATCAGAAGAGCCGCTAACCATGTACTCTGTCTTCGCCACAATATGTTTCAGACCACCGTTCTCAAGCGACTCCTTCCACCCATTAACTCGTCTCACCAACCTGTCCTTATCCGAATCCACCAGCGCGATATCATTAGCATACATCAGCACCCAAGGAGGCTGCTCATGAGGATTTTTAATGCTGTCTGACAGAACGTCTAGTATCACGCTAAATAAAAATGGGCTGAGGACGGAACCCTGGTGTACGGCCACAATAATGGGGAAGGGTTTGGTGTCGCCAACTGTAGTTCTAACTAGAGATCCGGAATCGTGATACATGTCTCGGATGATGTCGATATAAACTTCAGGAATTCCTTTGGACCTAAGAGCCTACCAGATCATCACTCGCGGAACACAATCGAAGGCCTTCTGCAGGTCAAGAAAGAGGAAGTGCAGAGGCGTATTCTTCAACCTATACTTTTCCATGATGATCCTTAGGGCAAAAATAGGGTCCATGGTCCCTTTGCCGGGACAAAATCCATACTGACGGTCCGAGACAGTACACTTCTGTCTGATCCTGGAATCTATAATCCGCTCATAGAGCTTTATGGTGTGGGACATGACCTTTATTCCGCGGTAGTTTCCGCACTCCTGTGCCGCTCCCTTGCCTTTGAAGACTGGGGTAATAATACTCAATCTCCATTGGTTTGGGACTTTCCCCGTGAGGAATATGCGGTTGTAAAGGTAGGTTAAAATGCCCACACCACGAGGACCTATCGCTTTCCACGCCTCAATGGGGACCCCATCGGATCCGACAGCTTTCCGGTTCTTCATCCGGCGAAGGGCATTAAAGACTTCCTCAGTCGTTATCGGTGGCTCTAGTCCCTGGTTCAGAGGGAGTTCCGGTGGCTGCACCTCTTTGTGTTGCTTGTTTAGCAACTCGTGGAAGTATGAGCACCACCTCTCCTTCACCGCGAGATCTTCGCATAAAAGGTTGCCACCAGTCTTTTACGCAGCGGCATTGTGAAATGTCTTGTGCAGCTTTAACCCTGGAGCGCGCTAACTTGTAGATGAGCTTCTGCCCCTCAGACGACTCCAATTTTTCATATAGCGGTTGCAAGTGGTCTCGTCTGGCTTTGGCTACTGCTCTCTTAGTGGCCCGCTTTGCAGACCTATACGCGTCGCGGTCATCTGGAGATTTGGTCGCTTGCCAATGCTTAAAGAGGGTTTTCTTCACCCTTATCTCCTTCTGGACCGTGTCGTTCCACCACCAGGTCTCCTTGTCACATTTGCGACCGCCTTTCGACAAACCAAGCACTGCTTTTGCTAAACCAATGATAGAAGTCTGAATCCTATCCCAGTAGCCTTGGTCTGATTCGTCTTGAGACGTAACTTCATCAAGCTCCCACCATCTGATTTGGCGTCGGCACTGCTCGATACGCTTGTTTTTAGGCCTGACACAGAGGTCCATGACAAGCAGACGGTGCTGTGATGTGAGACTCTCACCGGGTATGACCTTGCAGTTGGCTACTTTGCTAATAAGGTGTCTTGCACACAATGACACACTATCATCATCAGCCCATTTAAGTCCCCACTGCTGGGGCACGGGCCTCCCTCAATCACATGAGGGGTAATTGCCATACTCACCACGCTTGGCAGACGGGTTGGCGAGGGTTTTGATATAAATGTAGAGTTTTCCTTCTCTTGGTGCTGATGATCATGCCAGCAGCTTTACCTTAGTCGCCTTTTACGACACCTCGGTAAGAGTGAGGGTGGCCTATTCTACTCTGCCGGGGACCACACGGCGTTAACAATTACACACTATATATGTACTATCAATCCTACGTACTGCGTGAGCTGATGCTATTCCAAGGTTTTAAATTAGTATCTAGTGGTTTTTAGTGAACACATTTGGTGTTTATTTATGCAGTGAAGTGCCGCGAAGTGATCTTGATAATAAGAATCGTTTAATTGTATCGTTTTTAACACTGCTATTGTGTGTCGAGTGGTAGGTATCAGCAGAATCCGTTGGTCGATAAAACGCAAAACACCGGCGTTTTATTGAGTGACTGTGACTGACTTCGACTGTTGACTACCCACTATGGTTCTCAATAAATCACCACCCACTATGATTATCAAGGAATCACACGCGCGGCCGTGCGTAACCTTGCGTAAAAAAGGAGATTTTTCTTCTTAGTAGATATATTCAGACACTAATATACGTATTATATATATACGCACATTACACGCATCGTGTATGCGTGTAATCTGCGTTAGGTACACAAAATACACTAGATAAGCGTCCGTGACACTCAATCAGCTGGTCTCACTGAAAACCAGCGTCATGGCCTTTGTCTGGGACGTGATTTAATCTGAGTGAGGGCCATTTATATTAGACGTCATAGCGTTACTCATTTGGCACTGCCTGAACATGATTGAGTATATTTTTCTTTTCATTAATTGTATGTTTTTTAATTGGTTTCTGTTTTGTTTTCTGTTTGTGCCAAATTGTATTTACAACTGCTCTATGCCATGTGTTGTGATGTCTAGAATAATAAATGTTTTTTTTTCTTTCTTTTTTTCTTTCTTTCACATACTATACGGAATGTATGATGGAGAGACAAGATACAATATACAGCCTAGCACGTAGGTCTACTAACTCTTCGATATCAATATCAACTAGAACCAGTTATTTACCTATATTTGCCATAGATCTTCGGCCAGAGAGCGTAGAGCTAGAGCTATGCTATTATATAACAATATTATATATGTAATAGAGTCCGCGCCATGAAAGAAAAAAAAAACTTATGGATATTTTTGGACATAAGCTAACATTTGAATGTTGATGGCGACTGAAGCTTTTCAATCTTTGGTGGTCCGAAGACTACATTTCCATCCCAACATAAGCAATATGTACTACACGGTATTGACTCAAGAAATTTCCTTGGTTTCCTTTCCACAATTTGGCAGTTGTTTACATCAAAACCGGGGCTGCTATCAGAACAAGTCGTCGATATAAATCAGCGGTAATCTTGTTTGTTGGACCGAACGGCTGTTTTTGCATTCCCAGTATTGATTACGTAAGTAAAGAGGTCAATAATAGTAAAATGTTGTGTTACGAAAGTGAATTGGAGATGATGAAAGGAAGGTATACCAAAGTGTGTCTTTCTTCGATCAACTTTCCGGATTTGGCCCGGGTTCAACTAGATGCTATTTCGAAATTGTTTTCTTGTTTAGATAGTTCTTGCAAATGCTGACAGCTTTACAAATAAGGTCGTGTATATGCATAAGTAAATAACTAGATAGTGTGATTTCAAATAAGTTATGATGTCAATAAGTTATGTTAAATAAGGCAGGAATCATCAATGACGTCATTTTAACTTCTGACTCTACTTATATATTGTGATTACATAATTGGTTTACAGCTAATATCTTTTTGGGAAAAATTAACTCTCGACAAATGGTTTCCTATTACCAAAGTATGTAAGGATAGTCACAATCTACCAATGTGCTATTTATACCAAATATATACTAATAAAAGAGAAGTAAAGTTAAGTAGGTATATTATATACATTTTATAAGATGTATAAATCAACAGTAATCTAATTAAGTCACAACAAATTGTAATGTATTTTTGACAGTAAAAAATAATATCGACCTTTTATACAAAGCCTGCCATTTTATTTCATATTTTAAGGGAAAGACAAAACTTTATTCTTGTGCAAGTTTAGTACAATTTTAAAATGACTAGAAAAATACGTGTATCTGGATGAAAAATGTTAACCGACTAACCTGTATAGACAACGATAAGGTTTATAGGCAAACAGAAAAGACGAAACACTTGCATGATGTAGTCGACACCCAGCGCCATCTATCGGTAAAATTTGGGACTACCATCAATATTTAACCTGAAAACGGATTGACGATGGACCACTAGTCATTTAATAACTTCAACATTTTCTTTACTAATCTACGCATAATTAATGGTTAAATTAAACACCTTCAGATAAATCATTCTAGAAATAAGTACCGTAAATGCTAAACGCTCCACCATTAAAGGTAGGAAAATTAAGGCTAGGAAAACTCCTTTCTAAAGATGACCTACTTTCGTGTAGATGCTGTACTATAAATAAACTTTATTATAAATAGCCAGTACAAGACCTCTAACTTCTAGACTGCAGGCTGACATTTATTAAATAAATTATTTAATACTAAATGTATATATTTATTTTAAATTTGAAAAGCGCTTTAAGTTGTTCGTTGGTCTGCGCCTGAGCCCTCTCCAGTCGCATCACAGGGTCCAGTTAGGTACAAACGCTTGGACTATGATCCTGGATTCTGAAAGTCCAGTAATTACAATGAAATGACTACCGTCTAACCTTCGCAACACATTAACAGAGGAACGAGCTAATGTAAGAAATATGAACTATGATTGGACAAATCTAGAGATGCTCGGATTCGAGCCACAGCTCCCCTTAGCCATATGGAAGGCACGTTTTTATCTACTGTGCTACCCACCCACGAATAATACGTACTCATCGTCATCATCGTCAGCCCATTTAAGTCCCCACTGCTGGGGCACGGGCCTCCCTCAATCACATGAGGGGTAATTGCCATAGTCACCACGCTTGGCAGTCGGGTTGGCGAGGGTTTTGATATAAATGCAGAGTTTTCCTTCACTGGGTGCTGATGATCATTCCAGCAGCTTTACCTTAGTCGCCTTTTACGACACCTCGGTAAGAGTGAGGGTGGCCTATTCTACTCTGCCGGGGACCACAACTATTGGCAACGTATAATGAAAGTCGGCTACCTTATCTTTTCGTTTTATCGGTACAAAACTCGTCAAAAGAGACGTTTTACTCGTACTTATTATATTTTAGTTGATATCTTTATACAGTTCGAAATATGACCTACTTTCGGGCATTCCTACTATGCTATTACTATGCAAATGTGGATCGTATGTAGTTTCATACATGCGTAATACTAGCACGTATGTACGTAGGATGGTCCCTTCGGAATATTCAATCCAATAGGCCTTCAGGCCACGATTTAGGTGGCGCAACATTTGGACTGACAGGCCAATAGTCCAAGCATAATGTAACACCTAATAATAGTCAACATCAGAAAAAAGTATTTGAGTGCATCTCAAGCCATTAAAAATAAAAATCATAGCTAGAACAAACGTAATTAAACGAAATGAACATTTTAACATCAGCATCATAGTACATCTCTGACTGTATTATGTATGTTTATAAAAATTTAGAAAACTTCCCTCAAAAATCCGACAACCATAACCTAAATACTAGAAAAAAACACAAGTTTGATGTTCCACATCTCAGACTTCATAAGATTGGTAATTCATTTGTAGGAATGAGTATTAAAACATTTAATAAGTTACCACAAAAGCATGTTGATCTACCGATGCCTAAATTTAAAACACATGTTAAAAATTATTTAATGGCAAAAGCCTATTATACAGTTAATGATTACTTAAATGACAAGAATTTATGGAAATGATAAACTGTTCGCCTGCACCCATGATACTGTACTTCCAAAAATTTTGGCGATTAATAAGAGTAACTGGTGAGTTTCTTGCCAGATCTTCTCGTCAGAATCAATTTTCCGAAGCGTGGTGAGTATGGCAACTACCCCTCATGTGATTGAGGGAGGCCCGTACCCCAGCAGTGGGGACTTTAATGGGCTGATGATGATGATGATGATGAAATAGGTACATTGTAGTGCAATTTACAATTCAGCTAACATAACTACAGTAACTATCATAAATCGAATACAAGATTCCCTGCACATCAAAAATGCGTCTAGGCTTCCTCTTTCAATTTGCAGGTACGTTGTAGCTTACGATTTTGTAGCGCCATCGTTTTAAGAAATCCTTTTGCTGTTCTTCCAAGTACGCTTTAACCCATATTTATTGTGTTTCCAGGAAATACTACATTTAACATTCTGGACAGACATTTGCGGTGAGGGTTGAGATTTCTCTAAAACAGCGGAATTGTGTTTAGTGCAACGTATCGTCAATATGGCAATGGATACGAAACAAACACGAAACTCCACAGAACACATTACACTAACACTGCTAGGGCTGTGTCGCTGCTCGATATATTACATCGATAAAATACTGCACTGATCTCAGGTAACCTGGGAACAGGGTAAAAGAATGATGATATATCTAAAACGTATGTGTAGGTTGGATGACGATAGATCTAAAATAGCTAAAATTCTCTTTGGGTAGGTACATTGGTTACATCGATTAGGCCGATTGTTACAACTTAGCTACAGTAAAAAAAATATTATCCCAAGATCTATTAATTATATTCGTGTTCCTATAGCAATTAATCTTCATTACAAGACCTAAAATTACTAAAAATTACAAGGAAAATTAAGGCGGGCATAGCAACTACGGGCTGCTGTGCTGGCCTAAATTTTCCTTGTTTGAGGCTACAACAAAAGCTTGATCTCGTCAAAACACGCAAAGTAATGAAATCACGAGAACCTCCAATTCACGTGCTCCACGCAGTTGATATTTGTTGCACAATAATTGGGAATACTGGAAGAGATTGATACAATAATACTACGTTTTTTCGATATAAATCGATTTTCTATAAACTTCATAAGCACGAAAGGGGGGGGGGGGGGGGGTTCTTGATACTGGATAACAATTTTTTTTTTCCAAAATATGCAGCTAAATTATCAATTGAATTAATACACTTTGTGTTCAAACTTACTTGCATTACAGCAGAACCAAATCTCTTTTGTTAATGTAATATCGACAGTAAACTATCGATGTTTCGGCAGCTGTATTCTACAGTCCCTATCATCAATCCGCCAATTATTGACGGGTTCCAGAGCAGCTCAATATTTTATGGCGTCGTTATTGAGGCTCGGTGTTACCTATTTGAATATGTTGTTCCTGTTTGTGTAGATTTATGGTGTTTTTAGTTAGGCTGATGAATTTGCAATATTATGGATATTATGTTGAGAATTAATGGAGCGATGGTAACTCAGTGGATAAGAATGCGACTCTCATACGAGAGGTTGTAGGGTCATATCCAATCACGCACATCTGGACACCTGAATCGTGGTCTTAGCGTACCATATCAGACGTGGGATCTCGACTGGAGTAATACCACGGCCTCACATAAAACCGACGTGAGGCAGCATTGTGCTGTTTCGCTGCGCGAGTGTAGGTACCGAAGGAGTTCCAAGGTCGGCAGCGCATTTGTGACTCCACTGGTGTCGTGGGTGTCCATGGGCGGCGGCAATCGCTTACCATAAGGTGATCCGTCTGCTCGTCT
Source organism: Marasmia exigua (assembly GCA_019059595.1). Lineage (NCBI taxonomy): Eukaryota > Metazoa > Arthropoda > Insecta > Lepidoptera > Crambidae > Marasmia > Marasmia exigua. Next base: position 15,156,889 of record CM032465.1, on the reverse strand, counting down.
GCCACCTCATAAAGATAAAATAGCCATGGGCTCCAAAGCGACATCTACATGCTATTATGAGAAATATGTTTCAATATGGTTAATCATAGACTTTTGAAAACAACACTTAAATAATATATTTTACTTGGATAGCTGGCCGGTTTAGTTTCTATAATCTAAAATTCTCAATTATTGTGCTATGATCGATTACCAACCTCTTCAAAGTGCGCTTCTGGGAGTAGAAAACCTCAAGCCATCGAGTAACATGAGCTCTTTACCCATCAATTTCTTTTCCCTTCATCTTTGATTGCATACCAATAGCCTACATATAACCTTAGTTTTTTACCTGACTACTGCGAAGTAAAACGGAGTGTTATGATTTTGACCTGTTATGTTTGTTCATCTGTTCTCTCATAACTTTTAAACTAGTGATCAGATTTGAACAAATGAGGTGGCGTTAGAAGTGTCTCGATTGTCTTCTGGGTATAGGCTACATGACGTCACGTAAAATTGAAAACGGCACCCTCTAGGGCACTTAGAGTAAGGAACTAAAAAAATTGCTTTGCGGCACCGAGTGGGGTATCAAATGAAAGAGCTTTTACAGTCCGCTAAATTAACCTAACACCCAATATTATTGGCACACCTCTTCTAAGAAATATAGAACAAATAGTTAGACAAAATTGACGTGAGATGCCTTGAAGTATGTGACGTACAACTTAGTTTATAAGAAATTCTCTTGCACGTCCTGTACCCGCCCGGGGACCGCCCGCGTCTATAACGTGAAACGAATAGGAAAAGATGTGTAAACTCATCCTTTGGGTCTTAAATACCTCCCTGTCATACCAAACAGGAGATTATTTTTATCAACCGCTTTTGAGAAAATGATTGTCCTTACTTAATATTCTGAGCACCCTTTCTCATTCTCTTTATTTTTGAAAAAAAGTATTAAAATAACTCGATTACTGCACTGTTTTATGGGTATGGTATTCCAAGGGTTGTATGACAGAAATCGTTACAAGAAGATCGTGTGTTGTACAGTGGCGGACAGGTCAAGCTATACAAAACTGTCAAATTTCCTCAATCGATTTCGAACTCAATGTTTAACAATATAAGGTTATTTTTAAAACAGATCTGTGAATTTTTTTAAAAAAAATATATTACGATGAATGTTACTTATTAAACAATATTACAGAGTGAATTAGTTTAATTATATTTAACTCTATGTATAGTCATATTTTTAAAAGGTTTTCACACTAAATGTATTTATGGTTTTTTATTAATTCATTTGTCTAAAGATGTTCAAATTAATAAGAATTTAAAGGTTCCTTTAGTTAATAATGCAGTTTCTTATTTATCATTACCGTTTTTTACCTTTCTTAACCTGTCGCGAGTTTGTTAACTAAGCCAGCGTACAAACAGCTATTTTCTTTTCATTTCTACCAAGAAAGTAAGTAATTAACCGCGGTGTTTTCTAGACGTCCGGAGCCTTATTAAGGAAAGAGTAACTTTCGTTTATTTAGATCAGTGTTTCCCAATTTTTTTCAGACTGGGGGTCCAAAACGCCTTAAAATTAATTTTATTAGTCAGAGAATTTCATGTCAACTTAACTTTTTTAAAAGGAATACGTCATAAGATCTGGTTTTGCGTAAAACATTTAACTAATGTCACATTATAAACATCTTCACCTAGATGTAGGTACATTAATTTGTAATATCGTATATGTTTATTTTTTTTTAAATACATGCTTTTACTTCTTAATAGCAAGACTTCAAAGAAAAGAAGTAACTTAATATATAGTTCATTATTTCAGGACCTAATTAAGTACTGAGCAAACAATTATTCATACAAAACGTGATTCGTCATTTTATATGAGAAATGCAAAGCTGAAGAAATAAAAAAAAACCGGCCAAGTGCGAGTCGGACTCGCGCACCGAGGGTTCCGTACAAACCTGCAAGGTTTACAAAGTTCGTTTATTACGACAATCGAGTCATAACTATGGTATTTTTATTGCAAAATGAAATTCATAACATTACAATGGGGAAAGATGGAGGAGCATAAATTTAAGACAAAGATCTCTTTATCGTTTAAGTAATCCTTTATTTTATATTAACACATATCATTTCGATAAAAGAACGTCGAAATATAAAGAAGAAGGCTATTTCGTCTTCTTTAAATGTTGCCCTCCCCATACATAGTATAATAACTCGCGGTCATTGCTGTAACTACAATTATGTTTACAATCACAATTTTTTTGGTGGTATAACTACTTAAAATTTTAAGCTTTTCGGAATTTCTCTGTTACCTGTGCTGTAAGCTATTGCTTCTTACCAAATTTCGAGATTCTATGTCAACGGGAAGTGGTCTTTAGGTTTTAATTCCCTTGCATGTAGTTGCGAGTTTCAAAATATGCGGTATCAATGGTTGTACTTTTGCGTTTTGCGTTTTTGCGTTGACTTAAAAATTTTTTTTTTCACGGGCTAAAGGCAATTAGATCTAAGTATTTGATATGAATTTCAACTTGATAGCTCTACGCGTTCATGAGGAAAAAAGTAATAAGTTTATATTTATTAAAAAATATATATTTTGTAATGTAACTAAAAATTTAAGGTTTTCGGAATTTTTCCTTTATGTGTGCTATAAAACGTTGCTTCATGCCAAATTTCAAGATTCTAGGTCGACTGGAAGTACCCTTTAGGTTTTGATTCCCTTGCGAGTACTAGCGAGTTTCAAAATATGCAGCTTAAATTGCTGTTTCTTTTGATTGCGTTGACATAGAAGTTTGATTTTGTTACAGCTTAAAGGTATTATAGACCTGAGTATTTGGTATGAATTTCAATTTAATACCTTTACGCGTTTATGAGGAAATGGGTAGTAAGTTTAAAATTATTAAAAAAAAATATATTATGTGATGTAACTAAAAAATTATGGTTTTCGTAATTTTTCCTTTATCTATGCTATAAGACGTTGCTTCGTACCAAATTTCAAGATTCTGAGTTCACGGAAAGCACCCTGTAGGTTTTGATTCCCTTGCAAGTGTCGAAAATTTGCGGCATAAACGGCTGTATCTTTTGATTGCGTTGGCTTAGAAGTTTGATTTTTTCACAGCTTCAAGGGACAGTAGACCTGAGTGATTGATATAAATTTCAGCTTCATACCTCAACGCGTTCCTGAGAAAAAGGGTCTTGACAGACGGACGGACGGACGGACAACAAAGTGATCCTATAAGGGTTCCGTTTTTTCCTTTTGAGGTACGGAACCCTAAAAACTAGCTAAAGTTATTCCTATGTGCTGAATAAGTAGGTATTTAGATGTATGTTACTCTATTTCCAGTAAACCTAAAATTTGATATTGTTCCTAGTGGTCGATTGCACTGGGGGCAGTAGAAAATTCTACTGCCCCCAGTGTAAAAATACCTAAACTTTCTAGAGGTTTAGTCTGTTCACTAAACTACTACTAGATTTTTTTTATTTTGTTAAGCTAAGTTATCTAAGACCTTGTTATTTACCATTTTCGTTTATTTGAAAGATTCGCTATCGCTATTGCGTAGGATGAGAGTACCAATTTTTCGGGGGTAATAAAACGTTAACTGGCAACAAACAGGCTGATAAGCTTTTACTTTTATATCACATGGATATAATGGGTGGATTTTATTCCACCACAGTGGGCTTCTCGCGCCACTTTCTACCGCGTAGTAAAACTATGGAATCTGCTACCAACGATGATGTTCCCGAACAGATATGACCTGATGATCTTCAAGAAAAGAGACTTATTCGTCATCACTTATGAGATGCCCTGTGTGTCGCAGATGGGCGGCGATAATTGCTTACCTCCCGTGGCAAAAATTTGAACTAAAATTTGAGACTCCTTTTGTTTATAACAAAAGAGCTCAAATTTGAACTGGTGCCAATCGCGGGACTTCTTTGATGGTGCGAACTCTAAGCAGCTCTCAAAGAGAACCGTTTGAGTCCTAGACAATTAAATGGTCTAAAGATTAAATTTGAATCTTAAGTTTTCATTTAAGTGGCCCGCCCTCATTTAGTTTTGAGACCTTATTCTCATTTTTTATTTAATTTTATTTAAGACAACAAACAATTATAAACATGTAACACTATAAGTGGCCATAGTTGGCCGTGTGGTCCCCGGCAGAGTAGAATAGGCCACCCTCACTCTTACCGAGGTGTCGTAAAAGGCGACTAAGGTAAATCTGCTGGCATGATCATCAGCACCCAGAGAAGGAAAACTCTGCATTTATATCAAAACCCTCGCCAACCCGTCTGCCAAGCGTGGTGAGTATGGCAATTACCCCTCATGTGATTGAGGGAGGCCCGTGCCCCAGCAGTGGGGACTTAAATGGGCTGATGATGATGATGAACACTATAAGTCATGTATACTAGGTAACAATACTTAGTGTGCAATCAGCACCGCTGTCTACAGATTAGGTCCATACATGAGAAAAGGGCAATAGAGAATAAGCAGGTACATACAATACAGCTTGGTTCGTATAACAAAACATAACGCTATCGGAATCAACGCGCATCCTGAAGCCCAAGTAAAAACCTGTTACTAAACAGTAACACACATATCGTCGACCTAATTTTAATAGGATGTATCTCATTTTTTAACATTGAACTCCTGGAGCACAATTCTCGGGCTAGTAACATTAATCATCATACGAATATGTATCACTAAAACATAGTTTTTTGTATGGATTTCATGTGACATTCGCCATGTTTTTTCATATCGAAAACCCAGAGAATTGGGCTCTAGAAGCCCAATGTTAAAAAATGAGATACGTCCTATTAGAATTGGGTCGACTATATGTAACATATATATATATATTGTACCAATAGATGGCGCTGTGTGTCTGTTATATAGCGCAAGTGTTTTGTCTCAGTATATATAAGTCACTCTATGGTTTCGTCTTAATGGTTTAAAGTGTTGTTGTCGTCTGTTAAAATTACGTATTTATAGTATAGTATAGGTTAGGAATTTCATTACATTTCATTAGACAATATCATTAAGGGAAGACAAACGGCAGAACGTCTTGAGAGATCCTAAAATTAAATTATTTCAACGGCAAACAAAACAACGTAGCTGATTGTTGGTGTTTAAATGTGAAACATCCCATGGATTTAATTAAACCCATTGCTTAATCACACTCAAACCAATGGTCCACGATTTCCTAATTAAATTATTTGGGTTGCGTATTCGCTCTAAAGGAAATCAGGATATTTATCGTTCAATAAATTATGATGGTCTATTCTTAAGCAGATAGTACACACATTTTGGGTCAACTAAATGGTCTTTGCGATCTGCGGGCATTAATTTATTTCTAGATACAATTTAAGCAACGCATTTTATGTAGTCAATGCGGAATTTTGGCCTATCGGAAAATCTCTTTGTAAACGTTGTAACGGGCTTTGTGTTGAGATTCGATTGTAAATCAAGTTTAAAAATACTTTAAGAATGTTCAGTGTGTGTCTGAAATCGAAGCAAGGCCAGCTACATTGAAAGATACATTTCTAAATTGGAATTTCCGAACAAGAGGTCATAGGTTTGCATCCGAGAAGCCTCTTCTGGATTTTTCGAAATAAGAGCGTATTTCCCTCAACAGCGCAACTTTCAACAAATTTTCAAAACTAATGTTTAGAATGGTTGGTAGAAGACGTGATTAAATATAAATGTGATACCCATTCTGTAACTATATTTTTAATTCGATAGATACAATTAGATACAATCTGTAAATATTTTTAATTCGATAATGCTAATTTAAACTTAAGGTTTGTTGGTATGAGTTTTTTTACATAATCATAATTTGGCAATTGTGTAATGTAATTACGAAATTAAACTTGTTTATTGTTATTAATATTATCTGTACCCTCAATATGACCTATGGTTGAAATAAATTAATTCTATTCTATTCTATTCTATTCATAATGTTATACACATTATTGGTACTTATAACATTTTCAATACATTCATTTTCATTCAGATTGCGATTTCCATTTTATTGATAAATTATTTAAAATATTGCTTAATTTACAAAATTAATGCATAAAAATCGGAAATTATTTTCTTCAAAATCAATAAGCACTATACAGGATGTATCTGTCAACCATTCTGAACCATTCTGAACAACATTTCGCACCTTCAGAAATATAGACACCTAATGCAAGAAAACTAAATTTGGGAAACAGCCAATAAACATTCGTATGTCACGACATTAAATAGGAAATTAATGTTATCTAAAAATTGTATACAATGAGGTTATGTTTTAATAGTTGCATATCTTACTATGCTTATTGATCTACACATTATAATATAATATATAATAATAATAATAATATAATTCCCACAACATCTCATAGTTTGACTTAAGCAATTGTGTTACAGATATCAGACAACAGAGGAACACAAATATATACTTAGATGTATACTTAAATACATATATTACACCCAGACACTGAACAAACACAAGTGTTCATCGCACGATTGTTTATCCAGGGTGGGGATCGAACCCACGACCTTTGGCGTAAGAGGCAGGGTCACTACCAATTGCGCCATCCGGTCAGTCGCATTATAAAATAAAAATAGGATTAGGTCTCTATAATTCTGAAGGTGCGATTTGTTCTATGACTTTGGAAATTCGCATAAAAAAATGTCAACTTCTCATACAAAGTCTGTCACGTGATTTAGTCATTTTGTATAGGGAGTCGAAAAAATTTACGACTAATTTTGAAAAGTCGTAGAACAAATGTTGTTCAGAATGGTTGGTAGAACACGTAGTTAAAGGGATGTAAATAATTCTCACAACATCTCATACGTTGACCTGATTCCGTACTAAGTAGCTTAAGCACTTGTGTTACAGATATCACACAACAGAGGAACACAAATATATACTTGAATACATATATTACACCCAGACACCGAACAAACACAAGTGTTCATCGCACGAATGTCCACAGAAACAACCTGTATAAGGTCTTTTACTTCATATAGCAATATTCAAAATTTTAAATAGTACAAAGATAGGTTAATTACTGGTAAACAATTTCAATTTTAATATCAATAATTTAGTTTTAGATTTCTAATGTTACTGTTAGTCTTTAAAAATTACTTAGTTTCTTATTTCAGAAAATATATAATAATAAATATTTCACAACATCACATACATCGATTTGACTCCGAGTTATGTAATTCAAGCACCTGTGTTACTGTGTGTAATATAATTAATTATTTTATTTTACCTAAGTATAAGCATTAATAGTTTCAGTAGGTATTAAAGCTCTTCGTATTGATTCAGATTTATCAGAGTACATTTGTGATCTAGAAAAGCAGAAACGCCATTGTCCTATGTAAATGCGTGAAGAGTGGCGTGTTTACTTTTCATGTGCACATTTATAAGGATTGGTTAGAATAAACATTTGATAGTTGATATTTTTATAGCAATCATTTAAAATTTATTCTTAATTCTTAAATAAATAACACACTTAAAAAAAACATCTCGTGTTCAGGCGGGACACGAACTGAACACGAGATGAAATTTGTAAGTGTGTTATTTACTTAAATATTTGATACCTTTACCATACCATTTTTTTTATGATATAGGTGGTAGACGAGCAGACGGATCACCTGATGGTAAGCGATTACCGCCGCCCATGGACGCCTTCAACACCAGTGGTGTCACAAGTGCGCTGCTTACTTTTAAACCCCCCTTCCCCTGGATTGGGCCTCCAGTACCCTCACTCCCGCAGCGAAACAGCGCATACACTGCTTCACGCCGGTTTTCTGTGAGGACGTGGTATTACTCCGGTCGAGCCGGCCCATTCATGCCGAAGCGTGGCTCTCCCAATTAAGGCTAATTTAAGGCTGTTTAAAATGACAATAATATGCGCAAATCTCGTCCTCAATCCTAAATGATGATGACCCTGCTCAGGCCACTGAAGATTGATGGTGTCTAGTTATTAGCCAGGAACGGCTGCCAGAAACGTTTTTTCCTTCCCCTGATTACGTTTTGTCAACAACTTTTTATACCCAACCTAATACTTTGGAAGAATTCCGCTTGGCTCTTCCGACACCTTTCTTTTAATCTTAATTTTGCTGCGAACGTGACTTTGTCATATTAAATTTATTATAGTTGAGATAAGATTAATACGTTTTTTTTGTTAAAGCAATTGCTTTATTATTTTATTTGTTACTAGTGGCTCGCCCTCACTTGTTTCAGTCAGTCAGTAGTCAGTCAACCAGCTTTCGCTTATATAGATTTAGAAGAACAAAAAATCATCACGGGTTCAGATGGGATTTGAACTGACGGCCATTGTTACTTGACTAAAAAACTTTTTTTAAGTAAATAACACACTTAAAAATGTCATCTCGTGTTCAGGCGGGACTCAAACCCACACTTACCACAATTCTTTAATTTCTTGACAATTTTTCACAATTTTTTAATTTCTTTAAGTCTCTGATTTCTATTATGGTATCAATCTATTTTAGTTTTCTGTTTTCGCATAAGTTAGTTCAGTGCTAGTAATTACAAGCCAGTGCAGACGGAGTAGTAAATTGACAATAACTATGTAGCTATTTTATACAATATTTTTCTTTTTATTTTTTTTTTACTTGTCTTGCTTAAATAAGAATATGAAATTTTCTCATGTTTAAGTAATTACCTAACTTTTTCTTTTTAGATATGCAAAGGTGTTGTTAGTGATGGTCGAATTATTTTAAGGGTTTTGTTAGTAGAAAGTAAATCCGTTATTGGCTGTATGTTTAGTGTATAAGATAATTATACTAATTTTAAGAGCTGTGGATTTTGTGTTTTTAATAAATAAATAAATTCGGGTGAATGTTCTACCAATTAGACCATTGAACGCGTTAATAAGCCGACGAAATTTGTAAGTGCTTGATTCGACATGAGCTGTCGATAGTCTCATCGATATCAATATTGAACACGTATGACATTTTTAAGTGTGTTATTTATTAAAGAATAAATTGAAAAAGATTGCTTTAATTAATAAAAACTTTTTTATGATATAGGGGGCAGATGAGCAGACGTATCACCTGATAGTAAACGATTGCCGCCGCCCATGGACACCTGTCACCTTAAAAGAGTCACAGGTGCACTGCCTTTTTAAAAGGGAGAACGCTCTTTTCTTGAAGGTCTCCAGGTTGTATCGGTCCGGAAACACCGCAGGCGATAGTTCATTCCACAGTTTTGTCGTACGAGGTAGAAAGTTTCTTGAGAAACGCACAGTTGAAGACTGTCAACCATCTAGATGAAGAGTATGGTACTGTTGACGAAAGGAACGATGACGGAATGAAGCGGCAGGAATCAGTCCGAACAATTCCTCAAAGCATTCCCCATAGTATATGCGGTTGAATATACATAGCGAGGCTACATCTCAAGACAAACGAATTTGGTAAGTGCTTCATTTTCCATGCATGAATTGACGGTAATTTCAACAATATTGTAGGTGCGTACCTAATTACCTACAATATCCAATGGAAATATTGTTTCATATTAATTTACCACCAAATAAGGCGAAACTGCCAAAATCAAATAAAATGTTGCTACCATAATTCTTTATAATTTATTCCATAGTAAATAACACACTTAAAACAATAATTACATGTTCAGTTGGATCAAAACCCATGACTCTTTTTATATAGATACCTATCAGTTACAATTTGATAACGTCTCATGATCTTGTACATACTGTATCCCTGTTTTGTGTGACAAAAAAAAATAACATTTAGCGCAGTGGTTCGAGCGTCAGTTGAAACGTAAGAGTTGCCGGTTCGATTCCCGCACCGAATATTATCTGGGTGTTTTTGGTAGCTTTGTTGTTCCTAGTTTCCACAGTACAAGGGAAAACCTTGGTTTGAGACCAGATCCACGTATGAAATGCTATCAAAATTTACATATTTTTAAATGCAACATCAAATATTATTGCGAACCGTTCCAAAATTCTACAAAATTATGTTAAGCTTTGCCAGTTTTTCTCAAAATTCAATTTCCTAGCTGCACATCGCTTATGCGTACGCAGCGTTAACAAACTAAATGAGCTTATAGCAAAAGCTTGAAATAATCCAGTTTTATTAGATAATACCTGAAAATCCTTCCACAAAGACATCGCAATAAACCAAGCATTTACGTAGGCACTCAAAATAAAGGTTTATCTCAAAATTGGCATTGCGTCCACTATATTAATTCAGGGGGAATTCCTCAACATTCCCGGATCTGGGTGGCCGTTAACCCGCGCTTTGAGACTTCTTTTAAACAATAAAAGCAAATTGAAGAGACGCGCTATCCTTATTATGACGCATTTCAACTGCTGGACTTTATTAGAGGAGACAATTCCAAAGAAGGATTATAAGATTCGTGCGCTAAAAGAGCTTGCATTCTTGGAAAATAATACAATATTCTTATGTTGGCTTGTTTTTCTTTTCGATTATTCTGCTTTTGGTATTGCAGTAGTGAAGTGCTTTGACTCACTTAACTTAATGTCCTATTACCCCTAGATGGGGCAAAGGGCGTCTACAGTGCTCCGTCATCTTGCACGGTCTTGAGCTTCGCGCTTCACTTCGCTCCAAGTTAGCCCTAAGGTCTTCGCTTCTGCAGTGATAGTCTGCCGCCAGGTTAGTTTAGGGCGGCCAACAGAAGTGAAGTGCACAAAAACCAAACTTAATCCGGCAGTCAGCATGACTATCACTTTTGTCAATATCATCATTTCAGCCAATAGACGTCCACTGCTGGACATAGGCCTCCCCCAATGTTATCCACACAAATCAGTCCTGTGCCGCCCACATCCAATTGATTCCCGCGATCTTCACCAGATCTTCGGTCCATCTTGTCAATATAAGATACCTAATATAAATATATGTTATGTCTAAAAATTAAAAAAAATATTAATTAGCCGCAGTAAACGAGTTCTAAGTGACTATAAAGAAATAGAAAATTCACGACGGATTTTCTAACCCCGTCTCTTTTGTTTGTATACGATAGGTATATTCTCAATCTTTATTTTAAAAAAAAGTATAGAATTTGATTAGAATAGAGGTAAAGACTGATTAGAAAAGAGTGGCCGAAAATGGGGAGCAGTGGCGTGCATTAGGGGAGACCTATGTCCAGCAGTGGACGAGTGTGGGTTGCTGATGATGAAAGACTATCGCAAGATACAATCAAATGAGATGCTATAATTTTAATTAGTAGATACAATTATTTAATAAGGATTAGGTACTTACAAACCATTTCAATAAAACATATTACCGCAAATATCAGAGCAAACCAAGCCCTTACGGAATAGCAATTTCGGTTTATTGGTGCTCTTGAGATGTTTACGGCATCTACGAGTAGTACCTACGGTTCCACCAAGATTGTTGCTATTTACAATCGGGCTAAATATTACGGGAATGTGAACCTAGTAACCATGAGTCATGTCCTCTTACCGCATTCATTAGGTGTATCGGTAAATATTTACATCCCTTTCACCACGTCTTCTACCAACAATTCTGAACAATGCTATTTTACGATTTTTCAAAATGCGTCAGAATTTTTTTTGACTCCCCATAACAAGTCACGTGATCGATTTTGTTCTTTTTTCATGCGAATTTCCAAAAGTTGCAGTCGTTCAAGATTATTGCTAGAATTTTCGATAAACCCTGTATATGGAGGTCAACCTAAGCGAGCAATCAAAAACGCAGAAAATGAATAGTGCTGCTTTTAGCTTGAATGGGCAGGCTCGACCGGAGTAATACCACGGACCACCAGAAAACGAAGGTGCAGCATCTGTGCTGCGCTTCATCGAGTGAGTGAGCGTACCGCAGGCTGAATCTGCGGAAAAGGGGGGCTTAAGGGTTTTTAGCGCACATGTGCCTCTACTGGTGTTGCAGACGTCCATGGGCGGCGGACACCAGGCGGAAATTGCTTACCATCAGATGATCCACCTGCTTGTCAGCCACCAAAAAAAATCGCAAGTTTAGGCTTTTTAGGGTTCCGTACCTCAAAAGGAAAAAACGGAACCCCTATAGGATCACTTTGTTGTCCGTCTGTATGTCTGTCTGTCAAGACCCTTTATCTCAAGAACGCGTGGATGTATAAAGCTGAAATTCAAATGAAATACTTAGGTCTATTTTCCCTTTAAGCTGTAAAAATATCAAACTTCTAAGCCAAGCCAATCATGTGATACAGACGATAATGTCGATATTTTCAACAAATTTTTGACACTCGCAAAGGAATCAAAACCTACAGGGTACTTCCCGTAAACTCAGAACCTTGAAATTTGACATGAAGCATTGTCATATAATGCAAATATAGAAAAAATTGCGAAAATCACATTTTTTTAGTTATACAATATAATAAAAATATTTTAATAAAATGAAATGTACGACGGAACCCTCAGAGCGCGAGTTAGACTTGCACTTGGCCGGTTATTTTATGTGAGAGGTGGCAGACGAGCAAACGGATCACCTGATGGTAAGCAATTGCCGCCGCCCACGGACATCTGCGACTCCGGTGGAGTCACAAGTGCGCTGCCAACCTTTGAACCCCCTTTCTCCCGGATTGGGCCTCCGGTAACCTCATTCACGCAGCGAAACACAGCACAGTGCTACTTCACGCCGGTTTTCTGTGAGGCCGTGTTTATTTTATCATTATATTTCTAGGATGACACGATCGGAGACTGCATAAGACCGCCAACTTCCAGACTCCTTCCTGCCTGATACTGAGAAGTTTTGGATAGCAAGAATTCAGTGATTAAATCACAATAAAAATACCTAGCCCCAGCTTAATGAAGACCATTCCTTCTCAGGACTGAGTTTAAAATTATTTTTACTCAAAATAGATAGATAGATATTCTTTATTGCACAAAAAGATGCATGCAATACAAGCATGATACAACAACAACAAACAGTACAATAAGGCGGTCTTATACAGGCAACCTTTGGGTAGAGGAAAGAAATATCGAATTCGTAATAATAAGGGAAGGCAGTGCAATGTAGTTTAATAAATGAAATTGAGAATGGCAGAAATATACATTTTATATATATTATAATATTACATAATATAAATCATAATAAACAATACATACATACCTAATAATATATATATAGATAATTTATAACAAAAAATCAATAAAAATATTTTGTTATGGATAAGTATAAATGACCAGAGAGCAGACCACATTAAATAGGAAGAAGAGACAAGGAAAAAACAGTGTAACTATTTATAGTCAAGTATTTTTTTAAGCAAGTGAGATTTTACCGTTTAGGCCCGATTCGAATCTTGTTTCAACCCAATTTTTATCCGTGGATAAATCTATGGTATAATGTCAGATTTGTATTGAATGACAGTGTTTTATAGATTTAGTATAATCGGATTAATCGGCGCTAAGATTAGTTATTACTACATTCCTAAATGGAAATATTCATTTAAGGTGCATAATAAGTACATTGACATGAACTGGCTGTAATCTAAAAACAGAATTCCATTGACATCTTGTTTGGAATTTGAATATAATGTTTCTTTTTTATTTAGTACCTACCTCACAACTGTAAACAAAAATTATAAGTAAGAGATTATTATAATCGTAGCTCACCCATGCAGCGTAAAACAGCACAGATCCTGCGTCATGGCGGTTTTCTGTGAGGTACCATCACTCATGACGAGACATTTACGCTAAAGTGTGGTTCTCCCACGGTCATAAAAGGGGATCCCTTTAATTGGAATAATGTGTTTTGTCCTAAAATGGATTGGCATAATGAAATTACGCTGTGTGGTCCCGGCAGAGTAGAATAGGCCACCCTCACTCTTACCGAGGTGTCGTAATAGGCGACTAAGGTAAAGCTGCTGGCATGATCATCAGCACCCAGAGAAGGAAAACTCTGCATTTACATCAAAACCCGTCTGCCAAGCGTGGTGAGTATGGCAATTACCCCTCATGTGATTGAGGGAGGCCCGTGCCCCAGCAGTGGGGACTTAAATGGGCTGATGATGATGATGATAATGAAATTGGCATAATTTATTTAGCATAATATTAATTTGGCCGAATTTGTTTTTAGCATAATATGTACTGTAGCATAATTATTACTTAGCATAATGCATTTATACATAATTTTTTTGGAACAATTTTTTTATGCATTAATGGTTGTTTGAATCTAAAAAATAAAAAAGTAAGTAAGTAACAAGTATTTCCTTTATTATATAAAGTAAAAACAGGTTAAGGTGCGGCGGGGGTGGCCCAAGGGCCACCCGTAAGCCGCTTTTTAATGACATATGGTTAATTATTTTATGCTTATTAGTATTTTGCGAAATTATCATAACATTATGTTAATTTATTTTAAGGTTAAAAATTTTATGCTTCTTGACAGTGAACCTCATAAAAGAGTTTATACAATGGCAGATTACAAAAAATTGGGACGTCCCGCCGAAATCGAGTAGCGAATCACTAGTTATGATTAAAGTTCGCCCGCTGTAATAACAGGAAGTTTTTGTCTCCAAAACACCGTATCTTACCGTAGGTGTTTTGATTTATGACATCCAATAATAAGGAACAATTTCCGAGGGTTGCCTCGAAAATAAAGGAAGGCCTCTGTTTACCTAAGTTTAATATGGAGATTCTCATTTCAGATTCTGTTCTTTGCATAGATGAAAATTTAATTCTGATATTGGCTTTTTGGTGGGACCCCCAAATGCTGGGTCTGTTTATTGTATATGCCTATTATGTGACTGTTGGGATTGCTTTGTTTTCTTTGAACTCGTATGCTAATGTAGGAATAGGTTTCTGAATTAATCTGTTGCTGCAAAATTTAACGTTTTCGGCTAATTATAACTGAATATCATTTTAATTAAATTTGTAACAGAAATTAATTCTATAATAATTTAAAAAGGGTCTCAGATGACGATATTTTTACAAAATCTTTTAAAACTTGTGACTAAATATTGATGTAACTTCCCATCCAGGTAGTATATACCATAAAAAACAATACTTGTCAAAAAATCCAAGTCTCGCACTCAGTTGTTCTACAGTGAAAAGTTGTGAGATCTATGTTACCAAGTCGGTTATTAACTTGGCAATCGGTTATTAAATATTTGACTCGGCCATTGCATGAAAACAACGGCAAACAACGGTTCGGCATTGTCAATGCCATGTTGTATTAAATTATTAGGCGATTTTGGGACGAGTAACACCTTTTCTCGAGTGTACTGTTATAAAATTTTATTTGAAGTGTATAAAGTGATGAAAATCTTATTTTACACTTTTTAGTTCGTGGTTCATGGTTTTTGAAGGCGGTTTTTTTTTTTGTAGAATTTGTTTTTTCATGCTTTTAAATGTCTCATTTTTTGGCAGCCCCCCACCCTCCTCTCTTCCCCCTTCCACCCCCGCCAAATAACTAACAAACTAATTGTGAAAACAGTATGGAAAAAGTTATCGTTAACTCCTTACCTTTGAGGACCATTACCTTTATCTTCATCTATACCTTTCATCATCAGCAGAGCCACGAAATTAATAATCAGTCTTAAATACTGGTGCAGTTTTGAAAAAAGATACAAAAAAATTACGTGTGGCTTTAAAATTTTAGGGTTTTGTGAGTACAGTATTGAAAGAGTTATCCTTTAACTCCTTACTGTTGAGGAATTGACCTTCCATCATTAGCAGATCCACAAAATTAATACAATCAGTCGTAAATTCTGGTGCAGTTTTGAAAAAAGATACAAAAACATTACGTGTGCCTTTAAAATTTGAGGGTTCCCCTCAAATTTTTCAGGTTTTTATCATCAGATCCTGATTGGTACCTGATATGCTTATCAGTGGTACCAATTTGAGACTATCTACTATCCAAGTAAAAAAATAATTATCTTAATCGGTTCATAAATGGTGAAGTGATCGGCGATCAAATATAAAAAAATATATATTATATATATTATTTTTAAAATAATTTTAACTGAGTATATAATATACATGTCGAATTGAAAAACTCCTCCTTTTTTTAAGTCTGTTTAAAATACATTTCTGTATGTATATAATATACATGTCGAATTGAGAACCTCCTCCTTTTTTTTTAAGTCGGACAAAAATACATTACTTTGATTTGATTCCGTATTGTGTTACGAGTAAGAATAACATAAGATAAAATAAGGGTTTAAAATACATACGACTTTTGAGATGGTGTTTAAGAATTAATGTTTTTAAAATACTCATTTAAGACCATTGTAAAATTGTCTTCTCATTGTAAGGAAAAATCTCCAATTTGTCTACGTCCATCTTTCAAATGATATTTCAATACTTCAGATTATTACCGTTTTTCCATTTCAATAACAAAAACGACTTGGCTAGTTTAGGAGGCAAAATAAACAGAAAGTAAGTTATTTTTTACCGCAGCATTTCCATTTGATATTGAATTATAAAAACTCAATTAGCGGGTAAGAAATCCATTAGTGATTTCAATTTCTGATTCAGTTTCAAGAATCATTATAAAAGTAAATTTTATGGAAGAATTGGATTGGGAAATAATAAATCAGTCAAAGAAATCAGATATTTTTCTTTAATTAAAAATTCAAATCGAAAAAAAAAACAGCTATGGTTTTTTTTTAAATAGCTTGTTACAATTAATTATGCCAATGTCGAGTGATTAAAGAGACAATAAACTGTTGTTGTGAAATTGAATTTTGAGTTTATTTCTCTCAACCAAAGCGCAGATGGTACTAAGCGTTGGTTTTCTGTGAGCCCGTACCAGTCCGGTTTAGCCAGTCCATTCATGCCGAAGCGTACCATTCCCAAAGTCGAACAATCAAAATCAAAATCAGATCAAAATCAAAAATGTCTTTATTCAATTTAAGTCAATACATAACATTTATGAATGTTAAATATTATGTAATCTACCGCTGATTCGGAATGTCAATTTCTACCGAGAAGAATCAGCAAGAAACTCAGTAGTTACTCTTTTCAAAAAATATGGTAATTACAATATTCATTCTTATACAAATTATGATTACAGTGACAGTATGATATGCAATGCTTATAATCAATATCGTTTAGATAAATCAAAGAAAAATTATGAAATGAATTATACATTAGAGGACAGGCGAAGAGATCAACATGTCCAGAAATCCTTATCATTCAAATAATCATCTACTTTATAGTAGCCTTTCTGCATTAGGCAGTTTTTTACATGTAACTTAAACTTATGTACAGGTAAATCAATGATATTTTGAGGTAACTTATTAAACATTCTAATGCTCAATCCTACAAATGAGTTTTATGAAGTCTTAGATTTAGGACAGCAAGCCTATGTTTATTTCGCGTGTTAAAGCTATGAAAATCTGATTTTTGCAAGTAAAGGTGCAAGTTCTTGCGTACAAACATAATACAATCAAAAATGTATTGAGATGATACGGTTAAAATATTAATTTCCTGGAATACTTCTCTGAGTGAGTCACATGATCTAAGACCGTAG
Organism: Marasmia exigua; assembly: GCA_019059595.1. Lineage (NCBI taxonomy): Eukaryota > Metazoa > Arthropoda > Insecta > Lepidoptera > Crambidae > Marasmia > Marasmia exigua. The sequence goes on along the minus strand of CM032465.1, from coordinate 15,139,458 downwards.
ATGGCACGGATGGCCCTCTTCTGCAAAATGAAGATGGCTTGTATATCAGCACAGGATCCCCACAGTAGTAGACCATATGACATCAGACTATGAAAATAGTAAAAATAAACCAGTCTCGCTGTCCCGATATCAGTCAGATTCCTTATCTTTCCAACTGCATATGCAGCTGAACTAAGTCTTCCTGCCAAGACAGCAATAGAGGGCTCCATTGCAATTTTGTATCCAGGGTGATACCTAGAAAAACTGTGGAGATTATCATTTCAATAGGTTCGTTATTCATGACAATATTCATTTTGACCTGCCTTACATTAGGCATTGTGAACTTAACACATTTAGTTTTCTTTGAATTAAGAACCAATATATTATAAGTGAACCACTGTAGTACTCGAGAGAGTGTGTTATTTACTTCGTCAACATTTTGGTATTAGGTATTATGTGCCACCGTTAGTTTTTGCGATTGTGAAGCTTTCACACACATGTCAAAATTTCACATACTGTGGCAGAGTGTGTGTGGGCAACAACAAGCGAGAAACAATAGCTCATTAATAACAACATTATCTGTACTATACTATTTGTATAAAGAGGTAATATCTACAGACAGTGGCAACGTTTATAGGTAATCCGAAAACACGAAACGGTTGCACGATGTACTAGATACCTGGCGCCATCTATTGTACAAAGTGGAACTAATGTCCCGAAAAGACATGAAGGCGGGATCGCTAGTAAAGTTTAAAGAGGTGACGCAGGACCGACCTAGATGGATACTCTTATTATCATAGGACAAGGATCACTTTGAGTCACAGCGCCAATCTATACAATTAAGTTTTAAAGTATAAAGTAAAAAAAAAACCGGCCACGTGCGAGTTGGACTCACGCACAAAGGGTTACGTACCATTTGTTAAATTTCTATATTTGAGTTTATTGAATGCAAGGTAAATCGCGGGTTATGATAATGTCTTTCAAAAAAACTACTTACTAAATTTCGTTCAAACCAGTTTTAGTGGAAGTTTTCCTGGAACTGTACGAGTACATCATACTAAGGGAGTTGCCATGCAGGCGGATCGCAAGCGGAGCGGAGCGACGACGCAGCGACCACGTCGCGGCTATGCAGCGTTCAAGCCGCGGATGCGCTACAAATTCGCCGACGTTTTTCTACATGGCCGCCACAAAAAACAAAGGTGTTCAGACTTAACTCCGCGGCGAATCAAGGAGGAACACATTATTAAAACGCGACGCGACGCACCGTGTCGACACCCGATATCCACGTGCATATTACCAACACGCGACGCCACGACACACTAGCAATTTCTGTATACAGTTACCTCATAGCAGTGGAAGTGTACGGTTGTGGTGTACTATGGATTTAATAAATAACGAGTCATATGAAGACTTTGAAGAAGATTTGATGCAAATTTTGGGTACATATATGATACTTAAACGACTCAAGAAAAAGAAAATAACTAGGCGTTACTGGGTACATAAAATAAATCAAAAGAGAAGTATATGTGGTGAATACCATATTCTGTATCCAGACTTACTTCAAGACAATGAAAGATACATGTATTTGTACATGGACTGACGCGTGTCGTCGGGTGTATTTACCCCCACCATGGGCGACACACCGATCTGGCACGTCTGGTTCAGGTGACGTGTGCGCGCATGGCGTCGCGTCGGGTGTTCATAATGTGATTCTGGTCTATAGAATACAATACATTTGATGCGACTCAACACGCATCGCATTTCATCGGGTCGCATCGCGTTTTAATAATGTGTTTCCTCCTTCAGGGAGTTGCCACACAGGCGGATTGCGAGCGGAGCGGAGCGGAGCGGAGCGACTGCGCAGCGTTCAAGCCGCGGATGCGTTACAAATTCGCCAACGTTTTTCTACGTGGCCGCCACAAAAAACAAAGGTGTTCAGACTTTTCTCCGCGGTAAATCAGTCACTCATCCACGACGTGTTTACTGCGTTTACATTACCACTTTGGAAGTGTCACTCGCGCAAACTATTCAGTAAAAAAAAAGTTAGAGAATGTAAAAACTCCAATATTATTTTTCAAGACCCATCCTTACTCACACGTCATATGGATTTGATGGAAAAAAAATGGGGAAATGGGGTACGTACGCCCAACATTGATTGCTTTTTCTATTTGTTATTTGGCTATGGAACCCTTAAAACAAGCTATTCAATCTTCAATACTTTTTATTTTGCTTATGATTTTAATAATTAGGTACACACGTACGGTAGGAACAAAAACAAGAAAACATCCTTTAATAGTTTTTTTGTAAAAAATGATATCTTGCAAAAATCCAATGGTATTTATAACATAATATTTTGTGCATTGCGACTCGGTAAGCGAAGTGTAGGACGCCCTGCGACAAGATGGGATGATGACATTCGAAGGCTGGCTGGTGTGGGCTGGATGAGAGTGGCCGAAAATCGGGAGCGGTGGCGTGCATTGGGGGAGACCTATGTCCAGCAGTGGACAAGGATGGGTTACTGATGATGATGATGATGATTTTGTACATTTCTACACATGTATTTTCATCATCATCAGCCCATTTAAGTCCCCACTGCTGGGGCACGGGCCTCCCTCAATCACATGAGGGGTAATTGCCATACTCACCACGCTTGGCAGACGGGTTGGCGAAGGTTTTGATATAAATGCAGAGTTTTCCTTTTCTGGGAGCTGATTATCATGCCAGCAGCTTTACTATAGTCGCCCTTTAAGACACCTCGGTAAGAGTGAGGTGGCCTATTCTACTTTGCCGGGGACCAAACGGGAACATATATTTTATTCATATGAATTTTACTCAGCTTAAATTTTACCTCATCTCAATAAAAAATAATGTTCACATTTCGCGCCACAAGATATTTATCGTACCCACAGAAGTGGGGCCGGAAATTACTTTTCCAATCCATATAAGCATCGCGTTTGGAAAGTCGATTAGGTTAGGTACAATTAATTTTCTATGAATTTTTCATTAGCGCAAAGTATTTTCTGTTTAGAGGCTCAAAATCATTTGTTGCAGGGGAAAATTATTGTGATACTAGCTGCGCCCCGCGGTTTCATAAATTACAGTTGAGCCAAGCTAATAAGCCACATTTGACGTTTCTAAATTTTAACTTCATAGAGAGGTGACCTACCAAAAAAGTCGATTAAAGTGAATAATCGATATGTTATTCAAACAAACATGAGTCGAATACTATAATAATGAAAAAGAATAAAAGTAATGATAACTACTTTTATTTGGAGAAATGTAAATCAAAATTATTCAAAAGAAATAGTTAAGTAGATACCTATCCTAGATATCGATCCGCAGCCAGTTTATTTCTTTTTTTTTCGTAATCAAAGCGCTGGGTAATTCTACGAAATTTGACCTTCCAATATCTTCGCGTCTGATTTCCATGGGCTCAAAAATATTGTTCAAATTAGAAGTTCATATTGAAATATGTGTTAGAAGTGTAAACGAAACATGCTGCTCTATGTTTTAGTCTATGGACTGTTCTTCTGTTAGGCTGTCGATGTGACGTGGGCTTATGGCCATCAAGGAACTGAAATACAAATCTAAAACATAAACGCTTATTTATTCATACACAAATTTGCTGTTTCCGCCACTCTGCCAACTACATACAAGAAGGAGTTTAAATTGAAAGAAGGGTAGGTATCTTTAAGTGTTCTCATTTCAATTTAAAATTCTAATTTGAACAATATTTTAGAGCCCATGGAAATTAAACGCGACGAAACCGGAAGGTTAAATTTCGAAGAATCACCCCACTTAAGGTTACTATAGTGTACAAGGCTATTTAAATGATGAAGATTCTTGGTCATATTAATTTGATTAATCTTTTGAGTTGTTATTCGTAGTAGTCTATTAACTTTCATAATTGTATTTTTTTTTCTCTTCTCAATTGAAACTCTGTAACATCATCAATATTTGAAAAAGAGTAACTACTGAGTTTTTTGTTGGTGTCTTCTCAGTAGAAATCGACATTCCGAACCAGCGGTAGATGTTATGTACCTATTTTGACATTCATAAGTGTTCTGTGTGGACCTAAATTAAATAAAGAATTTTTAATCTTTATTTTTATCTTTACCCACAACAAATTCTAAGTAGAAGTGCCTTCTTTTACTTTCCTATTAAATTTTACAAGAACCCAAACAAGTAGCTCCTAAGTAGTGTTCGCTTTTAAACACGCCAAAAAAAGCTCGCGAAAATGCTCGCTAAGGCTCGTACTTGGTAAGAGCGTTTTCCTTCTCATGAAAACTTGAGCGTGACTTGCAGAAATCTGCCCAGAAAGTGTTTTCAGGCGTGAAAACAATTTTTGTGCTTGAGCTTTTTACATAACACTGGTGTTTATAAATTATTTATGTTGCTGTGATATAATATTAAAAGATTGGCCTCTATATTTTCGGATCTTTTTGTGCAAGAAAAAAGGAATATGTTTTTTTATGAATGCGAACGCTTGACCATAATCTCACCTGATGGAAAGTGACGACGTGGTCTTCTACTTTAAGATGTCCAGATCAGAATGAGAAGATGTTGCTGATGTCCATGGGCGGCAGTAATCACTAACCATCAGATCTGCTCGTTCGTCCGCTATAATGTAAAAAACACATTAATTGGCCACAAACAATACACAGATAACACAAACATAATGACATCCATACTCATATTATAAATTTGAAAGTGTGTCTGTTTGTCTGTTTGTATGTCTTTCACGGTGAAACAAAGCGACGGACTAACGTGATTTTTAAGTGAAGATAGTTTGAGGGATGTAGAGTCACATAAAGCTACTTTTTTGTGGCAAACCAAATTCCACGCAAGCGAAGCCGGCCGCTAGTAAGATAAGATAAGAAATCATTTATTTGACACTTAACATGGACATTTACAGACGAAATATCTTAAAAGCTAAGTGCCGAAACGGTCCCACTCAGCATTTAGCTATGGCCTGAGCCATAGCGCTGATTTTCAGTAAAGACCGAATCGCATACTAATTTATAATTAACTTATTTTTATTGCGCTTCATATATATACATGCTTAAAATTAACAATATGTGCAAATGCTTAAAAATAATCACTTATTGGGTATACAACAATATTTCTTTAATTTAATAACTTGTAATTATTTATTTTTAATGGAGATCTTTGTTATGACTAATTATTGTAGCATTAAAGTTATTAATGACACTAATAGAATTACAGTAATGACATTAATAGTATTGATGTTAATAGTATCGCAGTAGTGACAGTAATAATATTAATGAGATTTATCTTAAATGACTGATTATAGTATTCTATTTATACGAATTCTTACATCGAACCACACGCAAGCGATTGTCATTCCATCCTCATCATCTCGATGGATGGCGGTCTAATACTGTGCGTTTTTGGCGGAACTTTCTACCACGTACCTTAGTTCTTCTACCACGTACCTTAGTTCTGTGGAATAGTTTACCTATGGGAGTATTTCCCGACGGCTACGACTTTGGGACCTTCAAGAGAAGACTACTCCTTTTTAAAAAGGCCGGCAACGCATTACTGATCTCTCTGATTTCGCGGATGTTAATGGGCGGCGATGATTGCTTTCCATCAGGTGACCCGCTTTTTTTTATGAGAGGTAGCAGACGAGCAGACGGATCATCTGATGGTAAGCAATTCCGCCGCCCATGGGGTGTCCATGTCCGTGCAACACCAGTGGAGTCACAAGTGCGCTGCCAACCTTTTCCCCTTCCCCCCATTGGGCCTCCGGTAACCTCACTCACACGGCGAAACACAGCGCAGGCGCTGCTTCACGCCGGTCTTCTGTGAGGCAGTGGTATCACTCCGGTCGAGCCGGCCCATTTATGCCTAAGCGTGGCTCTCCCGCTTACTCGTTTATCGCCTCTAGCATAAAAAAAAGTGTGTATCGTGCAGAGTATGCCATGTTTATTTTAGTAAAATTGATCGAGACCGTTTGTCTGTGTCCTACCACATGTCAATAAATTGTGAAAGAAAAGAGTGTGTGCATAATGTACTTACTTAATATACGTACATGTATAGATATTACACATTATGTAGTATGTGTTTGAGTGGGGGACCAAGAAATGTGTGCGTGTACGTGTGCGTGTGCATGTGAATGTAACATATACAATGCATAGCAGTTAGTAGTATCATGATCGTCAACGTCAGCCCATTTAAGTCCCCACTTGCCATACTCACCACGCTTGGCAGACGGGTTGGCGAGGGTTTTGATATAAATGCAGAGTTTTTCTTCTCTGGGTGCTGATGATCATGCCAGCAGCTTTACCTTAGTCGCCTTTTACGACACCTCGGTAAGAGTGAGGGTGGCCTATTCTACTCTACCGGGGACCACACGGCCTTCCGGTTAGTAGTATACAACAGCAGAAACACATTTCGGACAGAAAAATAAAAGGGTGTAGCCAATCAGTTTGGATATTGATCTTTCGTTTTGAGATAAATCTGATTTAGTTTAAGATAAAAAAATGTTACAGACTAAAAATAAGGTTGAGGTAAGAATTAGTTTATAATAAAACATCATTTCTTTATAATTAAGGCATGGCAACGGTAAGGAACGCATGGTCGCTCTAACACCCTTTTGGTCTAGTGGTTTGAGTTTCGAGCCGTGATGTCGAAGTTCTGGTTTCGATTCCCGGGTAGAGCGAAAAATATGTTTCGATTTTTTCGAACATAGCTCGGGCTTGTGATCACAAATTCGCATTTGGCAAGCGTGGTGATTAAACCTAATCCCATCATAGTAGCGATAACTTGATTTCTATGATGGAGGCCTTTGCCCTACAGTGGGACAGTTTATAGGCTAACACTTTACTTTTTTAAAGAGTAAGTACTATCAGTTACATATTTATTAAACTTCCTGTTGAAACTTTAATGACCAATTAAAAATTCGACGTAGAAAGCAAAATCTTATGTACGTACGTAACATACAGTGTGTATTTGTGAACATTTAAGTAGATACCTTTAACCACGTTTTCTACCAAACATTCTTAAGATATTTTCTACGAATTTCGAAATTTGTCAAATATTTTTTGACTCCCCGTACAAAATGACTTAGCCTCTGCTGTCTAAATGTCGTTTTTTTATTATAGCTCTACCCAAAGATAATTCACTAATGTCAAGTAACTTCTAGAGAATAAGTAGGTATTCAACAATCGAAGTCAGTCAAAGTCACCATCACCCAATAAAACGCCGGTGTTTTACGTTTTATCGACCTACGGATTCAGCGGATATCGGTCCAAGCAAGTTGTCACGAGACAACGCACTCGACACACAGTAGCAGTGTTAAGAAGATACAATCCAACGATTCTTATTATTAGGATCACGTGCCGCAGGCACTTCACTGAACAAATAAACACCAAATTTGTACACTAAAAACCACTAGACACTAATTTAAAACCTTTGAATTGCATCAGCCCATGCGGCTTGTTTTAGCCCTACCCGCCGAATCTTCTCTAAACGTCCTTGTAAAGTTATATATATATTTTTAAATTACGTTAAAACGCTGCCATTAACCAGTTCTAAACATCCCATATAACGTTGTCTCTCAAAGATCTCGTGGCTTGCGCTGAAAAAGTAGCTATGCATAAAAAACGGCGTCCTACTTGGAGGGGCCGTTTAACATCGCTCTATCACGGCTTCAAAAGAACTGCCTTAGCCCCCGCTCAGACGATGCTACTGAACAACACGTAAAGACTCGCGGCAGACGATTGAGTAAGTCATTCTTTTACTTACTTACTGACTGCCTTGGTGGCGCAATGGTTAGTGGGTCGCACTTTAAAGCGACGGTTACGCCTGGGGTCCCAGTTCGATCCCCGGGTCGGGCCAAAATTTGTACCTACCTGACTTTTTCTGTTAAGAAATTCTCAGCGTTAGCCCGGAGTCTGGATATTGGTGGTCTTGTACACCCATGCCCCGGAAAGCACGTGTAGCCATTGATCCTGCGCCTAATCCCTCTTCGGTCGTGTCACACTAGTGCCCCTCAACGAAATAAGAGGGTACGGGAATAGAGAGTGCACTTGTGTCTGCGCAAATACTTGGGCACTATAATATGTCCTGCGTCGATGGCTGTTTGCTGAAATTGGCCGCCATGACCGAAATATCGGTTTGGAGGACATTATTCACTACGCTGGCTCAGCAAACCGAAGTGGATCTTGGCCTCCGACACTAGAGTTCACCATTCCGTTCTGTTTTCGGCCACCTGTCGCCAGTCCGGCCGTTGTAGCTGGGAAAGATCTTTTTCGACTTGGTCTATCCAGTGATACCTTGGGCGTACCTACCGGGCGCTTGCTAGTTGAACGACCCAGGTATGCTCTCTTCGCAGCTCGATCCATTCTTTAATGAATGATATTAATCACAAGTTTGTGTGTTCACAATGGAGAGTGTTGGTAGCTCAATGCTTCACATCGCGCCTTCCATACGAGGTATCCAAGATTGCACCTCTGGTTTTTTTCAAATCTAGGTGCGTATTTCTACCATTAGCTCGACGGTGAGGGAAAACAGTTTTTGATAGTTTTTAAAACGTGTAACCTTTATTCAAATGGTCTGGTTCCCCTGTGGTGTTGCGAAGATCATACAGCTGTCATCATCGTCAGCCCATTTATGGCACAGCACAGGCCTCCCTAAATCATATGAGAGGTAATTGCCATACTCACCACGCTTGGCAGACGGGTTGGCGAGGGCGTGGCCGTGTGGTCCCCGGCAGAGTAGAATAGGCCGGCCTCTTTCATACAGCAGTCGCTTCATTGTAATTACCAGATTCCCCAAATCCAGAATCATGGTCCAAGCGTACCCCGGGCTCCAAATTTACATGACTTTGGACGCAACTGGGAATTATATGCTAAGATGAGAATGGAGTTTTCAAAATGGAGGAAAGTAGTTTTTATAACACTCGTGGCAATCTGTATCATATTTCATTTATTTAATACGGTATTCACATATTATGATTCAGATCGTGACGTAATCTTGGTCTAGTTGGTCAGATTCCCCTATCTTTGGATAACAAATCAGACTTTCATTCATTTTTATAAGCAGAGTCAAAACCTGCATCATGGAAGAAGAGTACCCAAGGCTCTAAAGCGATCGAGAATGATACCACAAAGAAAATAACCCCATTAGAATGGTTTTAGCTGACATTGATAGCGAAAAATTTGTAGACCGCGCTAGGCAGTATATCATAATATCTCATCCAAACATCAGGCGTGAAGCAACGCCTGCGCTGTGTTTCACCGTGTGAGTGAGGTTACTGGAGGCCCAATGGGGGGAAGGGGCAAAGGTTGGCAGCGCACTTGTGACTCCACTGGTGTTGCGGGTGTCCATGAGCGGCGGAATTGCTTACCATCATATATATAAAAAAAAAAACATGTTGTGTATAATTTGCCTCTGTCTCATGCCGAACCACGCCGAAATTACTGTACATGCGCATGTATGTGTGCGTAGTTAAGAAAGCACAGTGTAGGCGTTCTATGTGTATGTAGATGACTAGTGGACCGCCTTTACATTGTTTCGGAAAATTTATTAATGGTTAATAATAGATGGCGCTGGTTGTCAGCTGCATCGCGCAAGTATTTCGTCTTTTCGGTTTACCTATAAGCCTTGTCACTATTAGTAGAGTTACCTTTTTATTAATAGACTTATTCAACCTGTGGTAGTATCGTGTGAGCGGGCTTTTAGACGGGCCGTGTCTCAACGTCCCACATTTATTACCCGCGGTTCTCTAAAAGATATTTTTTAATATTCGTCTTGAAGGCATAAACGACGATGACAGTATCGTGTCTTGAGAAAAAATAACCCTTCGGTTCTACAATTTTAGACTTTAGGGTTACCAAGAATTACAGAATATTTTACTTAAACTTAAAGCTGTGAATATATCGGAAATTTTAGATGATCATTATATGTTAACATCTGTTGATGAAAACGATGATTCGTTTAGTTTAGGCACCGATTCTGCAGCTTGGGAGACAATCCCCGGTTGTCCTGTTGGTTGAGCCTGGAGTCCGCTTTCCTGCTTCGACTTCTCCACGTCGTACGGTCTTGTGCATCCCTGGTGGTCAGTTTATTAGCACGCATGTCACCATTTGCGAGCTTCTGCCTAACCAGTAGATGGTTACTCGGCTGGCTATGCCAGCTACATTCTAGCTCCCTCGTGTGAGTTACTAGTAAGTGACATTCAAACTACTCTTTTCATAAAATGTTGTTTCAACATTTGTGTGTTTTTACACACAAATGTTGAAACAACTTTTATACAACAAGGTTCCGAAGAACTTACAATTATAAATAAATAAATAATTATTATGATTGTAAATATTAACATGCCACTGAGATGGCGAAACAAGTGATTCAATAAGTTATAATAAGTAATAATAAGATGTTCATATAATGTACAAAAATTACGCTCTTCAAGCCATTTTGCACCTCCTTTTACACATGAAGCCTATGGGTTAGGCATACGACAAAAGCGCTGGATTCCCTTCGCTTTCAATATAACTAACGCATTCAGGACGCCTGTTGCGGCTGCCTCACTTCTGCAGTGCGTCGCAGATATTCAGAGGCGCGTACGGACTGCTCCTATACGATTATACGCAAAAGGGCTGCCACGATGGCGCGGCGGACACGGGCCAGCGGCAATAGCCTTCTCGTTGTTGTAGCTGACCGGATAAATGGTCCATTTTTGGGACACTGCACACTCCTGTCCCTAATAACAATAACTGGATATACTAACATAGTTTTAAGCATCCAAATGTTACGTTATGATTTTTTATGGATTTGTTTATCTGCAATAAATGATTAATAATAATATTCTTTATAATTCCATAATATAATATATATATTATGGAATTATAAAGAATATCCGTGTTTCCAGAAAATAAATAAATAAACGGCGCGAGTTACTGTACATAGTGACATGATTCATACGCTAGCATGTAAACCATTCATTAGATCTGAAAATATATATTTCTATCATTTTGTCTATATTCCCAAACATCTACAACATCGTATTACTTTCGAATCATTGAATCTTTTGTTCATATTATTTTGTATCTAAATTCTATGTCCCTAGATCCCTGATAAATGGTCCCTGAGAATTACAAGTAAACGACATTAGTATCCCAGAAAAATATGATTACCTATGTAATGTAACCTAATCATGTCAACTTAATACTTGGAATAGATTGTGGGACAACATTCCTAAGTGGCAGAAGAGCAGACGGATCGCCTGATGGTAAATGATTGCCGCCGCCCATGACGCCCGTGACACCAACGGAGTCACAAGTGCGCTGCCAACCTTTAAACCCCCTTTTCCCCCGGATTGGGCCTCCGGTACCCTCAGTCATGCAGCGAAACACTGCACAGTGCTGCTTCACGCCGGTTTTCTGTGAGGCCGTGATATCACTCCAGTCCAACCAGCTCATTCATGCCTAAGCGTGACTATCCTACGGTCACTATGTATTTAGGTCATCATCATCATCATCAGCCTATCGCAGTCCACTGCTGGACTTAGGCCTCCCCAATTGTTCGTCACCGTGATCTATCCATGGCTTCTCGCATCGAGCTCCTGCCAGGCATCCTGCGCAGATCGTCCCTCCACCTAGCCAGAGGGCGCCCTACGTTACGTTATATTACTCCGGTCGAGCCAGTCCATTGGTGCCGATGCGTGGCTCTCCCACGGTATCTTCATACATAATAGTATTCTTGTTGTGACTCCTCCAAGACTCTTATCGCCAGAGTAATTACGAACTTGACAAACTCGACTTTTGCCAGCCATGGGGGCTAGTCCTTGCTTTGTTTAGAAACTTTGAACGTTGTGCCCCGCACCTCACAAAGAATGTTGGGAGTTGAAGCCGGACAGTTGTGATGTGGAGGTATTTAAGGTGAAGTGTAGGGTACACTAGCGACGCTTATCGATTTAGATTTTTAGCAATTAAACCGGACCTATTTTAAACTATTTCGGGGTTACAAGCTCTCGGCAAACACCTATACTACTTACTTAATATTATAGTTAACTGTTTGGTCTGCTTTTGCACTCGAAATTGTTGATGTTGTGAAATACTCGTATTTATTTATTTAATCTGAGGCCCGAGTCGAACAATTTTTATTCGTGGATAAATCTATGGTATGACGTCAGAGTTTTATAGAATGACAGCACTTTACCATAGATTTATCCACGGATAAAGATTGGTCGAACCATGCCAAGTCGAGCGACATTAGCTCAGTGGAAAGGAAAGCGATTAGATTTTCAAAATCTATGTGCATATTTCTACCATTACCTTGGCGGTGAGGCAAAACATCGTAATGAAACTTTCTTCTCTTCTTCTTCTTCTTCTTCTTCAGCAGCATATATTTGCCAACTGCAGAGCATATGCCCCTCCAATTTCTCTCCACTTCTTCTGTCGTCGGTCTTCCTGGACCACGCTACTCCAGCTTGAGCCTTGATGTCATTAGACCATCTGGCAGTTTGTCCACCTACACTCTTCTTTCCATCTCTTGGTCTCCATTCAAGGACACCTACACCTACCTAAACTAATAAAACCTACACGTCTCGGATATTTTCTTAAAATTTTGGATTCCTACGAAAATCGACAAAAGTGGAGAGACGTCGTGCGACGTGCGACTTCCATGAAAGTTAGCGGTGACGGCGAGCCAAAACCCTATCCATCAACAGCCACGACCACTCTGCCAAGAGTGCCTGACTAAGAAGTTTTCAAAATTGTCTCAACCACGTCAGTGGACCGGGACCTTGAATGCCATGAGACGCGGCAAAAAAGTATTTCTTTTGAAAAAATTAAAGTTTGTTGTTAAACAAATACATTCAAGATTAGGTTCTGATCTTACAAATATAAAAGAATGTCATGAAACAAATAAAATAAATCACAAAATGTATGCAGCACCTTTTATCTCGAAGACGTTAATGTTATTTACGGAGTGGTTCTCAGATTTACACTTCATTACTATCAAATATATTTTCGCTTTCATTTTCCAAGTACCTTTTTTCATTATTTTAATGCTAATATGCTAGAGCGTTTGGGTCTTATTCACACATAATGTCCGGTGGTTAAGGTAATGTTAATATGATTGCGTAGCAAATAATAAAATTGAAAAAAAACCACGGTGGTTTGGCCTCATAGGGAAAATATGATACATAGTTATATCGCATACCGTTATTTATACATAGTTTTATGTCGAAGTTCTAATAATTAGTATAAGCCTCTTTTATTTTAGATCAAAAATAAAAACAAAAAATATGTTGTTCCATTGTGTCCCCTCATCCCCTCATCTTAGCGTGTAATTCCCGGTAGAGCGTCCAAAGCTTTCGATCTGGAGCCCATGATACACTTTGACCATGATTCATGATTTGGGGAGTCTGATAATTACAATGAAGCGACTGCCTTCTGACCTTTGCAACTCTTAAACAGGGGAACCCAACCATTTAAAGAGTTCATCCATGGGCGATCCACGCTCCGGCATGAATGGGCCGGCTCGACCGGAGTGACACCACGGCCTCACAGAAAACAAGCAGCATTGTGCTGTGTTTCGCTGCGTGCGTGAGGGTATCGGAGGCCCAATCCAGGGGAAAGGGGGGTTTAACCTTTTACCAGGCAATGGATCATACGAGACCACCAGATTTTGAACTTTGTGCAGTTAAAATAAGGTTGAAAACCAATGAAATAAATGATGTCTATTTGCCTGGTAAAAGGTTAAGTGTCGGCAGCGCACTTGTTACTCCACTGGTGTCTCAGGTGTTCATGGATGGAGGCAATCGCTTACCATCAGGTGATCCGTGATTGACTGACCGGATGGCGCAATTGGTAGTGACCCTGCCTCTTACGCCAAAGGTCGTGGGTTCGATCCCCACCCTGGACAAACATTCGTGCGATGAACTCTTGTGTTTGTTCGGTGTCTGGGTGTAATTTATGTATTTAAGTATATATTGTGTTCCTCTGTTGTCTGATATCTGTAACACAAGTGCTTAAGCTACTTAGTACGGAATCAGGTCAACGTATGAGATGTTGTGAGAATTATTATTATTATCCGTCAACTCGTCTGCCACCTGTCACATATAAAAAAAACTGAACCATAGTTACACGTTTCAGAAACTATTCGAATCATGAAGGTTTCCTCACGATGTTTCTGATAAGCTAATGGTAAAAATAAGCACATAGATTTGAAAAATTAATACCTAATTATTAGGTATTATATATTTAGCTTTAGTTATATATAGCATTTAGATCAACAAATAAACGAAAAAATCTGCTGTTTCCTATGATCTGCCTCATGCGGGCGGTGGCGCAGTTACTTGCGACCCGACTTTTTTCATGCGACGGCTGCGCTGAGGGTCTCAGCTTGGGTTTTCGGTCGGGCCAAAATGTTACCTTAATTTTTGGTAAGATTTTCTCAATATCAAACCGGAGGGTTTTTCCACGTACCTATAGACGTACGAGATCGTACATTACATTTCTGTAGTGCCTTTTTTTATGCTAGAGGCGGACAAACGAGCAAGCGAGTCACCTGATGGAAAGTAATCATCGCCGCCCATGAACATCCGCGAAATCAAAGAGATCGCTAGTGTGTTGCCGGACTTTTTAAAAAAGAGTACGCTCTTCTCTTGCAGGTCCCAAAGTCGTCGCCGTCCGGAAATACTCCTGCAGCCAAACCGTTCCACAGAACTGAGGTACGTGGTAGAAAGTTCCGGGAGAAACGCACAGTATTAGACCGCCATCCATCGAGATGATGAGGATGGAATGACAATCGCTTACGAGTGGTTCAATGTAAGAATTCGGCTGCAGGTAGTACATCAAACAGTTCTTCAGAGCACTCCCCATGATAGATGCGGTATAGAATGCTGAGAGAAGCTATGTCCCGCCGCAATGCTAGAGGATCTAGTCGACTTGAGAGAGTCAGGTCACCAACAATTCGAGCCCTACGTTGTACGCGGTCAAACGGAAGAAGTTGGTACTGAGGTGCACCAGCCCAGAGATGGGAGCAGTATTCCATATGGGGCCGAACTTGTGCCATATAGAGTTGTAACCTATGAGCTGGTGTGAAATACCGCCCCGCTCTATTAAGTACACCAAGTTTCTTTGAAGCTATTTTAACTTTGTCTTCCAGATGACGGCGAAACTGGACATCGCTCGAAATGTCGACACCAAGGATCCCGATAGAATGCTGGACATCAAGGGGGGTGCCCTGAAAACTGATTGGCACTTCAAAGGGACGTCTTTTAGCGGTTAACGCGCACACTTGTGTCTTGGGGGGATTAAAACGGACTAAATTAGGTCGACCCCAGTTCGAAACATGATTCAACATGTTCAACTTCAACTTCGACTTCAAATTGTGTATTTTGTGCAATCATTTATACACAATACATTTATCTATTTATAGACCATATTGCATCTGCCCTACTCCCCTGGGCCGGTATCGGGGGTGTTAATTAGCGAACTATGACAAAGGACCCCTCACCGCCTAGTCCCGGGGCCTCATTACACCCAGTGTCGTAACAGCCGTCTACGGTTCCGTTTACAAATAATGATCATAACGAAAGCCCTTAGTAAGCTGCATTTAAATGGAAAGGTAGTCTTATTTTGTAAATGGAAATATGGTAGGTAGGTAGGTAGGTTCTTGTTTTTAAATGATTTCATACGTCACTCATTAATTGAACTGATTTCGCACTAATGAGTAGTTTAAGCACTTGTAATACGAATACCAGACAAAAGAGGAACTGAAAACATAATAATTAAATGTATAATACCCCGCAACCGAGTACGGCTACGGCGGCCAATCTCAAAGATCAGCCACGTACGCAGGATATATATATATTATAGTGCTCAAGTGTGTGCGTAAACATAAGTGCACTCTCTACTCCCTTGCTCTCATATTCCGATGGGACACTAATGTAACACGACCGGAGAGGGATCGAGCGCAGGACCAACAGCTTAACGTGCTTTCCGAGGCACGGGGGTACAAGACCGCCAACTTCCAGACTCCACACTCAGACAGAGAATTAAATGTATACATGTAATATAAACGCCCTGTTGGCCTAGTGGTTTAAGTACCGAGCCATGATCTCGGGGACCTGGGTCCGATTACGGGCGAGCAAAAGTATGTTCCGATTTTTTCGAACAAAGCTTGGATTTATTATTACCAATCTGGATTTGGCAGGCGTGGTGATTAGAGCCATCATAGTAGCGATGACTTGATTTCTATGATATAGGCCTTTTCCCTGTAGTGGGACAGCAAATAGGCTAGTAATTTACATAATATCATAACACGCAGACACTTTTACATTAAATACACGACTGTTTGTCCGTGGTGGGAATTTGGCGTATGGGACGGGTCACGCCATCGGACCAGTAAATACACTGAAATTATTATTTAAATACCTAAGTACCTATCTCTATTACCAGACTTGCTGATTCCTAGATCATGGTCCAAGCTTACCCCGAATTCCGGAGCGACAGCTTAGGACGCTTTTTTTGTGATAGGTGGCAGTTGAGCTGACGGATCACCTGATGGTAAGCCATTGCCGCCGCCCATGGACACTCGCGACACCAGTAGGGTCACAAGTCTGCTGCCAACCTTTAAACCCCGTTTCCCCCGGATTGGGTTTTCGGTACCCTCACTCACGCAGCGAAACACAGCACAGTGCTGCTTCACACCGGTATTCTGTGAGGCCGTGGTATCACTCCAGTCGAGCCGTCACATTCATGCCGAAGAAGAAATGTACTTTAAATGTGTTTAATTGACAATCCAAACAACGTTGCAAATTGTACATATCGCATTTTTTTTAAATTGGTTTTATAAAACTGTATATTTAAATACTAAATTTCATTCCTCAAAATTCAAAAAAAATTTCAAAATTCAAAATTCAAAAGTGCTTTATTTGCATAGGCTTATATACAGCTCTTACAAATCGTCATACATGAAAAATATAAATTATAGCTATGTATATTATACATGTTATTAAACATATATGTCGATACAAAAAATATACTAAGAAATGAATAGATATAATGTGATTCTACCACCGGAATCGGAAAGTTGATTCTGACGAGAAGATCCGGCAAGAAACTCGCCAGTTACTCTTTTTAATCACCAAATTTTTTTAAGTACAGTGTCATGGGTGTAGGCGAACAGTTTATCATTTCCACAAATTCTTGTCATTTAAGTAATCATTAACTGTATAATAGGCTTTTGCCATTAAATAATTTTTAACATGTGTTTTAAATTTGGGCATTGGTAAATCAACAAGCTTTTGTGGTAACTTATTAAATATTTTAATACTCATTCCTACGAATGAATTACCAATCTTATGAAGTCTGAGATGTGGAACAGCAAGATTGTGTTTATTTCTAGTATTTAGGTTATGGTTGTCGGATTTTCGAGGGAAGTTTTCTAAATTTTTATAAACATACATAATACAGTCAAAGATGTACTGTGATGCTAATGTTAAAATGTTAATTTCTTTGAACAAGTTTCTAAGCGAGTCTCGTGGTCTAAGTCCGTATATGGCCCTGACAGCTCGTTTCTGTAGCACAAAAATAGCTTGAATATCAGCCGCAGAGCCCCATAACAGCAGACCATAAGACATAACGCTATGGAAATAACTGAAATACACAAGTCTGGCTGCTTCAATATCGGTCAGATGTCTTATTTTTTTGACTGCATATGCAGCCGAACTAAGTCTCCCTGCCAGGGCTGCAATATGAGAACCCCACTGTAATTTTGAGTCTAACGTGACGCCTAGAAATACTGTAGAATTAATTACTTCAACATTTTGACTATTCATATTAATCCTAGTGCTGACCTGTCTTACGTTGGGCAATGTAAATTTGACACATTTAGTTTTTTTAGCATTGAGAAGTAAATTATTTACAGTAAACCAATGTAGCACTTGAGTGAGAGCATTATTTACATCGTCAAAGTTATCTTTATGTCTATTAGTTTTGAAAATTAAAGAAGTATCATCTGCAAATAATACTATGTCACACAAGTTTTTAGTAAAGTAAGGTAGGTCATTTACATATATAATAAACAGTAAGGGCCCCAATATCGAGCCCTGGGGCACTCCCATCTGTAAAAGGGCGCCAGAAGAATTAGTTCCATTAACATTGACTTTTTGAATTCTATCACTTAGGTATGACCGTACCAAGCTCAGAGAGCTATCTGTGAGGCCGTAATGCTGTAGCTTCATTAGTAATGTTTGGTGATTAACGCAGTCGAATGCTTTGGAAAGGTCACAAAATATACCTACAGCATCTTGCTTATTTTGCCATGCATCAAAAATGTGCTTGATGAGTGCAACTCCCGCATCAGTAGTAGATTTGCCTTTAGTAAATCCAAATTGTTTATTATGCAATAATTTGTTTAGATTAAAATGACCCAATAATTGATGGAATATAACTTTTTCATATATTTTACTAAGGGCAGGTAAAATGGATATTGGTCTGTAATTAGATGGGTCACTTCTATCACCTGATTTGAAAAGTGGTAGAACTTTGCTATATTTCATCAGATTTGGAAATTGACCAATATCTACGCATTCATTAAATATTACAGCTAAATATGGGGCAATGATTTTTATTATATTTTTTAGTATTTCTACTGATATTCCCCACAAATCTTCTGTTTTCTTTACGTTGATGTCTTTAAAAGTTTTAAGTATAGTTTCCGGGTTGATGTGATGGAAACTAAAAGAAGTCAGGCACTCGTCCACACTCGATTGAAGAAGACAATTAGCAAGCTGAGGACTAGAATTTAAGTTACTAGTGGTAATAAGAGGTATATTAGCAAAGAAAGATTCAAATGCCTTTGCTATTTCTACGTCCTCGTTGAGTTGTTTATTATCAATTTTCAAAGAGTACTTGAGGTCTTGAGTAGTATTTTTACAAGTCTCTTTATTAATCATATTCCAAGTGGCTTTGATTTTATTATTTGAATTTTTAATTTTATCTTTTAAATAATTAGCTTTTGCTATTGCGCAGACTTTTTTAAATAGCTTGGAATAGTTTCTAACATGTTCAGTTATTGTAGGATCATTGGAGTTAGCTTTAAGGTCATATAATTCAAATAAAGTGCGTCTGCTTTTGAAGATGCCTTTAGTAGCCCAATCGCTAAATATTGTTTTAGTATTGTCTACTTTGACTTTTTTCTTAGTAAAAATTACTTCAAACTCCTTTTCAATAACATTAAACAAAGTATTGTATAGTTCATCAATATTAGCATACTTACTTACTTGCATCAGGGAAACGTTGTTTTCAACATTTTCCTTAAATTTTTCCACACGACTAGTGGTGATTGGCCTATAGACAAAAGAAGAGGAAGCAGTTGCATGACGGTGTTCAAAAACAGCTATCTGTCCTGTATGGTCTGAATTTATAAAATTTATTATTGATTTTTTAATTGCCTTACAATTACAGAAAATATTATCAATACAAGTAGCTGATGTGGGGGTAATGCGTGTAGGGTCATTAAACAGATGGCGTAAATCAAAAGATTTAAATAGATTAAGAAGCATACCCGAGCTTTGACTGTGTTCTAAGATGTTAATATTGAAATCCCCACATACAATTACTTGCTTGTTGCAATTAGTTGCTTTTCTCAGCACCTCCTCCATGGCAGACTCAAAGTTATTGTAGTTACCAGAGGGAGGTCTGTATACACAAATAATGATAAACCGTTCAATCTCTACACAAGATAGTTCAATAGTTCGTTCAGTTGAAAGTGCGACTATGTCTTTGCGCTCCTTTGCTTTTAATGAGTTATGTAATAATATAAGTGACCCACCCCTAATGGCCGACTTTCTTGTGAACGCACTTATGACTTTATAATTATCAATATTAATAATAAGTTCATGTTGCCTCAACCAGTGTTCAGTTACACAGAGGACATGTATATTCATTTTATTTAAAAAAAGTTCCAATTCCAAATCTTTACCGGAGAAGCCCTGTATATTTTGATGAACAATATTTAAATGCCCAGACTTCCCCTTTGTCATTAAATCTAGTGTGCAAGAGGTGTTCTCTATTGTCTCTAAATTACATTTAAATTCATTGGAACTAATTCCAACGTCTGATTACACATGTCATATTTTTTCTGCTCAATAGGAGCAGATATGGTAGCCAAGTTTTTGGCTGAGCAATCTAAATAATAAGATAGCGACATTGCTATTAGTCGTTTACAGTATTTATTAAGATAATATTTATCCTTTGTCAAATGAAAGTATGACTTTATATAATTATTTATGTCAATAACATGGATTTTTTTTACATTATATGTCAAAGTATTCAATGTCATATTTAAATTATATCTAAAAGTATTTTCTACCTGTGGCAAGCTGTTATTATAGGGAAGTGTAAATAATACAATTTCATTTACATCTAATAAACTAAGAGAGTGTAGGTACTTAGACAAAATGTTTTTATTTACATTTCCCCTATTCCCTACCATAATTACTATTGAGGTATTCTTATGGAAAGTTGTTTGTATAATTTTATTCATTATGTCAGAAAAAGATGCACCCGGTACACAATGATTGATAATCGACTGTCCGGAAGAAAATAAAAGGTGTCCCATATCTTTACCTAACTCGTCACTAAACATAACAATTTTTTTGTTTGCAATATGTTGCTGTTCCTGGCCACGGGCCTATCCCTACAAAGCCCTAGTAAGTAAATCTCAGCTATTGAGTATCGCACTATTGAAACACTCTACAGACACTTTCAAGGACAAAGTTACTTAGTGGGTAATTTATCAAATTTATTAAAAAAAAGTCTACCCTTTTTACGTACCCTCATAAATTCCCGTTATATAAAGATTCAGATCCAAATAATCCATTAAATTTGAGGTCGCGTTCTACTCGTAATTCTATCTAAATTTTAATTAAGGGTAGCCGGGAGTAACAGATGTCCGAAACTGATATCTGGGGATCACTGCACAGCCCCCGCCAAGTTAAGGTATAAGAAAAATGGCAGAATAATTGATAAACTGATACGAGGGAAATTAGTGGCTGGTTACGCACCAGCCACTAATTTCCCTCCAACATACTGCTCTAAAAAAATACCAGCGTCGTGACGTGTCAGCAATGAACCGGCACGACCACATGCTGAGCGGGCGCCTATTTGGCATAACACTTCTTCTTCTTCGTCGGACGGGCTTTTCCGCAATCAGGCAACAGTTGTGCCCATTTCGCGTGCGGAGGGTGAAGTCGGCCGGTGTCATTCCAACCAGCCGAGTTCCTCAAAGAATGAAAGGTTTCTTTGAGGAACTCGGCTGGTGCCTTGGTGTTGCTGAAGATTTCCTGGAGACTGTCTGGGTTTCCCAGGTAGTGTGCCCAGTTTCTGGCCACCCCTATGCACTCTAACAGTACATGAGCGGCTGTTTTTTCCTTCTCCATGCATGCTCTGCATAGAGGGCTGTCTGTAACACCTATATTGAACAGATATCTGTTAAAACTGCCATGCCCCGTTAGAGAACTAGTGACTGGAGAGACGGGGATCCAATTTCGGAAGGGTTAGTTTCGCCTGTCTGCTTTCCTCCAGACTGCTTCAATAGTTGTTGTGTAGAGATTTAGTATGATCTAGATTTCTACCTTTCAATCAGTTATGAGGAAGAGGGAGGATCGGTTCTGGTCCCACTGGGACCATATCGGGTCCTCTTCTTGCAAGTAGGTTGGCTGCATCGTTTCCTCTGCTGCCGCTGTGTCTTTTGATCCATTGTAGGGTGTGTTATGGACTCTTACGTTGTTCAGTTGGCACAACACTCATTTATATTTGTTTTTTTTTTTATATATAAATATTGTTCCCATATCTCCCTCGTGTGAAATCGTTTATCTGTTACGTACTTGGTGTGTCAAATGAATGAAAAAAAATGAAAACCTGTAGAGCCTGTACAGAACATAGCAGGGCTCTTACCACCCGTCTTCCAACGTTTTCGGTCACTAGTCACAATCGTCCAATCTTGTAAGCAATTGCTGCCGCCTATAGGCACCCGCGACGCCAGTGGAGTCACAAGTGCACTGCCAAACTTTAACCTCTTTCCCCCGGTAGTTGAGCATTGAATTCGTCCCTCCCATGCTGTTTGGCCTGTCGCGTGGTCTCTTCTTACTTTCAGGCACCAACTCAGATTGTTTCCCAAAAATTATCCCGTAAGCAGCAGACTTACTACAGTAGATAGACCAGCCTATTCCCATTTTTGATCAGCAACTTTCAAAAGACGTCATTTATTTTAATTATGGAGAGCATCTATTAGCTATCTTATAATTACTATGCTATTAAAGGTGGACTATCTTAATTAAATCTATAATAAGTATGAAGAAAAGAGCAACAAAGCGTATGGGTAATCCTAAAACACGAAATGCTTGTGCGATGTTATCGATGTCTAGCGCCATCTGTAGGTATAAGGTGGAACTAATGTCCCGATACGATGTGAGCGCGGACCACTCGTACACAATAGAATGTTAACTGTCAATGAAAATCATGGTTATTATATAAATAACAAAAACGAATTAACTGTTTTATTTTTCATAAAAGATTATTCACATTTTAGTTAGTTTTGATTAAAATATCAGTAATAAATAATAAATCAAACTTGGCTTTATTTGAGAAATCATAAACTTTATACAAGACTTGGCTGCATTTTAATACAAATATTCCAAAAGGATTGATTATTATAATTAATCTAAGTACAAAACGCTCCTTTTGCTCAGAGAGGAAATTTTACGATGTTAAAGTTCAACAGAAGTTTTCTGATAACTTTTAGCCAATTATAGGTTTGTTAAGAAAGTTTATCATCGGGCCTCCAGTTCTTTGTAATAAAGACATATTTTTATTCAAAGCCTGGGCTAAAAAATAATTTATTTTTTTCAACATACTTAATATTTAAATATGTAAATTACTAAACACATGTTCTGTACAAATACATTTTATTTGTAAATAATTTATTTTATTTTATAGAATAGAATAATATTTATTTTGCTTAAAATGTGGTACATGCCGATCTTAAAAACATAATGGTGTTTCACACATTTTGTCAGAACCTGACATAAAAGATTAAAGTATGTTTATTTTATTTTACAAGTTTTTGGAAAACTTACAGCTAGATTTAGTCACAGAAAAAAATATCTCTTATAAGATTAATTAAGATTTTTAAATAGACCTATATTAAAAAAAAGCTGTCACTTTGGAGCTTGGGGTACTCTTGGAGTATGAACCAGGATCCGCCAAGTCTTTTAATTCAGGGGAACCAAACCAATTGGATCGTGGTTACATATTTAAGATACTATTCGAAACGTGTAGGTTTCCTGACGTTATTTTTCCTCGCCGCCGAGATAATGCTATAAATATGTATTACTTCTTCAAATTTTTAGACACGTATTTTTAACTTTGAAATGCACATCCTCATTTTGACCTGGATTGTACTTTTACTAGCGAAGTTAAAAAATAATGCAACAAAAACAACACCGAGACTCCGATGGCTTATTTATCGCTTTTATTCCAGTTCAGTCAGTCAATTGTGTTTTAAAATACTCTTGTGATTGCCGAGTAATTTGTACGGTGTTCTGTGGTGAGATTCATTTAAAGACCGGTTTACATAGTGCAAACAGCGTACGAGTCAGCCTGCCAAGGAGATTTAACACTGCAGTATCTCGAACTATAATTTTTTTTATCTAAGTTTTCGATAAGAAATTCTTAGTGTCAGCCCGAAGTCTGGTAGTCGGCGGTCTTGTAGCCCCGTGCCTCGGAAGGCACGTGAAGCCGTTGGTCCTGCACCCATTTCCTGTCCGGTCGTGTCACGCTGGTGTCCCATCGGAATATGAGCGTAAGGGAATAGAGAGTGCACTTGTGTTTGCGCACACACTTGAGCACTATAATATATCCTGCGTACGTGGCTGATCGTTGAGATTGGCCGCCGTAGCCGTAATCGGTTGGAGGATTATTAACATACAGACATCTGGTTTGGTCTAACAGTGTCCAACAACCCGCTTCATCAACGGTCCCTGCTCATTCACGTTTGTATCCACACCAACTCCACATCATCATCATCAATATTTCAGCCAATAGGCATCCACTGCTGGACATAGGCGTTCTCCACACTGATCGGTCCTGCGCCGCCTGCATCCTAATGGATTCCACTTTGTGGGGGGCCTGCCACGGCTGCGACTTCATGTACGTGGCCTCCACTCGACCTTTCCGTCCCAAAAGCCGTCCGTTCTCCTCGCTATGTACCCTGCCCATTGCCACTTGAGGCATGCAATCCTTTGGGCTATGTCTGTGACCTTAGTTCTCCTGCGCTTACAACTCCACTTACATAACATTAACTTACATTACATAACTTATATAACATTGACTCTCATTCGGTCCATTGTGCGTGTTGGGTCCTGGCTATTCTAGCCAGCCTAACTCCGCCCAGAAGCACAGAAGCTTCCTGGGAGCTCCACAGGCTTTGCGCCTAGGGTGTAAAGATGTTTATTTAGGGGACAGTGGCCCGTGATTGTCCCCATCATTATTCTGAGGAGTCAATATGATATTAAAAATAGTTTGTAAAAGACGTGGTTGACATGCCTTCAGGCATGTAAATGGTATATCAATATAATAATATCATCCAACCGATATCGGCTACGGTGGCCAATCTCAAAGATTAGCCACGTACGCAGGATACATTTTAGTGCTCAAGTGTGTGCGCAAACACTAGTGCACTCTCTATTCCCTTACCCTCATATTCCGATGGGACACCAGGGTGACACGACTGGAGAGGGATTGGGCGCAAGACCAACGGCTTAACGTGCTTTCCGAGGCACAGGGGTACAAGACAGCCCACTTCCGGACTCCGGGCTGTAACTAAGAATTTCTTCCCGAAAACTTAGATACAAATTTTTGGCCCGACCCGGGGATCGAACCCAGGACCTCTTGCGCAGCCGTCGCTTTATAGTGCGACCCACTAACCACTACGCCACCGTGGCAGTCTTTTAATCAATATACTATGTAGTCAGAGTATAGGCTTCGTAATGAACCCTTAAGTTGAAAAGAAGTCTAATGGTAGAGGAAGCTTATCCAGGAATAGCCTATTCACTATTTTATTTCTGTTTTTTTAGTGAAAGGTGGCAGACGAGCAGACGAACCTCCTGATGGTAAGCGATTACCACCACCCATGGACACCTGAGACACCAGTGGAGTCACACGTGTGCTGCCAACCTTCGAAGCCAAGTCCCCCTTTCCCCCGGATTGGGCCTCTGGTACCCTCACTTACGCAGCAAAACACAGCACAGTGCTGCTTCACGCCGGTTTTCTGTGAGGCCGTGGTATCATTCTGGTCGAGCTGATCCAATAATGCCGAGTCGTGGCTCACCCACGATTCTGTGCTGCAGAATAAACAAGGACTAGCAGGTAGTTAAAAATAAATAAATAATAAATATTTCACAATATCACATATGTACATTGATCTGACTCCGAGATAGGTAGCTTAAGCACCTATGTTACGGCTATCAAATACTACGGATGTAGGTATTAAGGTGACGGGTAGGACACACGAGCGACGCCAATCGATTTTAATATTTAGCTACTAAGCCGGATCTATTTTAAACAATTTTGGGGTTACAATCTCTAGGCAAACACTTATACTATTTATTAAATAACCATGCACAAATGTTGGGTCCGTTTTTGTACACGAAAAATTGATTCACGCCAAATGTGGCCGCTTTTGGCGTGAATAAATTTTTCGCGTACGAATATTCCCAAAATTGTTAAAAATAGATTCGGTTTAGTAGCTAAAAAATAAAATCGATTGGCGTCGCTAGTGCGCCCTACCCTTCACCATAAATGTTTCGGATATGAAAATGAAAATGGTTTGAAAGCAAAATATAATGGTTATCTTTTGCCTTCTATACAATTAAAGATAAGTCATCGTGCTGAGCGTCAAAAAAATTAAAACTCAGCTTTTAAACATTTTCTTCCAAGCAAGAATCTCTCTAATTATTATCCTCAGCGTCTTCAAGTTTTCTTTCTAATGTAGCTTAGCCGTTATGCAAACAAAACAAATACTAACATACCATTGCGCCACACGTAGCAAAGAAATGGGAATAAATATATCTCAGGGCAGCACTTTGTAGCGTTTTCCCTCGGTAATATTCAACTTTTCCTTGAACTATTAACGTGGCTCGTTAGGACTCGCGCTCGGAGTAAGCGTGAATGGAATCAATGATGGAATTGTAGGCAGGCTGAGTGTACACTGGAAAATAACCATTAAAAAACCTAATCTTTGACGTGGCGGCTGTGTTAAGTGAGCACGTTTTTTTATTTGAAAGAGCGTACTCTTAAGTTGGTCCTATTGTCGCCATGTCAGGATTTGATGATGGGAGCCCAGAGAAATCAAGGGCAACCTTTAAATTTTATTGGCCCATGAATTGTTTTTGTATTTTTTTCGAAGATGCACCAGTATTTACTCCTTGTATTGATTGGATGGCTTAGCTGATGATAGAAAGTGAACTCCTCGACGGTTAGGAGTTAAAACATAACTCTTTCAATACTGTACTCACTTTAAGGCTATGAGTTACTTTCCTCATATTTGGGTTGGGGTTCCTTACACATGGGTTCCTAACATTACGCTCGAGAAAATATGTTACCGAAGTTGGCGCCCAATACTTGACCTTCGCAACCATTTAACAGAATCATGGTAACACGTATCAGAACTGTCCAAAACTCGCAGGTTTTTTCACGCTATTTTCCCTCACCACCTAGCTAATGGTGAAAAACGCACATATATCTTAAAAATTTAGAGGTGGATGCTCGGATTCAAACCTACGACCAAAGGCTCGTTCTTATACACTGATAGATAGATAGATAGAAATATTTATTCACTGAAAAATACGACACACCACATTTTACATATAAGAAAGGACGCAACAAGTATAATCATATAATATTTAAACAAAGAGAAAAAGAAACAAATACAAACTAAAACAGCAAACACAACATTGCAAATATAAAAGGAGACAAACAAAAAAAAATTAAAAGAGAAAAAAAAGTAATAATACGGCTTCTCAAGCCGGGCAATAAGTATTTGCGTACAGGTGTGTGTGTGTGTGTGTAAGATATGTCGCGATAGTCAGTGAAAAGTAGCTCACTCAGCTTCGGCAATGGCTGAACTACCATCGCTCTTTTATTTATTCCAATACTATTGAGTTCTAAAAATAGATGAACCGTTTGCCTGGTCCACACAGGATGAGAGCCACTCAGATTTTATTTTTGTTATGTTATGACCATAACGATCGTATATCGGTGATAAAATACCGATAATTCTTTATTCAAATACTATTTGTGTTCTAAAAAAGAAACGGTAGGTACCATTTGCCGGCTGTATACATAGGAGCAGAGCCACTTGAAGGTCTTATCTTTTCTATGAGCGTATCGGTTGTGTAGGATTTGAAGGGGAGTATATTTTTCGATGCTTTATTGTTTTTTCATCAAATATTGTTTTATCTTTTTACACAGTTTTTGTCTGTGTTCACAGAGGAACAGAGTTACTTTTACTCAATTTACCTTTGTTACTAGGTTGATGGTTATGTCAAGTATGCCTAAGGGTAAAATTTTCGATGCTTTCTTGTTAATAATAATAGATAATAAACTTTATTGAAAAAAAACTTATACTAAGGGAACACAGTTTGTCGCCTGAACTAGGAATATCCTGTATCTCAGGCAAAAACGAAAGAAAGAAAAGAACAAAATGAGCTTATCAATTTTAACAATAAATATTAAATTAAACTTATCTAAGTTTACCTAATCTAGCGCCCATGTAAATAATGAAAATCTAAAAATAAATAAACCTGACAATGATTCAAGATTAACCCAGTTAACAATTTGATGACTCTGAAAATTTACATTTTATTATTTTTTATTATTTTGTTTTTCATCGACTATTCTTTATTCTTATATTTTACACTCAAAGAAAGTGACGGAATCCTTTTTCGTGTACGGGAGACGAGCTTGGGATGCGTACATGCACACTTGACATGAGGCCATTGATTTATGTTTGACAATTCTGACTTTTATTGTTTTTACAGTGACGTTGTTACAAAAAATTACACGATTTTGTAAAAAGGTTAAATGTTCAAATTAAAAATTGGAAGTTTAAAGTAGCTGCGGTAGCCGGTTGCCGTTTGGGTGCATAAATATGTCTGTCCTTTTACTCTTTTTCAGTTTCTGTCCACGTGGAAACAAAAGCAACGTTTGATGTAGATACAAACAAATAATGTCAGAACGATGATAGTCGTGAAGATTTGACGACCCGTTTGGAACAATGGTAGTGAACGCTGCCTTTGGTCCAAGGGTTACGGGTTCGATCCCCGCACAGTACAAACATTTGTGTGCATGAACATGCTGTTTGTATTTGTCTGGGTGTGTGTATGTATTATAAGTATGTGTTTACAAAAGAAAAGTATTATATGTATATATTTGTCATTCCGCTGTTGATTCTGATATCCGTAACACAGGTGCTTGAGCTACCTATCTCGGAGTCAGATCAATGTATGTCATGTTGTGAAATATTTATTTATTATTATTTATTTATACGTTGGTCAGACGCAGGTCGCTTTATTGCAATCCTACTAGACTCACTATAAAATACTCTGGGCTCCGAAGCGACGAGTTTGGATGCAACCGGGAATGACACGCTAAAATTACGACGACGATATTATGATGACAGTGACTAATGATAGTAAGAGAAAGAGTAAGACCTCAGTAGTTGATACAATACAATACCTAATAGTAAATGTGATTTTTTGTTAAAAGTGTAGGTACTGTACCTATGCAAAAAAAATACGTTACTAAAACTTCAAAGTGAAATAATCTTTGTGACCTTCAAATAATTCTACCTTCAATTGAAGCTAAGCGAATCGCGTTACTACCCAAATAAAACTGTACCGTTTTCTGTTTTCATTTGAACAGGATACTACTATTTTATGGTAGGGAGGGCTGGTAATTTCCCAAAAGGAGTATGTGACGTCACTGAACCATTAGCATGGCGAACGTTCAGTTTGTTTTCAAACATATTTTTTTTTAAATTAAAAATCCATTTGTGTTTCATACCACTACCTTATTGTATGACGATTTGACGACCCGATTGGAACAGTGGTAGTGAACGCTGCCTCTGATACAAGGGTTGCGGGTTCGATTCCCGCACAATACAAACATTTGTGTGCATGAACATGTTTGTTGTTATTGGTCTGTGTGTTTGCTATCTATTATAAATATGTATTTACAAAAGAAAAGTATTATATGTATATGTTTGTAATCCCACTGTTGATTCTGATATCCGTAACATAGGTGCTCGAGCTACCTATCTTGGAGGCGGGTCAATTTATGTGATGTTGTGAAATATAATATATTTTTTAATTTATATTGTATCTGTTTTTGTTATACCATATCTGTGTTTTATTCCTGTGCAATAAAAATTTGTTACGTAACATTTTTGGGAATGAATGTTTTTTTTTTTTCTCCCGGTGTTCTGGGTCTAATTATTTTGTACCCTCGGGCTCCTTCGTTACGAGCAAGCGGTGGAACTTCGACTACATGCGACCAACTTTGTTTTCGTACCGCTTCAATTTGTTTGCAGGTTAAAAATACCTGCGGACGGAGTGTGCGTGAGGTCGCCATTTTGATTTGGGCTTGGCTTTGTATTGTTGAAACAGTTGAGTAGAATGTGAACAAAAGGTCATTTAGTTCAAGTTTATCGACAGCCGCTCATTAGGTTAAGTATCTACCTTCTAGATAATGAAACCGTTAAATGTTATGTTACACATAACCAGACCAAGTCAACAAAAGTAGAAAGACATCGCGCGACGTGCGCCTGCTATGGAAGCCAGTGGCGACGACGAGTTACAACCCTGTCCATCAACAGTCACGTCCTCTCTACCATGAGTTTTTAAGGCAACGGGTAGAGTACACTAGCGACGCCAATCGATTTTAATTTTTAGCTTCTAAACCGGATCTATTTTAATCAAAGTCGCGGTTACAACCTCTCGGCAAACACTTATACTATTTATTAAATAACCATGAAAAAATGTAAGGTCGAACGCGTTCGCGAAAAATTGATTCACGCCAAAAGTGGCCGCTTTTGGCGTACATAGCTTGGAGCGGGGAACGAACATAGGTTACTTTTTTTAAAAACTTAGTTATGTACTAAAATAAGAATGAAAACTTCTTTTTTATTAAAATTTGCACTATATTGTTTTAAACTTTCATGGTCACTAACATAAGAATAGTTATTTACGACATTTCAACCATGTACCTTATTTTTGAGTTTCCGATATTTCGGCACTGTTGCAAGCGCCATGGTCACGGAGTAACTGAAGATTTTGCGGGTAAGATGTTACTGGCAGACAAATCGGTCTACCCTCCTTCGCAGTCTTTTACTACGCGCACCTGCGGTACCACTGTTGACTAACTCACTATTTTCTCGCACCTGTTCTCGACACACAACACTCACATGATTTAGGATGGGTTTCAATTGTCAAATGTCTGGGATCCAGTGATTCGAAAATGTAATAACCGTAAAACTAAACAAAGTGTCATTTCGCGCCCAGATACTGAGAGTGTTGTGTGTCGAGAACAGGTGCGAGAAAATAGTGAGTTAGTGATCAGTGGTAGCGCAGGTGCGCGTAGTAAAAGACTGCGAAGGAGGGTAGACCGTTTTGTCTGCCAGTAACATTTTACCCGTAAAAACTTAAGTTACTCCGTGACCATGGCGCTTGAAACAGTGCCGAAATATCGGAAACTCAAAAATAAGGTACATGGTAGAAATCTCGTTAATAACTATTCTAAAATTTGCACTATTTATACCTAAGCACTGGCAAGCTGACCGACTAACCCTCAGGCAGAATGTCTTGTCACAAGCAACTTTAGCTACTCTGATTTACACCCGACCAACTTTGCGTAATGTGCCCAATTTGTTCGCGGGTTAAAAATATATGCGAACGGAGTGACGTGTGGGAAGCCGCCATTTTGATTTGGGTTGACTTTGTTTTGTTGAAAACAAATAAGCGGAATCGATGTGGTTTCGAGGGAAAAACAGATAAGTGAGGTATTAAAATAGTAAAAATCACGTTAAAATAATACCACAATGAAACATTTTGTATTTGTATGCCCCACATTCTAATTATTCTAGTGACTTAACAACCAAATTAAGCAAATTCTTAACAACCGACCCGACTCTGGAACAAAACTTTTGATAAATTCAAATTTTTTCGTCACCAATATGAGTATTTTCATCACCAGTGAATCAGTAAATGGCGAATTAGCTTAACTTTGCTAAAGGTTTGCCTTTAGCAAAGTACCTAAGGAGATACCGCTAGTTCAAATAAGAATAAACAGAATAATCTGCACACTTACATTATTATATTCTAAATACTAAAATGCTAACAGAAACCTAATATAGACCTGAATCTAATAGAAATATAATGGGCGAAACGAAGTCAGCTAGGCTAGCGGATCGAGAAAAGAGCATATCTTTGGTAACAAAAAAATCTTTTTCAAGATTTTTTGTTGGCCACTGTTCTAACCTAATCCAACCAATATTTTTGTGGCGGTAATTTACACTGAACTCTACAAAAACAAAAATATTGGTTAGGTTAGGTTAGAACAGTCGCCGGTCATGATGGTTTCCCCTGGGGAAAAAAAGATTAGAACACTGGCCAGCAAAAAAAAATTCATACGAGTTTTAATAGGGCGAGTTTCCCCCTAACCCAAGAAACCTCATGCTGGCAAGTGGTGGAGCTTTGTCAACAAGCATACTCTGAGCTATACCCGGCCAGTGCCATCTAGTACCCACTACGACAAATACTATCTCTATTTCGAAAATAAATAAAAAAATATGAAAACAAAATAAATAATATTCACTGGATCTTCAAAACAAAATCTTCGCAAGTGATATAACATTACAAGAAAATTAAAAGAAAGTGACTGACTTATATTAAATTTATCTTTGAACATCTGTTGTAAGGCCCCGACAACTCCGCGAGATTTTAGCATTAATGAATATTTGAATTTTTAATTCCTTGTATTAAATGAATTTGTTAAAGAAGATTTGTTAAAAGAAGCTCCAATTCTGAAGATTTTCCAATTAAGTTTTGTTCTTGCTTTGTTAAGGAGATAACATTGACGATTACATTAGTATGTTTGACTAGGGAAGATATAACCCTATGCAACTGAGTAGGCATATCTGGCATTTTTTTGCAATGTGCCAGAAAATATTTTTACGTTATTATATTAGTGTTAGTGGGAAACTAGTACAGATCATCGAGAACTATGTAGATTGATCCACAATGTGGATGGTTAAGAGAGATCACGGGAATCCCTTGGATGTGGGCGGCATAGGACCGATCTGTGTCGAGAACATTGGGGGAGGCCTATGTCCAGCAGTGGCCGTCTATTAGATGGAATAATGATGATAATGATTGCATTTGGTACATGTACTTATGCTCAGTTTATGTTTTACTACTGAACTGTGGAAACTTTGCTGATTTCTGTGTTATCTGTATTTGTTTAACTTTAAGTCAAAATAATTGTATGTTTCCCAAATAAATAAATAAATTCTGTAGACTTGGCGACAATGTATTGATGTCAAAAATGTCTGAAACAAAGATGACACTTCTTATGAATCTACACATGAAATGTTGACATTGACAAAAAAAAATATGAAAAGCTCATATTGCAAACTTTACTTAATTTATGTGTGTACCAATATGAAGCAATAAAGACTATGTTGATTATAAAAAGAGAAGAAACTACGTAGGAGACCCTTATTAACACATATAAAATGTAAAAATATAATGAAAACTATCTCTTCTTCAAACTCTAAGGGAATCTTACATTATTGAATATACCACTCCTGAAGTGACGGGACCGACGAAATTTCCGATATCTATCATACGTTGAGAAGTGGATCTGAACATTTATCAATTTAAATTCTAGCTATACGATATTCAAACAAAATTTTACATTTCATCTCCCAACTCAGACATCATTTCATATTTAAGCAACAGCTTTGCGAGAGGAAATAATTTCTCTTCCCGTTTCGCTATTTCAAAGTCGAGTTATTGGACTGGGACTCGATGCTCCGAGTGATAAATGCTAAGGAATTTGAAGGCATCGATTTATTCATAGTTGCACGCGTTATGTCATCGCCAGGTGGAAATTAAGTGTCGCGCTCGCCTGTGAGACTATTATGTACGAGGATAAAGGAAATTGGCATGTCAACAGTCAGTTTCAAGACTACGATTATTGGTGCCTATTATTTAACGTGATGTTTGTATTGTTTTTGTTGATGACAGGCTTCAGTGTTTTGTACGATTTCTTCTTGCCGTTAACGCTCTTAATCGTAGGTGAATGTTGTTAAGTATAAATGTAGTTTGGGATTTTCTTTTCTGTAACGTTTTACTTAAGTTAGCTACTCACGGATGTTGCCAGATGTATACCGTGATGGGATAATTTGGTGGATAGGATCTGTCATCTTAGGATTTTTCAGTATTTATGCAGTACCTACAAAGCCCCCCTGTTATACATCGCCATAAATATTGTACTTTAAGGCATTGGTTTGCCAATTCTTCAGTCTATCAAACATGTAACATTCAAGGCCGTATCGTCGATCCCAATAGGTGTGATTGTAGTTAAGCGTTAGGCTATAACTAATATAAAATCTTTGGTAAAAATGTTGCATAGCTTTCATTGGTTTCATTACAATAGACTGTAAACAATCTTTAACTTTTTTCCTAGGGGAAATCATGATGGCCATCACCTTGCTACATGTAGGAAACAATGTGGTGTGGCACTCTAACTACTAACCCTTCGCAAAATTCCTGGGTTGTCCATCTCCGCGCAATAGCGGTCGGAAACCTCACAGCCGGGACTAGACCGCACCGCTGA
Source organism: Marasmia exigua (assembly GCA_019059595.1). Lineage (NCBI taxonomy): Eukaryota > Metazoa > Arthropoda > Insecta > Lepidoptera > Crambidae > Marasmia > Marasmia exigua. The sequence goes on along the minus strand of CM032465.1, from coordinate 15,105,538 downwards.
TCACGCTCGCCGCTTCACCCTTACCTGGCGCAATGCAGTACTTTATTGTTGTACAACCTTGGTAGGTTTGGTTACCTTGGTAGGACAACGTTACCGAGTGTCCTGGTGGGCACCCGGTAACGTCGTCCTCCGCGGAGTCGTATGCTGAGCTAGCCACTCAACAATCTACCCTCGAGTAACCTCAGAAAGGTTACTTCAGTTAGCAACTTACGGTTACTTCTATCCACAACTGACTGAACACAAATTTGTTCCGCAGGTATTTATACACTGAGTTAAAAGCAACAGCATGAATCATTTTAGTACAAAAGCTGAAAACCAATCATACTGTTTTTTTATCTGAAAGATGGCAGACGAGCAGACAGATCACCCTGATGAAACAAAGAAACAAAAAAAAAAATTCTAACTTTATTTGCATAGGCTTGTATACAGCTCTTACAAATCGTCGTCCATGAAAAGTATAAATTATAACTATGTATATTATACATGTAATTAAATATGTCCAAACAAAATAAATAAGTACTAAGAAATGAATAAACATAATATGATTCGACCACCGGAATCGGAAAGTTGACGAGAAGATCCGGGAAGAAATTCGCCAGTTACTCTTTTTGATCGCTAAAATGTTCATAAGTACAAATTTATTTCATTTCTAACATTAAATATACCTATCGATTACAATATCATGGGTGTAGGCAAACAGTTACTTATTTTCTATGCATTCTTGTCATTTAAGTAAGTAATTATCAACGGTATAAAATAGGATCTTGCCATTAAATAATGTTTAATAAGGATGTGTTTTCGATTTAGGCATTGTTAAATCAACAAGCTTTTGCGTTAATTTATTAAATATTTTAATACTCATTCCTACAAATGAATTTCCAATCTTAAGCCCCCTTTTTACAAATCGCAAACTAAGGATAGTCTCGGAACAAAATTCGTGCCGGCCCCTTTCAACATCGCATGTTGGAACGGGATGACATGAGCTTTAGTACTGTAATAACTTTAGATTCCGATTTGTAATGAGGTGGATGAAGTGTGAGATGTGGATTCAAAGATTCAAAGCATTTATTTGCACACAGTAGGTATAGTACATGTGTCATAGATAATATAGATAGATGCTCTACCCTGCTAACATACATTAACATGCAAATCTTTACACAAAAATTCCTTAACAGCAAGATTGAGTTTATTTCTTGTATTGTTACGTTTTTTGTTTACGTTATGTTTGTCGGATTTTTGAGGGAAATTTTCCAAAGTCAAAGATGTACTGTTACTGACACTAATGTTAAAATTGGTTAATGCCTTTGAATAAAATATAATGACGATTTGGAATTTTAAAAATTACTTTTGACCAAAATATGAGACTTTTGTTATTTCTGGCCATTTTTCATGATTTCGTAAAGAACCATCTTGTAATAACAGATCAAACACTTAACTGTTTAGCCCCAAGGGTTTGGAATATTTCGTACATTTGGCATCTCAAAGCGGATCACGACTGCCTCGGTCTGTCTGTCGCATGTTGCCTGAGGCTTTCCTTCGAATCGAGAGTCGACTCTGACTTGAGATGTACAACTGTTGTGGTTGTAGGTACAAGAAAAGGTTTTTGAAAGTGGGAGTAAAGTAATATTTTTTTTCATGTATTTGTGCACACAAAGAATAAAACGAATGAAAGTGCGCCCACTTTGATTGTCGACATAAAGCCTAAAGGATTTAGTACGTTGAAGTGGCATTGGGCACTGATGGCCGCTGGGACACAATATTTCTGGACTTGAGGGCATAATGGGAGGCCAACTGCCTCGATGGCAAAGTGGTTAGTGGGTCGCACTTTCAAGCGATGGCTGCGCAAGAGGTCCCGGGTTCGAGCCTTGAGTTGGGCCAAAAATTTGTACGGTCAGTCCGGAGTCTAGAAGTTGGCGGTCTTGTTTGTACCACCGAGCCTCGGAAAGCACGTTACGCCATTCCCGATCCCTCTTCGGTCGTGTTACACTAGTGAATATGGGTAAGATAATTGAGAGTGCACTTGTGTTTGCACACAAACTTAAACACTTTGATATATCCTGCGTACGTGGCTGATCCGCAGATTATTAATATAAGCGTAGCGTGGGACGTCCACCCACGAGATAAACATCATTTCACTGAACCATTTCAGAGAATTGTAATCATCATCATCTTCATTCCAGCCAAAAGACGTACACTGCTGGACATAGGCCTCCCCCAAAGTTCTCCACACAGGACTCCATATTCCCGCGACCTTTAACAGATTTTCGGACCACCTTGTAGGGGACCTGCCACGGCTGTGACTTCCTGACGTGGCTTCCACGCGAGGACTTTACCGACCCAGCGGCCGACTGTTTACCTCGCTATGTGCCCTGCCCACTGCCACTTGAGGCATGCAATCCTTTGGCCATAGTTCTCCTGCGGATCTCATCATTTCTGATACGACCACGCAAAGCGACTCCAAGCATAGCCGTCCCTATTTCTCTCTGAGTGAGTCTGAGCCTCCTTAATCTTTGAGAGAAAATGTAATAACCTGCCGCATCCGCATCCACACAGTGTATTGGTAAACAGTTATATTATTTTAACCATACATTGAACTAATCAGTCAGAATAAAGTTTTTTGCATGACTTTTGGAAAATCGTCGATATGAGCTTCACATAAGCGACTTTATATGAGTTGTTTAATTATTTTATGTTTTCCGAAAGTCGTATATCAAATCAATACTATTTATACAGAGGTAAATCTACAGCTTAATAAGTGGATAAATCCTATGTACATAGCCGTAACGCTTATAAGTAATTTCAAAACACAAAACGCTTACGCGATATAATCGACACCTAGAGCCATCTATTAGTATAAAGTGGAACTAGTGTGCCGAAACGAAGTGAGGGCGGACCACCATTTCAATATAGAATGGTTAATGAATAAGGTCGTTAAAGAGATAAAAAAATGTTTACTGACACCTGTACGCTGTAGGTATAAGAAGAAACTAAACTTATTGCTTTTTTTTCATTTATTTTGGCCAAAAAACAGTTTTACAATCACATTTTTTACAATATTGTATTTTTAAATATTACTTATTGTTAGACAAACAACATTATCCACATATTATATTTATTTTTTATTTGGTGAGTGAAAAATGTTAAGCGCTTTTTTCCATATCTATAGGTTCACTACAAAGAATATTATTTTACTTAATATTAATATTAACATGTTAATTTCTCTTAAAATTCATTAAATTCTATATTTTTATTTATTTACACAAAACTTACTTTTGCAAATTTTGGAAAATAACGAATAACACCCGTATGCATTTATAATGACGACACGTAGGTGCAGCCACACGTCGAGGTATCTAACCTGATATGTGGCTGACCGTACATTGTTATTAGTAATGCATACTCCTTATGATATGTATTTTATGCAATATAGTTTATCTTTTATCGGATGTTGTATTGTGTGTTGTATAGACCACGCCGTGTGGTCCCCGGCAGAGTAGAATAGGCCACCCTCACTCTTACCGAGGTGTCGTAAAAGGCGACTAAGGTAAAGCTGCTGGCATGATCAACAACACCCAGAGAAGGAAAACTCTGCATTTATATCAAAACCCTCGCCAACCCGTCTGCCAAGCGTGGTGAGTATGGCAATCACCCCTCATATGATTGAGGGAGGCCCGTGCCACAGCAGTGGGGACTTAAATGGGCTGATGATGATGATGATGTATTGTGTTATTCGTACTTATCTTTACAACATGTAGCTATTATAGTAAAAACGACATAGAAAAGGACTTATGTTTCAAATTAGGTTAGTCATTTAATTCAGATTCAATGTCTTTAAAGTCGTATTTCTCAGTTTAAGGAACAAGATTACCTACTTTCAAATCTGAAAATAAAGTCAGGACTTTAGTCGAAAACACATTCCTTGGAACGTGAAAAATTTGATTTCAGCAAGCAGTTGAGCAGTGAATATGTTGGGTGGAACTACAAAATTCGCGTGCTGGTAAAAGTTTGTCCCTAACGCAGGGAAAGTTTCTGCGAGTAAGTACTTGCCGTTTTAGTAACTGCTAGAATGATTGCTAACAAGAAATCTTTCGTCTATGTCGTCAAGAAATCTTCGTATGTGAAATCTCTTCTGAAATTTAAAGAAAGAGCCTCATCTTGACAGAAAGCGTCGATCCAAAAAGGCTTGATGTCGTAAAGGATGACAAGCGTGTTAACAAACTGACTACTATATGCCCAAGAGCCAAAAATTTCAAATCCAAGATGGCCGCCGTCAGAAAATTACGAATAACCTAATTGTTGTTCTAACTGCCTCAATATAGGAATCATATGAAAGAGCTTTAGTTGTGTCGCGGGTTTATTAAATTTTAATTTTTTTTATTTTTATGTTAAACTAGCTTTTATAGAAACTGCGGGCGGTCGCCCGCAGCTTCACTTTGATGGAATATAGTTTGCCACAAAGTGACTATGTCACTCTACTCTTACATCCCTTAAACATCTCCACTTAAACAATCAAATCAATTTGACGCTCTGTTTTGCCGTGAAAGAAGGAGAAGTAAATAGACAGATACATAACCTTTACAATTTATTCTTTTCTTATCACTTCAATGCACTTGCTACCCAAAAGAAAGTATAAACTACATATTATTATTTTAGAATCAGATCTAGTATGTGATGTTAAACTTATGTGATGGATATCAAAATAGACGCAGAGAATATTCGTCATCGCACAAAATTGAACACGAAAAAGGACTAAACTAATAATACAATAAGGTGCAATCGCTTGTAGCAATTTCTAGTGGCTATTTTTACTCTGATTTCGCTCTGATATCGTATCTACAAATCTGTATCAAACACCTGCAGATATCGACAAAAAATAAGAACGGCTCAGTGAGCCGAGATATCGTACTTTCTTGATGTCGGCTAAGGCTTCGAACATAATACGACATGTGCGAAAGAAATTGATACGAGTATAACAATTTTTAGTTCCAACATTCGAGTTGGTACATTTTGTGCTTTGACTATAAATAAATATTTCACAACATCACATACATTGATCTGACTCCGAGATAGGTAGCTCAAGCACCTGTGTTACGGATATCAGAATCAACAGTGGGATTACAAATATATACATATAATACTTTTCTTTTGTAAATACATACTTATAATACATAGATAACGCCCAGACCAATACAAACAGATATGTTCATGCACACAAATGTTTGTACTGTGCGGGGATCGAACCCGCAACCCTTACATCAGAGGCAGCGTTCACTACCACTGTTCCAAACAGGTCGTGGAATACTTACTACCTTTGCGCTGTTGATTCTATCGGCACAATTTATTTCACGCCTATTGCCAGTTGCTGCGTAGTAGTCCACAATCGATGGTACCATCGATAGTCTATCGATACTTGAGTATCGATAACCTTATCTTAGCTTGTGGTTCCCATTTGCATTCAAATCTATCGCTTCGGAGCCTTGTACGCTTGAACCATGATTCAGGATTCGGGAAGTCTGATAATTAAAATGACTTTTTTCAATAGCAAGTCTTACAAACTGTCATGTTTATCAAACACATAGAAAAAAAATTATAGTCAAACATCTATACTTCAGCAACCTATAGCTGTTCTTGTATTTAGCATGAATGGGCTTGATGTGAGTAGAACGAATTTAAGGTGACGGGTAGGGCACATTAGCGACGCCAATCGATTTTAATTTTTAGCCACTAAACCGGATCTATATTAAACCATTTCGGGGTTACAACCTCTAGGCAAACACTTATACTTTTTATTAAATAACCATGCACATATGTTTGGTCCAACTCGTACGCGAAAAATTGATTCACGCTAAAAGCGGCCACTTTTGGCGTGAATCAATTTTTCGCGTACAAAAACGGATCCAACATTACCCGTTACCTTAATATCTATTTGTGAATATGCTTTCTGGGTTATTGTACTGAAGAAGTTCAAAGAAAATTACGAGTAATAGGAACCAAGTACATTCATGTTAGCTACCACGTGTTCATTCCTCAACTTATAGTGAAAAGAAAATTGAAAGGAATCCAGCGTTATTTTCCGTAACGCGATGTATAATAATTCTCACAACATCTCATACGTTAACCTGATTCCGTACTAAGTAGCTTAAGCACTTGTGTTACAGATATCAGACAACAGAGGAACACAAATATATACTTAAATACATATATTACACCCAGACACCGAACAAACACAAGTGTTCATCGCACAAATGTTTGTCCAGGGTGGGGATCGAACCCACGACCTTTGGCGTGCGAGGTAGGGTCACTACCAATTGCGCCATCCGGTCAGTCTAGTATCCGGTAGTCATGTATCGAAATTAAAATGTCTGTTGTAGTCGTTATATCTATGCGCCATACCTGTCTTTATAATAAAATAATATATATTTGGAATAGAGAATACACGTACATACAGCAAATATGTGCACGAGAATAACTGCCATAATTATTAATTGTCATGCTTTAAACTTACCCCACGAACATTGTCTACTGATTTGAGACGTTGTCGAACTCCAAACTTTCTCCTCAACCTCCTTATAAAGGAATTGCGCGCCTATATAGCTGAACGCTTTGGAACGCCTGGAGTACGCTTAGACCATGATCCAGAATTCACAAAGTCTAAATACAATGAAAAGACTGCCGTCTGAAGTTCGCAGCCATTTTCATGCCACCAAAGGAAACCAGATCAACTGAATCATAGTTACACAATTCGCAAACGTCTATCCAAAATGTGCAGAAAACATCGTGAGGTTTCCTAATCATGTTTTCCCTCACCGCTGATTCAGTGGTAGAAATACGCTGAAGATTTGTGAAATCTAGAGGTGCTTGCTTGCCTGGATAAATCCACTGAGTTACCATTGAACTCGAAACCATAGCACAGAAAAATTGTTATTTCTTTCGTACCAGGATCTGACCTCAATCCACCTTAAGAGGTTCTAGCGTTGTGGGATGGTTAAAGTATCAATTAGGTTGGTAGACTCTAGACATTATTTCCTACATAATGCCTATAGCCTCGGTAGAAGCTCTATAAATAAACATACCCATTCAATATTTATGATTGGGTAAAAAAGTATTGACATCGACCCATAGGCACACAAAAAATATTCGGATAAAAAATACCTCCACTCACGTAGGTACATTATTGAACACGAGTAAGTACATATCTTAAGTGGGTATAGTAATGGAAAAGGTATCTAAAAATAACTAAGGAGTAAGCAAAACGATTTCATGAGATGTGACGCAATGGGTTTCCACGCGATTTTCGTCAGTTTTAGAATTGGGTTTGATAAGGATACAGTTTTGGCCAAAAGTAATTTCGTAACTTTTTATTTCGGACGCGGAAGTTTCCGGGTTTGAGCCCAGGTCAGGTCAATTTAGGAACCCAAACTTCTCCAAATTTTCTTCAGCTTCAATATTCTGAGAGATGCCTCTGGCTATGGTCAGTTTGAGAGTAGATGGAAGTCATCATTATTATATATCTCTTACGTATATCCCTACTAGATAGATAGATATTCTTTATTGCACAAAAATAAAATACAAGCATGATACAACAACAGCAATAGACAGTACAATAAGGCGGTCTTATCGCTTGTAGCGATTTCTTCCAGACAACCTTTGGGTAGAGGAAAGAAATATCGTATTCGTCATAACGGAAGGCAGTGCAAAGTAGTTTAACAAATGAAATTGAGAATGGCAGAAATATACATATTTTATATATTATAATATTACATAACATAAATAATATTAAACAATACATACATACGTAAAAATATATACATAGATAATTTATAACAAAAATTCAATAAAAATATTTCTTATAGATAGGTATAAATGACCAGAGAGCAGACCACATAAAAAAGGAAGAAGAGACAAGGAAAAAACAGTGTACCTATTTATAGAGATAGGAATTGAGTTTTGACACGGGACTTGAATATAGGAAGGGATTGTGATTTCCTGATTGGAAGGGGTAAGGAGTTCCAGAGACGCATGGATTGAACAGTAAAGGATTGTGAATAGGATTCTGAGGAATGAGGAGGGAAGCTAAGATGGAGTTTGCGGCATGACCGCATTTCTCGACCGACGGCGGGTTGCAAGAATTGGAATCGCTCTTTGAGATAAGCTAGAGGCAGAGGATTAAATAAGACGGTATATAACAGAGAGAGGACGTGAAGGTATATCCCTACTATTTGTAACCACTAGCTTTGTTGTTGTTGTAACGCCTGCTTTACACTGTGCGTGCTTCTGCCTAACCATTGACATATTCTCGGCTTGTCATGAGAGTTCCTTTTTCTATATTGCAAGTGCGAGTTGCTCGTAACTCACATCCAAACAGTGCGAGTTACTAGCCAGATGGCGCATTTGGTGGTGACATTGCGTCATACGCCAAAGCTCGCCAACTCTGGACAGACATCTGAGGGGTCAACGCTTATGTTGTTCAGTTTCTGGGTGTAATATAATATATTTAAGTGTAACTCCTCTGTTGTCTGATATCTGTAACACAAGTGCTTACTTAGATATTGTATGAGTTTAATATTATTATGATTATATTTGTCAGTCATTCCATAACCACGGGCAATTATGTGCCGGATTTTTTTATTATTATTACTGCAGCGCAGCGACTCGGCAGGCTAACTCGTAGGATAACATGTATTATGTAAACCAGTCGAAACTACCACAAAAGTAGCAGATAGGCATGACACTGGTAACTGTTTACCCTGAATTTTGTATTGTTGAATTCTAGCATAAAGAAATTTGATCCGATCGCTTACTGGATGAATAATTTCTCCATTGAATAATTTAAATGCATGGAGACATCTCAAACAAATTGGACCATTTGGAGGAGCCCATTACACTGTTTATGCAAATAACCATAATCAAGATAAATAATCCATTTAAATTTTAAAGCGACATGAATGCCTGTATAATCTTTGAAATATTCGAGTAAATCCGATTAAAAGCAATGTAATTTGTTTTAGTTATGAGATAAACCGGGCTAAGTAAGTTTATTTGCTAGCAATATAACAAAGTGAGGGATAGGGGTTGTATTTAAATAATTGTAACCACTTTGTGCTTTAGTTCAGCTTTTATTGTTACAATTAGTTGTAATTTAACTTTTTTTTCAAATTTCTGTGATTAAATCCTGAACTTTATTTTCATTACAAGACATGAACTTCAAAAAATTGTTTTGTTTATAAATGTCCGTGTATTTTTATATTAATTACTTGTTATTCATATTTATGGATACTTCGTTGGGATATTATATCTGTAGATACTTAAGTGTGGCTAGTTATATGGGTCTAACATATCATAAGTACGTAAGTACAACCTGTGCGGATAAAGAATGGAATCAGAAATGGCGGCGCATCTATTCACTTCTCGCTCGCACACTATTTGCGTCTATACTCACACCCCACGAGTGCGAGTATAGACGCAAATAGTGTGCGAGCGAGAAGTGAATAGATGCGCCGCCATTTCTGATCCCATTCATTATCCGCACAGGTTGTAAACATTTATTGACCAGATACAAGATTTACATATACAAGACACATAACATAAACATAAGATTGCCCAGTAATACAGAGGAAAGAAATATTTGAACAACATAAAAACAAATAAAATAAGCTAATACATAAACTAGTGAACAAGGAAGAAGAAAAGGAACAGAGTGATGTGGTCAACAAGGTCCAAGCTCAGTATGTGCAGCAGCGATGATTAAATGTTATAAAGTTAAGGTGACGGGTAGGGCACACTAACGACGCCAATCGATTTTAATGTTGAGCTACTAAGCCGGATCTATTTCAAACAATTTCGGGGTTACAACCTCTCGGCTAACACTTATACTATTTATGTAATAACCATGCATAAATGTTGGGTCCAACGCGTACGCGAAAAATATTAAATATTCACGCCAAAAGCGGGAAGCGTGAGTCAATTTTACGTGTACAAAAACGGGCATGTTTATTTAATAAATAGTATAAGTGCTAGCCGTGTGGTCCCCGGCAGAGTAGAATAGGCCACCCTCACTCTTACCGAGGTGTCGTAAAAGGCGACTAAGGTAAGGCTGCTGGCATGATCATCAGCACCCAGAGAAGGAAAACTCTGCATTTATATCAAAACTCTCGCCAACCCGTCTGCCTAGCGTGGTGAGTATGGAATTTACCCCTAATGTGATTGAGAAAGGCCCGTGCCCCAGCAGTGGGGACTTAAATGGACTGATGATGATTGGCGTCGCTGGTGTGCCCTACCTGTCACCTTAACCTCGCGTTTCTCGAATAGAAAAGGCGTCTCAAAGGTTGACGACGCACTTGTGACTACCTCGTGGTTTCTACACGCGGCCGCAATTTTAGATCAGGCGATCCGTCTACTAGTCTCATCATCATCGTCAGCTCATTTAAGTCCCCACTGCGGGGGCACGGGCCTCCCTCAATCACATGAGGGGTAATTTCCATACTCGCCACGCTTGGCTGACGGGTTGGCGAGGGTTTTGGTATAAATGCAGAGTTTTCCTTCTCTGGGTGCTGATGATCATGCCAGCAACTTTACCTTCTACTGGTCTACCACTTTTCAAAAAATCTAATTCTAAAATGGTGAAGTCAGCTCACAATCAGATCAGTTTTGAAATAAAAATATTCAAATATGCATTGCCTCTCGATGCAGCAGCTGATACGTGAGCAATCCCCTCGAAAGTCGAGTATAGTCTCGTAACAATATGCGAATATCTGGAATACATCTCTGTATTGCTACACTTTATTGTATTGGATTGTGGACCGTATATGAAATAGTTGCGACTCGACCCGTAAAACACGGGTATTTTTGAACGTGACTTATAGGCGGCTGTAAAAGTTAATACTATAATATATAATATTTTCACAACATCACATACATTGATCTGACTCCGAGATAGGTAGCTCAAGCACCTGTGTTACGGATATCAGAATCAACAGTGGGATTACAGATATTTACATATAATACTTTTCTTTTGTAAATACATACGTATAATACGTAGAAAACACCCAGACCAATACAAACTGACATGTTCATGCACACAAATGTTTGTACTGTGCGGGGACCGAACCCGCAACCCTTGGACCAAAGTCAGCGTTCACTACCACTGTTCCAAACGGGTCGTTTAAAGCAGAATAGAAGATAAAAAGCACAGTCGTACTATAAGCCTCAAAAAATCACTACTCTAACATCATGCTTTCCCTTTCTAAGTACATGTTATGACAGGCAATTAATTTTGTTAACAGTTTTCATATTTAGAAGTATATCAGTATTGGGGCCTTATGCCCTTTTTCGCCCGGTTTTGTTTATTCCTTCTTAAGATCGGATTCTTATTAAAATATAGGGTGTATCTGTGAACATTTACATCCCTTTAACCACGTGTTCTAATAACCATTATGAATAGCATTTGTTCTATCAGTTTTGGAAATTCACATGAAAAATTCAACTTCTCGTACAAAGTCAGTCACGTGACGTGATGGGGAGTCGATTTTTTTTTCAATGAATTTCGAACAAAAAGGCTTTGAACAAAATGTTGTTCAGAATGGTTGGTTGAACATTTGGTTAAAGGGATGTAACTGTTCACAAATACACCCTGTATGTTCATTCCGATTTGTAAATATTTTTTCACAACATTACATACATTGATCTGACTCCGAGATAGGTAGCTTAAGCACATCTGTGTTACGATATCAGAACCAGACCAATACAAACAGACATGTTCATGCACACAAATGTTTGTAATGTGCGGGGATCGAACCCGCAACCCTTGTATCAGAGACAGCGTTCAACCACTGATCCAAACTGGTCGTTATTATGTCCGTCTTTAGCCTCAATGTGGACCTCTCCACTCTACCCCGTTACCCCCGTGCGGGTCCTGGTTCGTACGTTTCCTGCATCCCGCATGTGGACACGGTATTACACGTTAAACGTGCTATTCCATTCTTTATTTGATTTCGTATCGGGGTTTAAAAGCTGTCAACCGACCCAGAAAAAAGTGTAAAACAATGTAACAGATAGCAAAAAATGTTTTCCCAAGCCATAAACCCACCGATACATGCGGGTAAGCTAAGTTATGTCGCAAGTTAGCAGGCTAACTGTCGACCCAGTTTTCCAGACATCGATAAAAGCCTCTCTTCCTATTGAAAATAGGTAGGAGGAGGCTCTCCGTAACCGACTCACTCTTGACACGGAAAATGGAAGTCAAACATTCCATTTTGAGTTGCTTTCGTCTTGGAATTGGTATGAATTTTAATATTCCCTTTGTTGGCTCGGGTATCTGTGGCTTAAGGCGGTTTTAGATGTTAGCTATACTATTCGCAAAGATTCGCGGCAGACGGTAGAACATTTTATTCATTCATTTTAAATTTTATTATGGCGGTTTAGTTGTTCAAAATGGTCAGTTTCAAAGGGAAATAAACTAAGGAATGAAAGAAAAAACGAAGAATGAAACATTCAAAGGCCTTCATAGGAGACAATACAAAGATATGGAATAAAACATCTTCTTGGAGGCAATAGACAATAGACGAGAATGCTCATAGGAGTGTTAACAGGGCATTATGTAACCAACAAAATGCTGATGAAGATAAACATAACATCGAACAGCGACTGCAGAGCATGCAAGGAGGAGACGGAAACCATAGAACATCTTTTATGTGAATGCGACTCACTAGCCAGAGGCAGAATGTGTCTTCTAAGTAACGCTTATCCTAAACCAGGAGACTACAGGCACTTCAATCCGAAAGACGTCGTGACGCTGATGAAACGAATCTTTCGAGAGTAGGAGCGCAAAGGATAGAGGAGGTACAAAAGAACCCTTGAATCGACGTGCGCCATGAAAATGGCTCCTAACAGATAAGATAAGAAAGGGAAGTAACGGTTATACTAGTGTCAAAGACTCGTGGCAGTGGATGTCATCTTCCATTTATAATTTAATTAATGAATGGAATGAAATACTCTGCGAATGTCGTGAGACTTTGCATTTATCGTAGTAGTAGATTTTTAAGTGTGTTATTTACTTAAGAAATAAAGTGCAATAGATTGCTTTTAAAAATATCAGCTATTGATTAAGCAGTCTCATCTTAATTGGTGGTCAAATATTTGTAATAATATTTCCACTGGATATTTTAAATATACCTAAAATATTGATGATACTATCGACAGCTCATGTCGAATCAAGCACTTACAAATTTCTTCGGCTTAGTGACGCGTTTAGTGGTCTAATTGGTAGAATATTCACCCGGATTGTGGAAGGTGTGGGTTCGAGTCCCGCCTGAACACGAGATTAAATTTTTAAGCGTGTTATTTAATTATGAATAAATTGCAAAATATTGCTATAAAAATGTGAACTAGAGATACAATAGTATGACCAACGATCTACGTTTCTCTACTATTAGCTAGATGGTGAGATTTTTTTAGATTTCAGTATTGCTTGTTGATATTTTCCAAATAAACCTAGTGAGCAGTGTTACGTAAGTACGCCCCCCTAGTTATTTTGCTACCCCAGGGGAACCATCATGGCCGTCATCATGTCATAATATGTGAGGACTATGTCGTGTGTGGAACTCCAACCCTATCCAAAACCCTTGGGATATCCATCACATGGCGATTGCGGTTGGCAGCCCCACGAAGATTTATGAATATTTGTTTTACTCATTCTGCCTATAATAGGTATTATATTTTTTATGTGATAGATGGCAGACAAAAAGACGAATCACCTGTTGTTAAGGGATTGCGCTCATGGACGACACACCACAAAATAGTATGTCTATGAGCCGTTTTGTATGGCGATTTTCTTAGAAGTTGTATTTTCTAGTAACTATTAATGCTACTACTTCATAATCACAGTGCACATGTGCGTGATAACGTTTAGGAAATTTTTTTATTAATAAAACCGTCAATTAAATTTTTTGCGTCACAAATACAATAATATCTGATCTCTAATATAAACCTTGTATTATATTCATAAATCAAAATAAACTTATAGTATTTTTGCATATTAAAGTAGTTATACTTACATCTTATTGTGTCTTGAAAATCAATTTTAAAGGCCTATTAATAACACACAGAAAATCAGCTCTAGCTGGCCTTAAAACCAAAGAGTTCGTTATAATATACTTAGTTAGCCAGATATTCTCTGCTTTTCAGCATACAAAACAAATAAAATTAACATAAGCAAATAAAATGTTAATTAAAAACAGTAAAATTAAATCTCTAAATACAATGAAAAATAAATCCAATTACAAAAAAAAAGTAAAATCAAGTTTTTATTTATTATATAACAGATAAACATTTTACCGCAATCTCACCTAATGTAAAGTGAAGGTGAGGTCCAAGGTGGGCCTTGCTTGCTGGTGAAAACCCTCTTGTCTTAGAGAGGCTCAGGTTATAATGTTCAGGAAATACATCAGCAAGCAACGAGTTCCACCAAATTAAAATTAAAGTTCAATGTATTGTAAATATGTCGAAATATCAATAATATTGATGTCCGTTTTCCTAGTGCTTAGAATTGAAGCCCTTTCCTACCAAAAAAAAAATATATTTTCAAATCATTGAGGTCCCGATTCATTCGCAGTTCTATAGAGAGAATATTATAAATCTTGAGGGCCATTTCAATAACAGGCATACCAGGCTGATGATGACGATCACAACGAACCCATACCGCAACCAAAGAGAATGCCTGTCGCATTCAAACAAAGAAGAAACAGCGCGTGTGACGGGTAAGAAAATTCTAATACGCTCGTAATTTCATGTTGGCTTTAGGCCACCTGTTTAGAGTACTCGAAATATGCTCGGGCGGTTTACCCTAAGCATGCAGTGCTATGCGGCGCAGTAGTACCTAATGGTTATGCGCTCTTTGCTTGGCGCCGTTTCGTTTAACCAGCTAAGCTGATTAGTGAAGTTAGCCGTGGGGTTTGTTTGCCGTTCTCGTTTGCACTGTGCTTTGGAATATGAACCCTAATGTGTGGATTTTCCGAAATATAGTGTCAAGATGAGTATAGGAGTATCACTAGCTTTATTCTGGTATACTAAGCTAAATCCTTACTTCCTTACTAATATTATAAAGGCGAAAGTTTGTTTGGATGGATGTATGGATGGATGTTTGTTCCTCTTTCACGCAAAAACTACTAAACGGATTTTAATGAAACTTTACAGTAATGTAGCTTACAGATCAGAATAACACATAGGCTATAATTTATAAAGATATTGTGTGAACGCAGACGAAGTCGCGGGCAAAAGCTAGTATTAAATAATTAGAAAAGATAAAGCTGTTGATATAATTCTAATCTAAAATAGAAAACGATTAGGAAAGAAATCAAATCAAGTCAATGATTTTTTTATAAATATTTTAAAGATAGAAATTTGATTTACGTTCAGTTTAGCAAAATGTATGTAATATATTTATTTATAAATATTTATACACAACATCACATACATTGATCTGACTCCGAGATAGGTAGCTCAAGCATCTGTGTAACGGATATCCGAATCAACAGTGGGATTACAAATATATACACATAATACTTTTCTTTTGTAAATACATACTTGTCTTGCTTATAATGCATAGACAACATCCAGACCAATACAAACAGATATGATCATGCACACAAATGTTTGTACTGTGCGGGGATCGAACTTGCAACCCTTGCGCCAGAGGCAGCATTTCAAACAACTGTTTCAAACGGGCCTTATAAAAAGATATGACTGACCGGATGGCGCAATTGGTAGTGACCCTGCCTCTTACGCCAAAGATCGTGGGTTCGATCCCCACCCTGGACAAACATTCGTGCGATGAACACTTGTGTTTGTTCGGTGTCTGGGTGTAATATATGTATTTAAGTATATATTTGTGTTCCTCTGTTGTCTATATCTGTAACACAAGTGCTTAAGCTACTTAGTACGGAATCAGGTCAACGTATGAGATGTTGTGAGAATTATTATTATTATTATATAGTAAATAAAAAATCGTTAAAAAAACTTTTAAGTTAAACGGTTTTATATTATGTGCACTGAAAACTAGCAAAATCCAAAGTGTATACAAAATTTCAGATTAATCGGTTGACAGAAAGAGGGTGAAATTTGAATTACTAAATTTGACCCAAGAATAAATAATAAATAATAAAACAAACGGGGTGAGCTAAATAAAACCGTTTAATAAGATAAATAGATATAATAAAAGTTTATTGCAAATTAATTTAATACTGAACATACAGTTCAGTAAACATAAAAAGTCGTCGTAGCACACTCTGCTTCATCATACGATTTTCTTTTTTATTTTTTTGGAAAAATCGTAATCGCTTACCATCAGGCGAGCTGCACGCTTTTTTGCCACTGACGTTGTATAAAAAAAGCCGTAAAGTTTTCATGGTTGGTTAAAAGACAAACATAAAAGATCATGTAAAAAGAAATCTAATAAAACATTTTATGAAACCGTAATTTGAGCACATTTGCACAAATTGGCTATGAGCGGTCACAATATCTGCATCTGTGCTTACTCTGTGGTTACCTCTTAACTTTTCTCTATCCAGTTAATGCTAAATGGTGATCAGGATTCATAATTGATAATAATTACAATTTGATTCCAATCGTCTGTCTTTGACATATCTCTTTTGCCTCATTAATCAACTAAAAGTTTTGACGTCGAAAAATAAGAATTTTGAACAATTGACGATAGCTCGTAATAAAACTTCGTAGACTACCAAAATAGTTGGTTATCAGAGCTCACGATGTTGAAAAGATAATAAATTCGGGATAACTGAGCACTTTGGAAATAACATAATTCATTGAAATTAGTTGAACGGTTGCGGTCATAAATTTATGTTATTTAACGAAGTATTTTTCTAGATTCTGTTCTCTCAGGCAGTAAACATCTTTTAGATGATTTTTTTTGTCTATAGAGGGTGTTTTGATTTATACTTTAGTCTTTTTTTTCATTAACTTTATTTTGTACAGTCAAAATCGAAAGGTACATAACCTTTCGATTTTGACTATGGCATGAGAGTCAATCTTAAAATCTTGAAAGTGACCCTTTTTATGTTAAGCAAAATTAACACTTTCAGCGTTCATAGCTTTTTGAAACAAATCAATTCTTTTTCTGAAAACCTATTCTAAATGTACCTTAGTTATCCATTAAAGCACAATTAAATATGAAACAATGCGCAATATATATTAACTGGTATTTCCTTTGAAAATTTTAAAAAAATGTTAGTATGTAAAGCACAGCTATCAAAGTGAGATCTACATACAAAGTTGCTAATGGTGATCTCACATGAACGATAATCAGTGGTAGATTGTTTTAGGCAAAAAATAGAATGGACCGATATCAATAGCACAACGCTCACTACCCACAAAAAGTCGGTCAGAAATAGTACGAAAAATCAGCCGACTGTTTTGTTGGTACGATAAACAGTCCGACTTAATGTCAGTCACATGGGATCACCCTAGAGTAACTTATATATACTAAGATAGAGGCATCAGTTCGGCTAGCCAGTGCTAGCGCCATCTAGAGGAAAACGACCAATACTCGACGGCTATCTTCGAAAATCAATTTTAATACTTTTTTAAAATTTGATAATGTGGGCGGGCGGCTTGAGGTCACTGTTTCGAAGACACGCTTTACTAGCGCGATGTAAAAATGCATAGTGACATCTACCGAAACAACGCCAAACCATCTGTACGAGCTACGTCGCACAGACCAATACAGCAACGACCTACATGCAGCGCGGCTGACCGATCGACCGTCTTCTTGCACCATCGGCACTCTACACCGACGGCAAACTAGCAAACACCTTTTAATGTGTTCATAAGATTAAACGTTCTATATAAACTATGTAATTAATTTAGTTAATGAATATTCAAAATCAAAAGGATTGCACCAACCTCCCCTCTTCTATCTAATGTCCTTTACCTGAAGGTTGTCTGGTAGAGATCGCTCCCAGCGATAAGACCGCCTAAATTGTACATTGTATCTCTGTATACCTAGCTTTCAAGTTTTGTATGTTGTGCAATAAAGAGTATCTATCTATCTATTAACATCAATAAACAGATTTCAACCGTCTGTGTTGGGTCTCATTTATGCCGCTGCGGCCAAGACACCTTTAGCCGTCACTATGATCAGTCGAGTGAACCTGCTTGACTGGCAGCGGTTCCCTTCCTACCTACCACCCTGACTCTTCCCGCTTGCTCCCGTGGGCGACCCGGGAGCAAGCTCCCATCACCTTATCTATATATGTATTTATTCCTATGGATAGGCAGGGCTAGGGCTCTAGGGACTTAGTATTTTAGACAAAGGGGCTCTAGGTTAAGTAAGTTAGGTTCCCTTCCCTTCCTTATATTCTGTACGCCTTACAACCATCGCTTTGCGTCCGTACACCATCTGCTTATTTGCTTTGTAAAGCTACATCTGCTTTTTACAAGCTCCATCTAACTAAAACCGCTGAACTATTATAATTATTACCATACTAAAGAAAAAAGTACTAAGTGAAATGACCCAAGAGATACCCTAAATTAATTATTTTATGCATCGTCAGCCCATTTAAGTCCCCACTGCTGGGGCACGGGCCTCCCTCAATCACATGAGGGTTAATTGCCATACTCACTACGCTTGGCAGATTGGTTGGCGAGGGATTTGATATAAATGCAGAGTTTTCCTTCTCTGGGTGCTGATGATCATGCCAGCAGCTTTACCTTAGTCGCCTTTTACACCTCGGTAAAAGTGTGGGTGGCCTATTCTACTCTGCCGGGGACCACACGGCGTCAATTATTTTATTATTTTTGTTACTATTTCCTTTTCTTACTATTCCATCACCACAACGAAGAGCTTTTCAGAATCAAGACAATACATTTATGAGGCACTCCAGCTTGTAATATACTGCGGCTGCTCAGTACCTAAGCTAGAGCTCAGCGTGGCTTAAGGGACAGCGCTGTAATAGCTCACCGAGTCCCGTAACATTGCACTACCAACAGTGCTAATGTAGACAGTGAGTCGGCCTTATGCACTTTTAAGATTTAGGAATCATCGACTTTTTTTATATGAGAGGTGGCAGACACACAGACGATCACCTCATGGTAAGCAATTCCGCCGCCCATGGACACGCGCAACACCAATGGAGTCACAAGTGCGCTGCCAACCTTTTCCCCTTCCCCCCATTGGGCCTCCGGTAACCTCACTTACACGGCGAAACACAGCGCAGGCGCTGCTTCACGCCGGTCTTCTGTGAGGCAGTGGTATCACTCCGGTCGAGCCGGCCCATTCATGCCTAAGCGTGGCTCTCCCACATTTTTCATGTCATCATTTTAGTGTGTTTTTTTATAGTCGGTGGCAAACTAGCGTGCGGTAAGCGTTTACTGCAGCCTATGGACGTCGGCAATTCCAGAGAACCTTCGTATGCGTTGCCTTTTAAAAACCTATGCATACGTTTTTTGAAGAACCTTATGCTGTATTCCCCCGGAAAAACCTTTAATAGCAGCTCATTTCACAGCCGGAGCGTTCGCGGGAGGAAATTTCTCTGGAACCGTACTGTGCGAGACCATTTGGGTGCCAATGTGTGGCCAGGTAGTTGTCAAAAAAGGAAAATCTATCGTCTTTGGCAACTGGTTGAGTAGCAAGAATGTCAGTTTCTTTTTCGGCAACTGGTTGTGAACCTTAGTAGTTAATGTGGCCGGAGGGGTGGTTATTGTCAGTTGAGCCCAAATTTGTCGCTTTTTTGCTTATAACTAGCTCTAGTCGGTTCGCTAGTCGGTACCTACAACCTTAGCATGTTCTAACTTTTAAATAAGAAAACAATTTTAATAAATGTGTATGCTGATGTTGTTTTCAATAACTTATTTTATTTACTTTTTTTAATTTATATTATGCTGGCTCTCGCCCTCTCTTTATCTCAGTATTTACTTTTAAGGTAACGGGTAGGGCACACTAGCGACGCCAATCGATTTTAATTTTTAGCTACTAAACCGGATCCATTTTAAACAATTTTGGGATTACAACCTCTAGACAAATACTTATACTATTTATTAAGTAACTATGCACAAATGTTGGGTTCAACGCGTTACACGAAAAATTGATTCACGCCAAAAGTGGCCGCTTTTTTCGCGATCAAAAACGGACCCATCATTTGTGTATGGTTATTTAATAAATAGTTATAAGTGTTTGCCTAGAGGTTGTAACTCCGAAATTGTTTACCATAGATCCGACTTATTAGCTAAAAATTAAAATCGATTGGCGTCGCTAGTGTGCCCTACCCGTCACCTTAAGAGTAAATGGAGACAGAATATTCCCCATGTAAAGAGAAGAATTTCCGCCAATCTTGATGGTATTGGCTTGGACACCATAGTCCAGTGCACCATCGAGTTTGTAGTATTTATTTTAAGTATACATACAAATTTTGCAATCATAATGTAGATTCGTAAGATGATTCACGCTTGCATGTAACAGTTAGATTAGCGTCTTCGAAAGAAATCAGTTAGCGAGCTGAACAAAGTCGCTGATCATTCCGATCGTGGGTCCTCGTGGGCATCTCCGATTTATTGGTCGGGTGGTACTGTGGCGAACTTATTTCTTCAAGTAGTGATAGAAGTTGCTTTTTTATACTACAGTGTACCTCACAGTGTAAGAACTATAAGTATAAGTAGATATGAACGAACAGTCATCGAGTGTCATTACACGTGAATCAGCGCTATACCATAGGTACGTGCCTGTAACTTATCCGCTTACAATCGGTAAAACAGACTGGGAGACACACACGCACCCAATTTTTTTTATTAGTTTATCAAGTTAATGGATAAATAAATAGAAAGATATTCTTAATTGCACAAAAACAAAATACAAGTATGATACAACAACAACAGACAGTACAATGAGTAATAATAATATTATTAACTATATTAATGAAAAGTTATGCTTTAATTAATTTTTCACAATTTTATTGTCCATCAGGTGAATACAATCCGTCAACATTCCTCAATTTGTTAATCAACCGAAAGTGTCTGATATTCAGGGCAGAATCGAATGAAAAAAATTCGACAGCTTTCCATACTTTGATGTGTGGCCGTACGTATAGTCACGTGCACGAATAAGTATATTTAATCTCATTTAAAATATGTAGTTACCTAATTTGCTTATGTATACTCAAAGACACGTATTTGTGTCCCAGCTACTGAATTTTCTTAGATTGTGACGTTACAGAAGCAGTCCGGGTTAACACGGCACTAATCAGCACTTACGAGCAGTGTCTTTAATATACATGGTGCACAATAGGTATGTACTGTGTGTAGATACATAGAAATTCTCAACAACAACAAATGACAGTTAGATGGATAAGATATCAGAATGGACAACATTTCATATTTTTAACATGTCCATATTGTTTTTTTATATGAATATAGACATAAAATAAACAGACCCATATTTTTTCTTTTTTCAAAATCTTGCCATTTTCACACAAAAAATAATTATTGAAATTCTTTATATTCTAAATAGACGTAAGCGCCAAATGACGTCATCGGACGGCTGAATACAGCGATATTCCTTTGCTTATATCATTGCTTTAATAAAAAAAGGTACTACTGTCAAAGGTAAAGAATACTAGTGTCAACATTGTCAACGTCATTCACTCATTCAACGTTGACAAGTTGTCTTTTTTTTGACAGTTGCATGTCCTGGGTTTGGTATTTCGTAAATTTAAAACTATAATATGCTAAGCAAAGATATATTTTACATACTGCCGTCCGATGACGTCATCTTACGTTTTTTAGTTTTTAATTTTTTTCTTAGTAAATAAGCAATATAAAAAATAAATAAATATATATTCGAGAAGCGGAAAAGGCAATTTTGAAATGTTGTCCATTATGTATTCTTTTCACCACATCAACACAGAGTAAGAAATGTTTAAATTAAATAAATGAACTTATTTAATTTACGATGAAAATAACGAATAACTTAAGTAGTATGGGAAAAATGTTCATCGGTTTTCGTTAGATGGAGCTTGTAAAAAGCAATCAAGCAAATAGTTCGGCTTTGTTTCGGTAGATGTCACTATGCATTTTTACATCGCGCGTGTTTCCGAAACAATGACTTTAAGCCCACATAAGTAAGCAATTTTAAAAAGTATGGAAATTAACCCATAAACCTTAAAGGTATTGGGAATTATGGTTATAGCAAGTTAAGTTATTAATGATTTTATTTAATCGTCTTCGTAAATGATTCTCAAAGGTGGCCGTAACCACGTAGCGTAGGTAAACATAGCCGTTGAGTATTGGTGGTTTCCCTTTAGATTACTCAAGCAATGGCTAGCTGACTGATACCTCTATCTCAGTATGTATAAGTTACTCTATGCTGTCTTTTGCCGAAGTAAGCAGCCGGGAAGGAGTATGGCGAAAAGGGACCGAATTTCTCTTCAAGCCAAAATTGGCCATTGCTTCAATTATTCTTCGATAGCAAATAGGTTTTAAGGATGAGCTTAAACAAAAACGCAATTTCCATGTTTCTTGAATTAGGTCACTATAATAGTAAAGGAATGATTCGGTGGCGCAGTGATTAGTGGGTCAGGTTCGATCCCCGGGTCAGGCCAAAAATTTGTACCTAAGTTTTCGGTAAGAAATTAAATTGATTGCCTCACATTTGCAAGCCGTGGCAGCCTCTAAGTGAATCTGATCTGTCTGAATCTGTCCTTTAAAGTTTATAAATAATGTTTTTTTAGTGTAAGATTCGTTGGTGGTGTGGCAGTAGTGGCAGTCCGGATTCTGGAAGTTAGCCGTCTTGAACCCCGTGCCTGGGCAAGCACGTTAAGCTGTTGGTCCTGCGCCCGTTCCCACTTCGGTCGTGTCACAGTTGTGTCCCATAAGAACGTGAGGGTAAGGTAATAGTAAGAGAGTGCACTTGTGTTTGGGCACACAATTGAGCACTATAATATTCAAACGTGGGAAAACCACGCTTCGGCATGAATGGGTTGGCTCGGCCAGAATAATACCACGGCCTCACAGAAAACCGGCGTGAAGCAGGACTATGCTGGTTTTCGCTGCGTGAGTGAGGGTACCGGCAGAAGCCCAATCCGGAGGAAAGGGGGGCTTAAAGGTTGGCATCGCACTTGTGACTCAACTGGCGTCACTGGTGTCCATGGGCGGCGTCAATCTCTTACCATTAGGTGATCCGTCTGCTCGTCTGCCACCTGTCACATAAAAAATATATATATATCCTCCGTACGTGGCTGATCGTTGAGATTGGTGGCCGTAGCCGTAACCAGTTAGAGGATTATTAAAGGTGCGAAATGTTTTACTTCATCTTATTTAGTAGGCTCTTTACGGTAACAGCGATCAAATACGCCTGCAGCATTGTTCACAGAGAGAATTGTTAATAGGATTATCTCCAACCAAATCGCACACAGTGTCCTACCTCGTAGGATTCAAGCATACAACTATCCGTACGGGCATGGAGACACGCATTGCGGCAAGCTAAGATAGGCGTATCTTTATAATGGGGGCTATCGCGTTTGAAAAATCCGCTAGATGGGGTAAGTACTATAGGACTGAGGTCCATATATATAAAAGGAGAACCTGGAGCCCAATTCTTGGGCTCGTGACATTTTGACAACATGGCGGATATCCCCTAAAAACCATACAAAAAAACTATGTTTTAGTGATATATGTCATATGAAAATAAATGTCACGAGCCCGAGAATTGGGCTCCTGAGTGACTAAGGTATTAAGTGACTAGGAATGCACGCACTGCCGAAACTACTTACTCTAGAAACTTCAAATTTAGAAAAAGTGTTCCTTTAATAGTGTAAATGAGCACTAAGAAGGGGCTTTTAAAAATTCAACTCTCATTGGGGTAAAATGGGGGTTAAAAGTTTGTATGAAAGTCCGCCATCTTTAATGATAGGAATGTGAAAATTTGTATTGAGACTAATCATTTTGAAATAAATAGTAACCCAATTGTTTGTTATTTGAAAATCAC
Source organism: Marasmia exigua (assembly GCA_019059595.1). Classification (NCBI taxonomy): domain Eukaryota; kingdom Metazoa; phylum Arthropoda; class Insecta; order Lepidoptera; family Crambidae; genus Marasmia; species Marasmia exigua. Next base: position 15,081,552 of record CM032465.1, on the reverse strand, counting down.
TCTAATAAGGGGTGAAGAGGGGGTTTGAAGTTTGTATGGAAATCCGTCATATTTGTCGTAGTATAGTGAAAATTTATATTTATAGGTATAGTTCGAAATAAAAAGAAATTCCCTTCAACGTTTTTTATAAAATCGCCCTATGAAGCGGTGAAATAGAGGGTTGAAAAACAGTATGGGGGTTCGCCAATTAGTAAAATAAAAAACTTAAAATTGATGTTTGGGCACGGGTTTTGAATAGAATTGACTTTGGAACTTACAACCCCTAGTGCGTAGGAGCGCGGGTTAGAAGTTTGAATGAAGACTTTTGTAATAAAGTCTAAAACTGCGTGAGTAACGCCACGTTCTAGTATATAATGTGACTAATTATTTTTAACGTGATCTGTCGAAATGACAATTTAAAAAACTAAACAACCAATGCTGTTGATGTTAGACCTCAGTCTAATAGTACGCCATCTAGCGGATATTCACATGAGATAGCCCATTAACTAGTCGCCGATCACTTCGTTTCGAGACTTCATTTTGCAGTGATGTGAAATGTCTAAGCCAAAATCATAAATTTTATCAAAATTTATGACGTGCCTTAGTATACGAAATTGTTTTCTTTTTTTATTTTATGTAAAAAAATAAATAAATATTTCACAACATCACAAACATTGATCTGACTCTGAGATACGTAGCTCAAACACTGTGTTACGGATATCAGAATCAACAGTGGAATTACGAATATATACATATCTACGAGGTCTGTTTTCCCTGACCACTTTAATCTGGATATCTTTAAGGCGAGAGTGAACAGGCATTTTTAAGCAAACGCGCATCATCCTAGACCTCATCGTCGCTTTCCATCAGGTGCGAATGTGATCAAGCGTTAGCCTTTTGACCAAAAACTTTTCATTTGTGAATAAGTACTTATAATACATAGAAAATACCCTTACCAATACAAACAGATATGTTCATGCCCACAAATGTTTGTACTGTGGGGAGAGAACCCGCGTTTATTGGACCAAAGGCGACGTTCACTACCACTGTTCCAAATGGGTCGATAAAGAGTGTAAGAATTTATTAAATTTATTTTTTGTATTTTTTTAGCGGTGTGGAAAAACCCCACACATTGAATTTTTAATTTGGTTTTGTTTTCTATCTTTCATGATATAATGCTTTTTTGGTGTGTTTATACCTGTATTCTATGTTGGTAATCCTATAAATAAATAAATTTACGACGACAAACGATAAACGATTTTATTCTTCTTTTTGGAATATGGTGTCGAGGCCCAAACACCGATTAACCAACCAACCATATTAACTTTAAACACTCGCTTTACCTTCTTAGGGGGTGCATCTACATATTTTGACATTATGATGAATATAACTATAACCTATATATATATGTAAGGACAACGACAATTTTTAAAAATATACTATACAAATCTGACGTTATATTTATCCACGGATAAATATTGTTCAAATCGGGCCTTAGTCCGATTCCCATTCAATGATTCTTGACAGGTATAAGGTATAATGCATTTAAGTTGTAACAACCAGCAGACTTGTTGACGTTTTAACATCAGCATTTACAGATGAATGCCACACTGATGCTTTTCTTAAGCATTCGTGAAGTGGACAATTGAGTGACATTTTTCAAAGTATGGCCGAATCAGGCCTAAACGTGTTTACTTTTGAATTCTTAATTTGACGATTGTCGTGGACAGACCTCCTTGCCGCTTAGGCGCCATTATAAATAAAAAAAGTATTTTTTGACGTTTCTTCTTCATCTGACGTTTCGGCCGATATCATGTGATTTTTTTGTATTTTTTATAATTTAATTTCGATAATATATTTATTTTACCCCCTTACCGGTGTCTCCCTTCTGCCTGCCACAATGATTATGACATGAGTGTAGACAAAACTCTTTATAAGGTTTTGTTGCAAACGGCATCATCATCATCATCATCATTTCAGCCAATAGACGTCCACTACTGGACATAGGCCTCCCCCAATGTTCTTCCTTGTGCCGCCCGAATCCAATGGATTCCCGGGATCTTCACCAGATCAGCAAACGGCATACACACTTTTAAATGTTATATACTCGCAGATGCATTTACACATAAAACAAAAGCTGCCCGCCCTCGTAATTCGCAAGAACTTTAGCTGATGATTAAACTGTGCCAATTACTTTCCCCACTCCATACGCTACACAAATGAATAGGTAAGTCCGAATACCTTTTATCTTTATACATAGGTATCCCTCCTCGAGCTCAAAATTACCTCAAAACCACAGCATTACTTCCCATTAATAGGGTAATTTAAACACAGTTAACGTTTCACATGCTCGCGTGGGGAGACCGTTTAAAGCCTTTATCGCACATAATGGCGGATTTAAGCGTATTTTTGTTGTTAACGCGAAGTGTCTTCGTATTTCATGACTTGGAGGTATCGGTTTTTACTTCGGACGGTGTTTGCGCTACGTGTCAGCTTGTAAACGGTGGGAAAAAAGCATGTTTTATGTCACTTTTATAAATAATTATTTTAATGACTGGCAAGAAGTTGTAGAATGGGGGTTTTTGTTTCAAATATAGAAGTCTTTTCGTATTCTGTCTAATGCTTTAGGCTCCATGCTAACAGATCAGCGACCACAGTCACTTTGCTATCGTGCCAACCGAAAGTATCTCTGGCAAAAACGTATCAGACAAAAGATTGGAATATTTGCATCTGGATCAGTGCAGAGATGCGGAACAGTGAATCGCTTCAATTGGAAAATCGATTCTCAGATAGATCTGTGATCGGCTCACTCAGATCATTCAGCTCATTCGGCTCATCGGATCATTCAGCTCATTCGGTTCAATCGGGATTAGAATCCGTTTGAGTCCATTGATAAATTCGGAGCGAACCTTAGAGATTCGGAACAGTGTATCATTTGGCTGAGTCGGATCACTGAGTGGTTTCCGTAAGGACTTGGCTGGTGCCAAGTTTCTTGGTTCCGATTGGTTTTATTACTGAGCAAGCGAACCCGTTCGGTGGCTGTCACAAGTGGTTCACGATATTACAGGCATACCCACTTAAGTTCCATGTCAAAGTAGCATTTTTAAACCCCTTAGAAACTGACTATAACAGACAGATCAGTTACTTTGACATGGTACTAAAGTGTTAAGGTACTTTTGATGCTGACCTTACTCTATCTAATTCTGATCTCTGGTGTTATCATAGATTGCTTCTCCGAACTCAACCAGCAACTAGAACCGCATGGATCTAATAAAGCATGCAGTGTGTGGTAGTATTCTAGATTTGTATCTGCTTATACTAAAACCCTGCCCTATGAGGTTTTACTTCAACGAAATGAGTGATAATATCCAGTTGTAAGAAATTTAAACTTAACTGCATTAATAAGCATAGGGATTAAAGCGGAGTTTCTTTTAATGAACAAACTTACGTACTTATTGCTTGATTCTCATTAAAATGTTCTTGTCTAGAAATAAAAACCTTTAATACAAGTTTCCGAGTTCTTGGAAACCCACACTAATACTGTAACGTAATTTCATAAAATAACCCCAAAAATTGATTGACAGATTAATAAAACAATATCGTCATCATTCATCGTCGACTGCCTCGGTGACGCATTGGTTAGTGGGTTGCACTTTAAAGCGACGGGTCGGGCCAAAACTTGGTACCTATAAGTTTTCGGTGAAAAATTCTTAGTGGCCGCTCGGTTGGCGGCTGTTGGTCCTGCGCCCGATCCCCGTCTCATCGGAATATGGTGGTAAGGGAATAGAGAGTGCACTTGTATCGTCATCATTATCATCATCCACAGTGCTTGGGAAACTCTTGGACCAAGAACATAACTCAAGATAATTACTGCTTTCACATGGCTGATGCTGATATCAGGAATTTCAGCGTTTAACAGTTTTAATGGAAACTGACAAGTTTTCTTGGTGGTGAGTGCACGCGATTCAACGGTCCAATTAGATATCCATTTGTGGATGTACGGTTATGAAGGTGGTGTCTATGAACTATCAGTTGATTAAGATTGGTCTCTACGGCATAAGAAATAAAAGTCAACGCTTTGACTGTTAAAACTGCCAAGTATGGGTAAGAATTTAGGTTACTGATCATAAACATGAAGTTTGACATATTTTAAATGATGATTTAAAGTGGATCTGGCTATCAATAGATACATGAAAATCATCATGAAACATCGTCATTATGGATGGATGAAGTTTATAAAGCATAATATGTGAGGCCTATGGGAATATTAATTATAGGTCCACAATTTTCTTACTTCATAGACTAAAGTTTCCTAAATTTATTGAATAAACTTAATAACTACAAAGAAACCTGCCTCTGGACGCGATTAATTTTTTAAGTGCATTATTAATTTAAGGATGAGATCAGCAGGAGAACTAAGGTCACAGACATCGCCCAAAGGATAGCATGCCTCAAGGCCCGGCCGTTGGGGCGAAAGGCTCCTCGAGAGGAGGCCACAGGAAGTCGCAGCCGTGGCCCCACACAGTAGACCGACGATCTGGTGAAAGTCACGGGAATACAATCGACGCGGGCGGCACAGGACCAATCTATGTGGAGAACATTGGGAGCGGCCTATATCCAGCAGTGGGCATCTATTAGCTGAAATGATGATGATTAAGTTAAGATTAAATTTCATTAAAGTTGCTATAGCAAAAATAAAAATATAATCTTGGTAATAATCATCTCCACAGCCCTTATTACCCAATTTTATGTAAAGGTGTATCTTCTTAATTTATTTCTGTCATCTACCAACCACATCCCCTACTTGCCAGCTACAATATTGCTATTTATTTGACGACCCGTTTGGATCAGTGGTAGTGAACGTTGCCTTTGGTCCAAGGGTTGCGGGTTCGATCCCCGCACAGTACAAACATTTGTGTGCATGAACATGTCTGTTTGTATTGTTCTGGGTGTTTTCTATATATTATAAGTATGTCTTAACAAAAGAAAAGTATTATATGTATATATTTGTAACTCCACGGTTGATTCTGATATCCGTAACACAGGTGCAAGCACCTGTCTTGGAGACAGATCAATGTATGTGACGTTGTGAAATATTTATTTTATTTTAATATTGCTTTTTGACTATATTCCAGTACTCAAAAGATGTTTAATTTTGAACCCTATTTTTGTATTAATTCGAAAGGCTAAAACATTTTGTTTCTACAAAACAACATTTAATAACATAAATCTCTACCTCACTGCGCCGGCTTTCTTTAAATTCAGAAGTCTCATTAAATTCATTCCCAGAGTTATAACATCTTTACAGGTTTACTGTGATCCTGGCTTAAGGCAAGTTAATTAACTTTTACTCCTGCAATATTAGAAAAAATAATAAAAACTTGGAATGCGCTTTTAACGCCCCGTAGCATCTTACGTATAAACCGTTAAGGTACTGTTACACATGCTTTAAGCATGCTACTTATGAGCAAGTGCATGTGTGAGTAGCATGTGTGGACGGACGTGCTGTTAATAAGCATGCTAATTTTGAGCATGCTCAAGAATCGCACGCTGAACGTTTTTTAAGCATGCTACCTGTAGTGCTGGTGGAAGGGGGAGTGTAGCGGAGTGCTTTAGCACGTGTAGATTGTTTTGCTTTTTTTTAAGCATGATAAGAGATGGCTTATTGGTAGCAAATGTGTATGCTTATTGGTAGCAAATGTGGACAGTTCATTAGGCATGCTCATATTTATATACCCTAGCCGTCTGCAGCACCTGGTACCAACAGCGCCTGGAATTCCCCCCCCCCCCCCCCCCCCCAATTCATCTGGGAGGGTCCGCGCCGTAAGCAGGCCAACGCTTGGGAAGGAACGTGTGTGTAGTCAGAGTTCATTAACTAGTACACATGTCTCCTTCCCACTCTGGCGAAAAGCGAGCGTTGTTGGAGGTTTAGTCAGTAGGCCTTCAGTTTTATTGGAAGAGAGCCCGACATAACCCGTCCGCCTCCGGCAGACGGGTATGCATTAGGCGCCACCGAAAGGTGGTGACGGCGGCCAATTGAACAACGGGCCGGCGGCATTCCCAAAAAAAAAGTCATGCTCATATTGGCCATGCTTAAAAGGCATGCTACTTTTGAGGATGTGTAACAGTAGCTTTTAAGTTAAAATAATATGTATGTTTTTTAGACCTGCGAATTTAGCAGCATAATAAAAAATAAGCATATTATTACTTTTAGGTTGTGTTTGGAATACTTGTGTTTGTTGAGTGTCTGGGTGTTATGTATATATTTAAGTATATATTTGTAATTTCGTTGTTGTCTGATATCCATAACACACGTGCTTAAGTTACTTAGTAAGGAATCAGGTCATTATATTTTATTTTGTTATATGGTTTTAGAAAATACTACGACTTTGCCAACCAAAACTCAAAGTTATTCGGCAAAACTGGAACTGAAAGGGACTCTCATTTGTCTCCGACCTTCCGGAAAGTTTCAATGCCAGTGACGGGCCGCCTTGAACTCCTGGGCTTAGATCTGTCCGCTAGCCTCAAATTCGGTCGCTATAATTATGGGATGATGGCATTCGAAGGCTGGCTGGTGTGGGCTGGATGAGAGTGGCCGAAAATCGGGAGCAGTGGCGTGCATTAGGGGAGACCTATGTCCAGCAGTGGACGAGTATGGGTTGCTGATGATGATGATGAATTATGGAGTCATTTACCAAAAAAAGTTAAAAATCGCTTTCTTTTGAGAACTATAAACCCAAGCCGCCATGTGGTCCCCGGCAGAGTAGAATAGGCCACCCTCACTCTTATCTTGTCGTATAAGGCGACTAAGGTAAAGTTGCTGGCATGATCATCAGCACCCAGAGAAGGAAAACTCTGCATTTATATCAAAACCCTCGCCAACCCGTCTGCCAAGCGTGGTGAGTTTGGCAATTACCCCTCATGCGATTGAGGGAGGCCCGTGCCCCAGCAGTGAGGACTTAAATGGGCTGATGATGAAACCCAAGCAGTCCTCAATTCTCAAATTCAGTGCCAGGGTCTCCCTGTTTACAGTACTGCCGCCACCTTTGAAATGCCCATTATATATGTCGAGTATGAGTTAGAAGCTCGGGATTCAATCAAACCCCCTTGTGAAAAGGCTCATCAGTGGTTCCCATTCCTTGAGGCTAGCTAACAGAACCTCGTCTACCGCAGTCATTCGGCAATTTTTTCAGTCTCCTACCGGATTTATTTCGGGGAATGTGCGTGCATATTCATTCCATCACCGGATGTTAAAGCGTACCGAGGGCTTTCATCCTTATGTTATTGAGTAACCCTTATCCACACGAAGCGATTCTACATTAATAATGCTGACAGCTATGAATCGATTTCCTTGCCAAGGTCTGTTTTTCCTGAGGACTATAATTCGGACATCTTTAAGGGAAGATCTAATATTGTCACTTTCTATCAGTTGAGATTGTCAAGCGTAAGTCTAATATTTAACAAAGAAAAAAGATCTAAGAAGGATCTTGTCTTAACGACAATGTATGGATAGGATGAGCAGTTTAGAATGGAAATTTGTGAATCAACATCGTCGGGGTCTCTCCCACATGACTACTTTCAAACGAAAGTAGTTTTCACGCACGACACAAAGTGGGAGAGCCACGATTCGGCATGAATAGGCTTGCTCGACCGGAGTGATACAACGGCCTCATAGAAAACCGGCGTGAAGCAGCACTGTGCTGTGTTTCGCTACGTGAGTGAGGGTACTGGAGGCCTAATCCCGAGGGAAAGGTGGGTTTCTAGGTTGACAGCACACTTATGACTCCACTGGTGTCGCAAATGTCCATGGGCGGTGGCAATCGCTGCTCGTCTGCCATCTATGACATGAAAAAAATAAAAGCAGCTTATCACTTTAAACAAAAGGCAGTGCGAGCTGTTATCAAAAGGTGGTCTACTAAGAAAGACCTCCAAGGTATGTTTAGCTGTGGACGGATTTTATACTGTTTAAGTGACTGGCCTATTTTCTGTCTGCTGTTGTCTCTGAACCATGTGAAGTCCTTTTAGAATGATTACTAAGCTAGCCCATGCTAACATTAGAGGCAGCTGACATGCACGCAATATGCGTGCATATTAAATTCCACTCTGAAATATTCAAACTGTGCACTATTTACTATAGGCCAAAACTTCACATGCTACGAGCAAAGGCTTGTAATTCCATAACAGGCCTATCTTCGGTGGGATTTTGGTTAAGTTTAAGTTAAATCTAGCGTTAAGGTGACGGGTAGGGCACACTAGCGGCGCCATTGAATTTTAATTTTTAGCTACTAAACCTGTTTGGCATATAGAGGGATAATGTTGTCCTAATTTTCGTTTATGATGTATGTCTAGGTTACATTTCTAATTAAGTTTCCTTGCTTTGTATTTTTGCTTTTTTTATTATGAAATGTAGGCTAACGCTTGACCACAATCTCACCTGATGGAAAGTGACGATGAGGTCTAGGATGTAACGCGTTTGCCTAGAAGATGCCTGTTCACTCTTGCCTTAAAGATGTCCAAATTGTAGTGGTCCGGAAAACAGACCTTGGCAAGGAGTTCCATTCCTTAGCTGTCCGCATTATGAACGTGGAGGCAAATCGCATAAGGGGCAGGCCAACAACGTATGGATGAAACCCCTCGCCGCGCCTTGTTGTCCGGTGGTGGAATGGGCTAGGGAGGATCAAATTATGCAGAACCTCCACACAATCACCGAAATGAATCTAGTAGAAGACTTATTTAGTATTAGTATTGTGCTAAATAAAGTTTTCATTCATTCATTCATACACAGTCCGCAGAAGCAAAGGTGTTTTATGCTTTTATTTAACCCCCATTATCAGTAGCTTCTTTTTTTCATTTTGTAAGTATAAAGCAGACGTACACTAAGCGTATATAAGTACGCACTTATGAAGTTAGGCTCACTGGAAAATAAGTGGCACTTGTTAGCGACGATACATTTTATTGCGACATATTCGTGAAACTCCCATCACACTTCGCTAAATAAGACTTATTAATCGATATTGTCGGGCACTCCACCTTCGTCGGGAAAAACGTCCCTAATTTATTAGCCGAACATCGGGTCAATGTGTCGCGGGAATGGCTGATAGCTGATAGTGTAACATTTTATGGGTAGACCGGGGAAAATACGCCGTGCGTACAAACCGTTTGCTAAAAATAAATGATACATGTTGATTAACATTTTTCGTAAAAAATATATAATTATCGTTTATATGATTTGAATTGCAGTTGCAAATATATTTTTTGGTTATGTTTTTTGGTTATTAAAAAAAATTATCTTTCATCTCGACTACGAGTAGGTAACCAATCAAGAGGATAATTTTGCTGCCTCCTGTATCGCAAATACGTTATATGGCCGGTTGCTGTTTTTGATATTAAAATTAAATGACTCATTTAATATTAGAGAAGACCCGTTTAGCGCAGTGGTTTGTACGCCAGCCGAGATGGGACTAGGATCACGGGTTCAATTCTCGCACCAACACAAATATTTGTTTGTGAAACAGTTATTTGTGTTGAGTCTGGTTGTTTGTGATATCTTGGTTGTTCCTGGTTTCTATACTAGGGAAAACCTTAGTGTGGGACCAGAGCAATGTACAAGACGTAGTCTCAATTTAATTAATTTATTTATAGAGCAGACACAGTCCCTCCACCAGCCCAAGGTCCTTCCTACTGTCTCGGCATACGGACCGAATCTTGGGAGACGCTCACCAGGTACTTTCTAAGGGCTCTTTCCCCGGTGCGTTTTTTCACTCCCTACAAAGTCTGTGTCTGTGTCCCATCTCAATGTCACTTCTCCCCAAATGGGGCGTGAAACACCACAACACAAGTGACTCGCGCTCGGGCAGTTCCACATCAATCAAAGTCCTAATGTTAAGCCTTTTGTGTGCAAATGCACGCAACCGTCGAAAACCTTCTGCAGAGTTGACCATCTCTTGATGGTATACTGGTCCTATCTCGTTCCTGTTCCAGTCATTCAGCATCTGTTGCCGCTCTTCTTCATACAACTGACATTCCCATAACACATGGTCCCGAGTTTCATCAGCTTCTCCACAGGGACATACAGGTGACTCACAGAGAGTCATCGCGTGCAGTCTGCTGTTAAAACTCCCATGTCCTGTAATTATTTGTGACACGGCGTAGTCTGGTTCCACGCAACCGGCCGACAATCTCATTTCTACGTCTGCGAAAAACTGCGACAACTCTCTTCCTTTGTCGCTGATAGACCAGCGCTCCTGCCATTGGGCAACAACATCTCCGAATATTCTACGTTTAAGTGCCGTCTGCTCCTTGGCTGTGGCTTCCTTTAGGCTCTCCTGGGCGAATCGTCCCACACGAACAACTTTTAAATCGGTCAGCAACACCGCAGCTAGCACGGGCAGCGCTGATGTACTAACAGACCTATAAGCCTTGTTAACATAATCATTGCAGGCTGCTGGGTGCGCAGCAAAGCTTGCTTCACCACGAAGATGCTTGACCGGTGCCACCAAACTGCCGCAGCTTAAGTAAGACTTGCAACATAGGTCCCTGAATACAGGACTCTAAGTGCTTTGTACCGCACGCCCCAGGTTGATGAAGATATTCTCGACATCTTCCCGAAGCAGTTACTAGCCCGCCGATAAAGTTCGCATGCTGCTTATTTAAAGAGCAATGTATGAAATATTTTTGCTGCATCTCTTGAATCCAATCGAAATTAGATATAAGGTATTCCTACTAGAGAAGCTGTAATTCGACTGGCACGCATTTCTTCTCCTCCTATGGTAAGTCAATAAAAATAAAAAACAAAACTTGTAAAAAATTCAAGTCTCGCACTCAGTTGTTCTACCGTGAAAAGTTGTGAGATCTATGTTACCAAGTCGGTTATTAACTTGGCAATCGGTTATTGAATATTTAACTCGGCCATTTCATGTAAACACAACTATTTATATCATTTCTTTTTGTAGTTCACCTACTTTTTTTCTTTCCGGTACCTTCATCTTCAACTGCAAACGTAACTTTGTAATCCTATACATTTATATCAGCTTACAAAGTTATTCATGCAGTTGGTGTATTTAGAAAACTGGACTGAAATTACAGAATATTTAAGTTTTTCCTATGATTAAGATACTAATTTCTATTTGTATTCTAAATTTAAAGCTTCTATGTCTGCTAGAAGTGCCTTGGACTTTTGATGATCGGTGAGTCAGTCAATCAGTGAGTGACAAAATTCAGAAACTTTAACAATTTGTCATTCTTAAAGTACTGCTTTAAATTGACTAAAATTTTAAATATATCGTGTTTATATAATGCTTGATTAATAGGGGGTCGAAAATAGCCTTAATTGTTTCGAGAAAAGGATGGTACGGCCGTGCTGCTTTGCTCGACTTGGTGACTAGATATAACTAAAGCAGATAAGTGTTTAATCTAGAATGTGAGCTTGGCAGTGCTCACCTACAGAGTGCATACTAAAACGTTCATTCAATCCACTTCAGAGGCTCTCTACTTACAGTATATCCTCCGTTCCCCAAATAGCAAACCTTACATTTGAAGCCATAGCGAGAAGAACAGACGGTCGTTGGGGCGGCAAAGTCCTCGAGTGGAGGCTGTACAATTTCGGGATTACAACCTCTCGGCAAACACTAATACTATTAATTAAACAACCATGCATAAATGTTGGGTCCGTTTTTGTACGCGAAAAATGGATTCACGCTACAAGTGGCCGCTTTTGGCGTGAATCAATTTTGCGTGTACGCGTTGGACCCAACATTTATTGCATCTTTATTTAAAAAATGATATTAGTGTTCGCCGAGAGGTTGTAAACCCGAAATTGTTTAAAATAGATATGGTTTAGTAGCTAAAAATTAAAATTGATTGACGTCGCTTGTGTGCCCTACCCGTCACCTTAAAGCTAATATTTTTGTCTGACATAGGTGGCAGTCGAGCAAACGGACACCATTATTTATTTAGTTGCTTTTATTAAACATATTTTATACGTAAATTACCTAGCGTGTGCCTAGTCAAGATAATTAAATCCTCGTAGAGGCGACAAACGAGCAAGCGAGTCACCTGATGGAAACAAATGAATACATATTTCACCACATCACATACATTGATCTCCGAGATAGGTAGCTCAAGCACCTGTATTACGGATATCAGAACCAACAGCTGAAGTACAAATATATGTATATATATATATTTGTAAATACATACTTATAATACATATAAAACACCCAGACCAATGCAAACAGACATGTTCATATACACAAATGTTTGTACTCAGCGGGGATCGAACCCTTGCACCAGAGGCAGCGTTCACTACCACTGATCCAAACGGGTCGTCTCGATGAAACCTGGTCGAAAGTAAGAAATATTGACATCTAATTTATACTAAAATGCTTTTATATTATTTTTTTGAATGATGTGCTGTTGGTGAAGCTAAATAAATAAATCATTTCATCCAATATCATTTTAAGTATTAAAATTTCTCTGCTTAGCGCACGATCTGTAAGACCATAAAATCATCAAGTGTGAAGTGGAGCCTGGAGATCTGTGTTACGAGTACTTCTTGGAAACCTGTTTTAGGTTTCAGTCTCTCATACACGGGCTTACGCCTAAAATCTATGTACCTTCTTTAACAATACCTATGTCTAAACTCGTAACCTTTTTTGAGAGAAAAATAAATAATTCATTTATTCAAGCATTATAATTAAGCTACAAAAGGTCTTTACGAACATAATATTATACTGTTAGCGGTATCCCCACCCAAGCCGCTACGGACAGCAAGAAGCCCATAAATAGACGAGCCGATCGGACAGCAGCCCATTTGCTAGTCGGCGCTCAGAGCGAACGGATCAAGGAATCAGTCATGCGAGACATTATTTCAGTCAGTCATTATTCGAGTCATTGTTTTAATCATTGTTGGATGAGTCATTCATTGTCTAAGCTATGTTCAGATTATTGTTTAGTCCGTTATTAACTTTACTTATGTCAAAGTCATAGCAAGTATGCAATCGCAGTTTCAGTGGTTTCAAATGATATTTGTTGGAATTATAAACGTTTTCTCATATTTTGTTGTTTTTGTAAAATGATTAAGTCCAAATTAAAACCGTTCGTTCAAATAGTCTTTTTTTTAGTCATTTCCACTTCTGAACCTAAAAATACTATAATATCTGTTCCTATTCTTCCACTGAGGCTTACATTTGAAGCAACTAAACACGTTCGTATTTCATAACAGTAATAAACGACCTATTTCGTCCCGTCTCTAGCCATTTACTACTCGAGTGCCGTCTGAAGTAGTCCACGTGCGTGTTACAGCCTTTATGCCCCGACGTTAGTCTCAGCAACTAAGATGGAATAATTGGCTGACATTTCTACCGAGATGATCTCGTTAGGGACGGTAATACATTGCTAGAAGCATTCATGTTCCGGTTCGTTAGAGAGAGCTTGAAAATTGAATATAAAGCTTTATGTTCGTCGAGTCGAGTCGAGTTCTCAGGAAGCAGTAAAAAGTTGGTCAATACATATTTCCGTTCATTGGGTTTAAGAATCAATCAAAATATATGTAGCTTTATGTATGGTCAATAAGTTACTTTTGACCTTATTTTAATGCTAAATCTGGGGTCGTGACATCAAAAATGCCCGTTAGTTTGGCGCGCAGACCTCTCGGAGTCTCAAGATCTCACGAAATATAGAGTCCAATATAAAGTTCGTTAATATTTCTGTTGTATCCATTCTAAGTCGATATTCATTAATTGGGTTCCAGAATCAATCACAAATTCTGTAGATCTATGATTAATATGTTACTTTACTACATTCTTTGAAGCAACGGTTTTGGAGGCACCTGGGAATGTCACGCTGAATTAATAAGACGTAAAAACGTAGTATCATATAAGCACTTAAGGCTACTGAATATAACAAAGGGTAAAATGAAGACTACAGCCTTCTTCTTAGTCAGTTCACTCTTGCCAGAGTGTAGATCTATGGTTAATATATTACTTTTGACCTCATTTTTAGTGTTTAGTATGCGATTGTAACGCCGTGTGGTCCCCGGCAGAGTAGAATAGGCCACCCTCGTTTTTACCGAAGTGTCGTAAAAGGCGACTAAGGTAAAGTTGCTGGCATGATTATCAGCACCCAGAGAAAGAAAACTCTGCATTTATATCAAAACCCTCGTCTACCCGTCTGCCAAGCGTGGTGAGTATGGCAATTACCCCTCATGTGATTGAGGGAGGCCCGTGCCCCAGCAGTGGGGACTTAAATGGGCTGACGATGACGACGATGATGATGCGATTGTAACATAAAAGATTGCCAGTTAGTTTAGCGCGCAGACTTCACAGGGGCGGGTTCTCACGAAACAGTTAGTCCAGTATAAAGTTGGTGAATATTTCTATTGTACCCGCTTATAGTCGATATTAATTGATTGGGTTCTAGAACCAAACATAAAGTATATTAGCTCTATAGTCCATATGCGACTTATGACTTTGTTTCCAGTAGTGGTTACATAGATTTAGGATGCCGCCCCATTTTATGAGTGGCTGTAAAACTTCCGTCAGAGAATATTTATCAAAGTTTTGACATCAAAGATTGGTACTTCATTTAGCGCGCAGATTTCACAAGGAATGGTTCGAGTTCTCACGAAGCTGTAAGTCCAATATAAAGTTTGTCAATATTTCCGTTGTACCGGCTGATAGTCGACACTCATTGATTGGGCTGCCGACCGGAAACTAAGTTCAGCCGCTTTCCGGGAGAAGAGATCAAAGCGCAAAGTATCAGGACAAATGAAACGTTACTTTGCAAAAAGAAATGTAGACCTTGAATAAAATTTGACGGCAAAGCAGCTAGAGCTATACACAATAAACCTTGTTTTTAATTATATGATATAAAAAAATCGGTAAAAAAACTTTTAACTTAAACGGTTTTATCTTATGTGCACTGAAAACTAGAAAACAATAATAACAATTAGGTATTTTGAACTTCTAGTTCAGAAATATTTTAGTACTAGGCAGAATAGCTTTTAGGCATATTAGACTAAAATAAAAAACAGGGTTCGTTTTGTACAGGTCTAGCCAAATTATGGCATCGGGTTCTCTTGTTGTGTTGGACAGTTATCCGAAAAAATCTAGTCGATCAGGCTTTAATTTTTTTATAGCATAATCGTTAAAGTAGCAGGAATGGCGGGCTCGAAAGGCATTGATACCGCTTGTGTCGCGAATGCAGCAATCGCTTGTCATCAGATGATCCATCTGCTCATCTGCCACCTATCACATAAAAAGTAACTTCCTACAAATTAAATATATACGCAGGTGTCACACTTGCTGTTTTTAGTCTGTAATAAGTATTTAGTTTTTATCTGGATCTTCAAGAAACGAGCATATACCTTCCTAAATGGCCGACAACGCACCACTCTGGTGTCCCTGTCTCATAGAAAAATAAAAGTAATATTTACTCACTACACACCTAAAATAAAACCTTTACTATGTAAGGGCCGATCTGCGTCGAAGTCGCACGTGGCGGCCATTAAAGCCACTTGGCGATGGGGCGGGGGGTGTCATTCAGGCAACATACCTACAAATTGGAATAGACATAATTGGGTAGGTACTTGGGTGGGCGTACTACCCAAATACGTAGATTTCTCCTGTATTGTTACATTATCTAGTTGTAACAATTTAGTTTTTAACTGTAGTTTTAAGTATATTGTAAAAAAATAACTGGAAAAAAAGATTTGTATTTGTATTGTATTTGTAACAGTGGGAGAGCCACGCTTCGGCATGAATGGGCCGGCTCGACCGGAGTAATACCACGTCCTCACAGAAAACCGGCGTGAAGCAGTGCATGCGCTGTGTTTCGCTGCGTGAGTGAGGGTACCGGAGACCCAATCCAGGGGAAGGGGGGTTAAAAGGTAAGCAGCGCACTTGTGACACCACTGGTGTTGCAGGCGTCTATAGGCGGCGGTAATCGCTTACCTGCCGTGTGGTCCCCGGCAGAGCAGAATAGGCCACCCTCACTCTTACCGAGGTGTCGTAAAAGGCGACTAAGGTAATGCTGCTGGCATGATCATCAGCACCCAGAGAAGGAAAACTCTGCATTTATACCAAAACCCTCGCCAACCCGTCTGCCAAGCGTGGTGAGTATGGCAATTACCCCTCATGTGATTGAGGGAGGCCCGTGCCCCAGCAGTGGGGACTTAAATGGGCTGACGATGACGATGATGATGAATCGCTTACCATCAGGTGATCCATCTGTTCGTCTGCCACCTATATCATAAAAAAAAATTAAAAAAATTGCCCAAAGACCGGGCAAGAATTGTAAAGCTTTTTCATCCTCACAAAACATACCAAAAAAGGTTATAAAGACAGGGACACAATCAACAGTTCTTTTCAGGCAGTTTATTTTCTATAGCAGTAAGACAGTTATTGTCCAATGCGGAACGGTGATCATAAACTCGAGCTATGTTCGAAAAATTCGAAACATACTGAAGTATGATTGCAAAATATTACTCATTCTAAATCCGCATAAGCAATAATAAAAACTGGAACACACACGTAGCATTATAGACGTTAGAGATAAGTTTGCTGAGTAAGATAGAAATTAATTAATTAATTAAGTTTTGCATTGTTGCAATTTTGCTGTCATCGGGTAAAATGCCATCTGCAAGTGTATTTTCGCGCCTTATGACTATCGCTATGTCAGGTCTAAATTACAAAAAAGCATTCATTTATTTAGATGATTGCGTGATTTTTGGTAAATCAATAGAAGATCACAATAAAAACTTAATTAGTGTACTCGAACGATTTAGAACAGTAAACTTAAAGTTGAACCCTATGAAATGCGATTTTTTGCGTAACGAGATAATTTATTTAGGACATAAAATAACTTCTAATGGCATTTTACCCGATGACAGCAAAATTTCAACAATGCAAAACTATCCGATGCCAACGAACTGCGACGAGGTCAATCGTTTTGTAGCATTTGCAAATTATTATAGACGATTCATACCGAATTTCGCAAACATTGTTTATCCCTTAAATAAACTACGGAAAAAGAACGTACAATTTGAATGGTCTTCCGAATGTCTAAACGCATTTGAAAAGTTAAAATTGGCTTTGGTTCGACCACCAATTTTATCTTACCCTGATTTTTCAGACGATAATATTTTTCGGCTACAAACAGATGCTTGTAAGACAGGTTTAGGTGCAGTCTTATCTAATATGAACAACCAAGTAGTAGCTTATGCTAGTAGAAATTTGAAGCCCGCCGAAACTAGATACCCTATTATCGAATTAGAACTTTTGGCAATTGTTTGGGCAGTAAGACATTTTCGACCTTATCTATATGGACGGAAATTCAAAATCTTAACTGACCACAAACCATTAATTTATCTATTTAATTTAAAAGACCCAACCAGTAGACTCACTAAATTTAGATTATTTTTAGAGGAATATGATTTTGAAATAGAGTATGTACCAGGACGAAACAATGCAGCTGCAGACGCATTGAGTCGTATACCAGTTACATCCACTACTTTAAAATCATTACAGGATAACGTGGTGTCAGTCCTGACTAGGGCACAAAGAAAGAAAATAGGCACCCCTTCTGAGTCTTCTTCAGAGAGCCTCATCGGCAACAGGTCTGATCAACCTATTGCAGTAGAAGTTCTCAAAAAGCCCGATAACATTACCGAATTATGTTTCAATCAAATAAAATATGAGAATTACGTAAAGGTCAAAGATAATATTATTTCTAACGCGGGATATTGTGTTTATGTACCGTCGCAATCAGCGATTTATCTGAGTACCCGATCGTCATCTACCCCAGAGGTGTTAGCGAGGGACTTAGAGTCATTGTGTAAAAAAATAGGTATACACGAGGTACTTATAATAAAAGATAAATGTAACGGGAATAAAATTAAAAGTCTTGTACAAGCAGCAAAAAAGGTTAGTCCCGTATCCCCGCGATATCTTATAACAAAGAATATATTGAGAATAAACGATTGTGAACAAAAAAGAGTAATACTAAACGACTTCCATCTTTTACCTACTAGTGGACATGCAGGAGTAAATAGAATGTTAAATAACATAAAACAACACTATTTTTGGCCAGGTTTAAGTAATGATGTAAAACAGTTTGTTAAAAATTGCCAGCAATGTCAATATCATAAGCACAGTAACAAACACATTCGACAACCTTTAACCATCACATCCACAGCCCACTCCTCATTCGAAAAAATCAGTTTAGACATCATGGGTCCTCTTGATGTTGATGATTATAAAAATAAATACGTATTGACATTACAATGCGATTTAACAAAATTCGTAGAAGCATATCCATTACCCAGTAAAGATACAGTCACAGTTGCTCAATCTTTTACAAATAATTTCTTATTGCGATATGGTATCCCCAAGGAAATATTGACCGACCAGGGAACCGAATTCATGTCTTCGGTAATGTCCGAAATATGTTCTCTATTAGATATTAAAAACCGGCCAAGTGCGAGTCGGGCTCGCGCACAAAGGGTTCCGTAGCAGCAAAGTCCAAAATTACAGTTAAATCAACCTATCTCAAAAACTATAAGAGATACTTTGATCAAACCAAAAATCGTTGAAAGAGTTAATTAGCATGCATCACCTCTATTTTTTTTAGAATTTTATACCCCGTAGTTATAAAAATAGAGGGGGGGGGGACATACTTTTTACGACTTTGAGAGCTGATATCTCAGAAACCGTTCACTTTAAGAAAAATGTTTTTTAGAAAACTTTATATCATTTTAAAAGACCTTTCCATTGATACCCCACACGGGTATATACATCGAAAAAAAAAATTTCATCCCTCAGTTACATGTATGGGGGGCCCCACCCCCAATTCTTTTTTTTACTATTTAGTGTCATATTTTTGTAGCGGTTCATACAACACATATTCCCATCAAATTTCATCACTGTAGTACTTATAGTTTCCGAGTAAATCGGCTGTGACAGATGGACAGACGGACAGACGGACAGACGGACATGACGAAACTATAAGGGTTCCGTTTTTGCCATTTTGGCTACGGAACCCTAAAAATTAAACTCAACGGCCTACCATCATGAAACCGTAGGAGCTTTAGAAAATACCCATAAAACCCTAGGAGCTTTTCTTAGAATCCAGTGCAATAATAACAAACATAATTGGAGTACTTGGATTCCTTATTGGTGTTTTTCTTTTAATACCACAGTGCATAGCGAGACAAAATATACACCTTTTGAGTTAGTTTTTGGAAAAACTTGTAACCTTCCAAAGAACTTACAAACCGAAATCGATCCTTTATATAACTACGACAGTTATCCCAGAGAACTCAAGTATCGTTTGCAACAAGCACATTCCGATGCACGACGAAATTTAATTTTAGCAAAAGAAAAAAGAAAATGCTTATATGATACAAATTGTAATCCTTTTACCTATAAGGAAGGCGATTTATTATTATTAAAGAATCAAGTAGGAAATAAGTTAGATAGAATATACAACGGTCCTTATAAAGTCTTAAGAGATATGTCGTCAAATGTTGAAATTTTAAAAGATAATAAATCTATTATTGTGCATAAAAATAACACGAAGCTATTCAATAAATAAAATGTTTAATTAATTTAGAATTAACTAAGAAAAAAAATAAGTTTGTAACCTAATACTATGTAATCGATATAATCATTATACCTAATATGAAATGTGAAGCTTCCATTTATTATTACATTCCAATTATTTTTCTATTGTTTAGTATAAGTTTTATATTATAAGATAAGATACGATACTAATTATGTCCGCATACATGTTATACGAATGTAACAATGTCTAACAGCAAAGATTGTTTATAATGTTAAGATCAGTCTTATTGTTACGAGTCTGTTCCTTTTGCAGGGAGGGGATGTTCCTTCTACTTTTTCGGGGAGATGAAGTATGATTGCAAAATATTACTCATTCTAAATCCGCATAAGCAATAATAAAAACTGGAACACACACGTAGCATTATAGACGTTAGAGATAAGTTTGCTGAGTAAGATAGAAATTAAGTGAAATGTATTTTTAATGATTTAATTCAATAAACGACCGTAATCGAAACATGACGTCTTTACCTTAACTCATCGAACCCTCCCGCACTTTATCTCAATACTTTTATTTATTTATTTATTTAATATTGCACAATGTACATATGACACTTACAAAGATTGATTCTTAGGGCTATGTATGTACATGAGCCGCTCGACCCGGGAATCGAGATCACGGCCCGGTACTTAAACTACTAGACCAACAGAGCATTCGATTTTGGCAAGCGTGGTGATTAAGCCTAATCCCATCATAGTAGCGATGACTTGATTTCTATGATGGAGGCCTTTGCCCTGCAGTGGGACAGTTTATTGGCTGAAACTTTAAGACAGTTATTTATAATGAGCACCGTTCTTAAACAGCACACCGCGCTTTCATACAGCACTGAATCTACTAACAAAAGAAGGAAAGATAAAATTTGCTCTCATAATCCTCTAATGAAGCGTGCCTCTTCTTGCCGTTTTTACGTATTCTTGGGTCCACTTCTCTTTAATAGACTTAACTCCATAGAGGCTATGTATTCACAAACCTATAGGTACCTAAGGCCGGCAGCGCACCTGTTACCCTTTTGACGTGGCAGGTGTCCATGGGCGGCGGTAATCGCTTACCATCAGATGATACGTGCCAAACTAATTGTAAAAGTTCCGTAAAAACAGCCCTGATCAGTCAATCGTCGTTTAACTTTATGATGTATATTCCGCCGCAAAGACCATCCAACTATAGTCACATTTTAAACCAGAAAAACTGGTCGAATGTTTCTGACAGCTTAGCGACAAAAAATCATAGAGCGACGCGACGCGTCGTCCGTATCAAAGCGGTGTGTAGCGTGACGCATCCATGCAACGTTGGGTCTTTCAATTAAATTCTGCTCCATTTTTGAAGCATACATTGAGTGGCACACGTTCTGTGGAAACAATCAAACGGACACGGTACCACAACTGTATCGATTTCAAGATTCATCATCATCATCATCAGCCCATTTAAGTCCCCACTGCTGGGGCACGGGCCTCCCTCAGTCACGTGAGGGGTAATTGCCATACTCACCACGCTTGGCAGACGGGTTGGCGAGGGTTTTGATATAAATGCAGAGTTTTCCTTCTCTGGGTGCTGATGATCATGCCAGCAGCTTTACCTTAGTCGCCTTTTACGACACCTCGGTAAGAGTGAGGGTGGCCTATTCTACTCTGCCGGGGACCACACGGCTATTTCAAGATTAAGTAAAAAGTAACCAAACCCATGTTTTGCAATGCCAAGGCAATGCCAAGCCTTAACGATCAGCCATCAACGCAGGACATATTATTATAGTCCATAAGTGCACTCTCTATTCCCTTACCAGCATATTTTGGATGTAAACACTGAAACCCTTTTTACGTTTTCAAAGGTATCTAATACAACTATTCCATTTAAATGGCCCAACCGTGGGAAAGCTACGCTCGGTCATGAATGGGCCGGCTTGACCGGAATGATACCACGACCTCACAGAAAAGGAGCGTGAAGCAGCACTGTGCTGTGTTTCACGAAAAGCGAAAGGGGGCTTAATGGTTGGCAGCGTACTTGTGACTCCACTGGTGTCACGGGTGTCTGTGGGCAGCGGCAATCGCTTACCATCATTTGATCCGTCTGTTCGTCTGCCACCTATAACATTAAAACAAAACAAATAAAGATGGCTGAAAAAAATCCAAGAATCCACGATGAAAATCCCCTGGTATTGCGGGTCCAGTGAAGGAACAAGTGTGCTCTCGGCCTTTTGAAAAGGACACTACTCTTTTACTTGAAGGTTTGAAGGCAAAGTCAATACCATAGTCTTAAGTCTATGGCCCAAACAACAGAAAGTTTAAAAAAAAGTCTTGTTTCAATCTCACTTTTTTACTGAAACTTTCATTTTGTAGAGTGTTTCAAAATTTAGTTTACAAACGTGGCTACATTATGCACAGCACAGCGAATATCGCTTACAGAAATTTCTTGAAATTTAAAAAGTTGCAACTTTTAACCAGAGCATGAATAATGTATGTTTTCTCGCTCAGATTGATTTATCTACCCGATCTTCACTTGTGGCTACAAACAAAAACCTTTGTCTAACCGAGAGTGACACATGGACGTCAGTCACTCCTCTCCTAATTGACGTGGGTGCGAAAAAACCTGGGTGTTCGGTGAAAGTATTTATCGTTTTAATACATCAATAAGTCATACTTCAATACCGCTTATAAGCGCTTTGTGAATTCCACATCTGCAATATAAGCAACGCCTAAGTTTTTCAATCTGATTAGGTTTTGGGAGACGATAATTACGGTAATTTTATTCATCATATATTTACCCTTAAATCACTAACGATTTCAGAAAATGTTGGTATTTTATTCTCTCTTAAAAATGTAGTGGTACTAGCAATCTGTAGTATTAAGCACGAGGTTGAAAATAGTGAAATATAACGCATACAATGATGCCTCAACATAAATAATGTTATGATAAACGTGCACTAAAAATATTTTAATTTTATTTCTTTTTATACTCGCTGACTCGCCCTCCTCCAGAGAATGGAAGATCGTGCAGAAAAAAGAGCGTACCTAGGAAGGCCAAATGGTCGAAGGCCAGTTGGCTGTCCCAGGTGCCGATATGGAGATACGAGATCGAAAAGGATTTGCGTGGACTTCTGGCGAATGACTGGCAGGAGGTGGCGCAGGACCGACTTAGATGGAGACTCTTATTATCAGAGGCCAAGGCTCACTTTGGGTCGCTGCGCCAACCTAGTTAGTTTAGTTAGTTATTTTTATACGACATATTAGGTATGTAATATTTGGGATAAGTTCGGATCGGGTTTCGGGGATTCAAATAACTCTTGAACGTAGCAATGTTTTTTGATGCTGACAATATATTCTGAAAGCGTTTTTTCTTCTGCTCCTTCCTGCAGCTTGCATCGATTTTTGTTTACAGGGCATATAACTGAAACACTATATTTTCTGGACTGGACTGCTGAAAACCTTATTATGTACTAAATCGTAGAGTCGTTTCTGTTCAGTTGCCCCGCTATGGTTCAGTCTTTACCTGATATTTTGATTACTAAACCTAATCTTCAAACGGTATAACTAAGGAACGGCTTAAGTTAATAAAACTAAAAAAAATCTTCTTCTCCTTCGGGTGCCTCTTCAGTCTTGAAAGTTGGCCGCCAGTTACTTGAACTTCTCTTTATCTTTTGCGAGACGGAAAAGCTTTTTCACGCTGGTAATCCCGGTCTCCAAAAATATACTGGTCGTCAAAATCAAAATCAAAATCAAATAATTCTTTATTTGCATAGGCTTGTACACAGCACTTACAAGTCGTCATACATTTGAATTATTTAAAACTATTTATAAGTACTTATGTAATAATTGACATGTTAATACATATATATGTTGATACATAAAATATACTAAAAAAGTAAATAAACATAATGCGATTCTACCACCGGCTCGGAAAGTTGTTTCTGGTCGAGAAGATCCGGCAAGAAACTCGCCAGTTACTCTTTTTAATCGCCAACTTTTTTTCAATGGCTTATTATCCTCATACCAAGTCATACAGTCTAATGCGTGTTGCATTTGAATGAAGCAAATTTATCCCTTAATAGCAAGATATTAATTAAATTTAAGTCATATCGATAATGATAAAAAAGCTTTTGATGAAACCTCTTCAACTAACCGAAAAATCGTCCGGCCTTATCACAACATACCATACATTACGTCACCTTAGGCCGTGCGCTGCGTTAAGCGGTTGCACGTCGCGGGCATCCGCGCGGCGTGCTGTTTCGTGTCATCTCCACGGAGCAGCGCTGCGTAAGGCGGGTCTCCTGTCGCACGCGGCGCGAACGAACCTACTCAAAGGACGGAGCACGCCCCGCTGGCGACTGGCGGCGTTGCGGATAGCCACGACGGGTTAAATGTGCGTAACAAAGCACGGCGCAGATGCCCGCACCGGATGCCCGCGACGTGCACCCGCTTAACGCAGCGCACGGCCTTAATATGTAAAATGGAGCCTGGGATCCCACGACAGGCTGACCACTAGATATTAAAACAATAAAACTCTCTGAAATACACTCCAGTACGATATTCATAATTTTTGTAGTTTTACTTCAATTAAAGCATTGCACTAACAGATAGAATCGTAATTATTGCGAAAAGTGGCCACATTTAGCATTAAATTTAAATGCTCTTATTACTCTCAAAGAATTAAAAGAATTAAGAGCGCTCTTGAGAAGTTTATTGTATTATATTACGTTACTGTGAAATTTTAAATACAGTATATCTTAAGATTTTCTAATAAAACTTCAGATTTACCAAAGCTTAGTGGAAAATGTTAATAGAGGTTAGCAATTTAATCTTTTATCACCATTCTCTTGGTAAAGCTTAGGCTCGGTAAATGTCGAATGAAGATAACGTATTCAGTGCATCGATTGTTATCTATTCGTGGGCGGTCGGCTGCCTCCGCACCGCCACACTCCAGTTCCTAAAACGTGTCAAACATCGAACCTTGTCCTATGAACGTTTCGCCAACAGAATGTTTCTATTCTTGACTTATTCTTCTGGCACTTTGCCGGTCTCTGCCGCGTCACGCTCGCTTCGCTCGCTCGTCTTGCGCGTAGTGAGGTCACCAGTTCTAACCTAAACCAAACTATGAAAAATAAAATAAAAATTAAGACCTTTCAAACCAAGAACTAAAAGTGTAAAATAATATTTTTAACACTTCATACACTTCAGATAACATTTTATAACAGTACACTCTAGATGTTACCGATGTCGGCGCTTAATAAGATAATCTTGTAATATATTTAATAATTCAACAGGGATTTCTTTCAAATAAAAATAGTTTTTCTTTCTTTTTTTTATGTGATAGGTGACAGACGAGCAGACCTGAAGGTAAGTGATTGCCGCTGCCTATAAGCACCCGCGACACCAGTAGAGTTACTAGTGCGCTGCCAACCGTTAAACCTTTACCGTGAAAAATTGGTAAACATAAAAAAAAAACCTAAACTACAGTCGAACACAGAACCTCCTCCTTTTTTGAAAGTCGGTTAAAAATAGGTAACTTTAATTAAAATGGCAACCAAAACCTTCAAAGGAAAGGCGCGTAAACTTATTCCTAAGAGCACTTGTAACACACTTAGCCGAGTCGACAATCAAAATAAAAAGCCAATAAATAGTCTGTCGACGATGTTGAATTTTTATTTGAAGTGCCTATTCGCGAGTCGGCGGGGTGCTGTAAAAAATTTACGTGAACTGGTGGCAATTTTGCCGCACAAGAGTTTTATATAACATTCTTACGGCGCCGATGACGTCATAAAGCGTGAAATTTAAGCCTTTACATAGATGACACACAGGGGCGTAGAATCGAAAGACATTATCATCATCAGTATATTAGCCATAACGTCCACTACTGCACCTAGGCACCCCTCAATAAATAAATATAATAATAAATAAATATTTCACAACATCACATACATTGATCTGACTCCGAGATAGGTAGCTCAAGCACCTGTGTTACGGATATCAGAATCAACAGTGGGATTACAAATATATACATATAATACTTTTCTTTTGTAAATACATACTTACAATACATAGTAAACACCCAGACCAATACAAACAAACATGCTCATGCACACAAATGTTTGTACTGTGCGGGGATCGAACCCGCAACCCTTGTATCAGAGGCAGCGTTCACTACCACTGTTCCAAACGGGTCGTCAGAATCAATAACTTCCAAATTGACGATTAAGAATTGCAGGAACTCGCAGGATGCAGGCCGCATCCAGCAAATTCCTGATATCTTTATAAGTTCTTCCCACATTGTAAGTGGACGCTGCTTACCGGATTATGGCCTCCATTCTAAAATGTATTTGTCCCTTCGGTTGTCAGTTCTACGAGCCATGTGCATCACACACTGCCATTTCAGCCCGTCTGTTGTGTCATACCTATATCGGTACCTAACTTATATTCGTTTTCAGATGTCCTCATGTTTGATTTGATATAGTCAAAGAAACACCGACAATAACGCTCTCTGTAGAACCTTGTGCAACTTACATTTTTTAATCATGTTACAGTTATGAAAGACGTTCATCGTCATCATCGTCAGCCCAATTAAGTCCCCACTGCTGGGGCACGGGCCTCCCTCAATCACATGAGGGGTAATTGCCATACTCACCACGCTTGGCAGACGGGTTGGCGAGGGTTTTGATATAAATCCAGAGTTTTCCTTCTCTGGGTGCTGATGATCATACCAGCAGCTTTACCTTAGTCGCCTTTTACGACACCTCGTTAAGAGTGAGGGTGGTCTATTCTACTCTGCCGGGGACCACGCGGCTACGCTACGCTGAAAGACGTTATGGTAAGTAATATCAGGCCGTAAAATTAATTGAGGCATATCGTGGTATCGGAAAATACCAATGTCAAGAAAATTGCATAACTGCACATCAACCCAGGTGAGTTGATTATTAGTCTCCAATACAAGACTACTTGACTACAATTCGGAATATATATTCGGAAGTACCGCAGGCAACGTCAGTTGCTTCATTATAATTTACCTGTATTCAGCAAATTAGTTTGCAGAAAATCCACTCTCCAATATAGTGGAATCCAATATTCCAGTTTCCAGTAATAAATAAACCCTAATCACAACATTCCAAGAAATGTGTATGTATGGCAGATGAAATAAATTCACGAGTGGATTATATGAAAATATTTAGTCACGGTAATACGAGTAGATTCGGGCAAATGTTATTTGAACCAACAATGTATTTAGATCAAGATATTTTATTCGCATATATTTTTTCGGCTAATCGTGTGATGATTTTGGCTCAAGCTACCCATGACCAAGCGTTAGCTTTATCGTAATAATACCAACTCCTCATCTTAGCGTGTAATTCCTAGATGCGTTTAAAGCTGTCGCTTCCGAGTTCTGGTTACGCTTGGACCATGATCCAGGATTTGGGGAGTCTGGTAATTACAATGAAACGACTACCGTCTGACCTTTGCAATCCTTAGACAAGAGAACAAGGCTAAGTGTATCGCGGTTACCCGTTCAGAATCACTGTCTCAAATATTGTACGTAGTTATCCACAATTTTTGACACTATCCGAGACGTGCATATTTCCTCACAATGTTTTGCCTCATCGCCGAGCTAACGGTAGAAAAATATATTTTTTTATGATATAAGGGGCAGACTAGCAGACGTATCACCTGATGGTCAGCGATTACCGCCGCTCATGGACACCTGCCACGTCAAAGCAGCCACAGGCGCCTATTTTAATGCGCATTGATTTAAAAAAATCCAACCTTCTGTAGTAGCAAAACAGATTTATTTTAATAATAAAAAAAAACAATGTTGCATACGACCACGGCAATCATCATCATCATCAGCAACCCACACTCGTCCACTGCTGGACATACGTCTCCCCTAATGCACGCCACTGCTCCCGATTTTCGGCAACTCTCATCCAGCCCACACCAGCCAGCCTTCGAATGTCATCATCCCATCTTGTCGCAGGGCGTCCTACACTACGCTTACCAAGTCGCGGTCACCACTCAAGGACTTTACGGCTCCAACGGCTGTCAGTTCTGCGGCTAATATGACCAGCCCACTGCCACTTCAGTTTGCTAATTCGGTGGGCTATGTCGGTGACTCTGGTTCTCTGTCGGATTACATTATTTCTGATGCGGTCCTTCAGAGATACTCCGAGCATAGCCGACCACGGCAATACGGCATAGTAATTTCAACAGAGACAGTTTTCTTCTTTCGTACTTTTTAGAGCGTGTTTTTTAGGTTTGGCTTTTAGTTTTTAAACTTTATTTTTATGTATGGAACAGCTGTTTCTTTTAACTAATTCAGGATAGCTATTATGAGGGTTTTCGGGGTGTAAACGATAAAAAATGACGGTGTACCTAATATATCGTGATGAAATGTAGACTGATCGTTTGTGTCAGATCAATTATTCCTCTTAGCTCCCTGAACATTGGAACTGTGTGTCGATGGGATAATCGAGCTTCTTTTTAGACGAGCGGAAGAAGGTTTTCTTTTGAAGTAAAACGCTGTTGTTACCGCGAGAATTTAAACGAATTCTTTGAAATATAAAATGTCGTAAACGCGATTGAAGAACTGAAAAAATGTTCTTGATGTTTTTTAATCTAGTACCTATCATTAAATTTGGGAGATCAAGTTATCTTTACGTGTAACCGTGATCCATTTGATCTAGTTCCCCCTTTGCAGTCGCTTCATTGTAATTAACACTCTTTCTTATCTCGAACCCTCATGTCTGAGGATCGTGGTCAACATCATGTCTGCATCTGGATCGGATTATCTGCCTCCACCGGTTTCTGTCTAGCGGTTCTCTTCACGACTGCGCAGAATTTGGAGGACGACGAGTCTTTTAACTGATCGGTCCACCTTATTGGTGAACCGCCCCGCAATCTTCTGCCTTCTGGTGTTCGCAACCACAATCAGTTCAATCACAAACGAAAACATGAATGGGTCGACTCGACCGGAGAGATACCACGTCCTCACAGAAAACCGGAATGAAGCAGCATTGTGCTGTGTGTCGCTGCGTGAGTGAGGTTAGCGGAGGTCCAATCCGGGGGAAGGGAGGGTTTAAAGGTTGGCAGCGCACTTGTGACTCCACTGGTGTCACGGGTGTCCATGGGCAGCGGCAATCGCTTACCATCAGGTGATTCGTCTACTCGTCTGCCACCTATGACATAAAAAAAAAGTTTTTCTAGATTTCCTCCTCGCATTAACATATACCGCAAACCCTGAATCACAGTCTAAGCGTAATCCGAAGCTTTGGACTCAATCGGAAATTAAACACTGAGGGCTTTTTTCATAAACGTTCAATAAGCCTTTGTTAGCTAAAACGGTGTTATATTAGAGCAGTTTTGATGTTTGAAAAAACATTTTTTTTTAAAAAAGTATGTATACTGCTGTATAACAAACGTATTACAAATAAAGCAAACGTAACGAATATGACGAGTGTTTCTGAGAAAGTGACTCTTGCCATAGACAGATGGATGGAAATGTGGTCGTGTAGAACTAAAAATGGATGCATTAGTTTCATTCTGGTTATTATGTAACTATAATCACAGCATGTGTGAGATGTGTTCGTTAATGAAGATATCAAACGTTTCAAAGATTTCATAGATTACGGTATTTATAGGATTTCGGGCGGTATGGATATTTATAGAATTGATTCTGTGTTCGGGGAATCAAATAAGATTCCCAAAATCTCAAATATGTTACCGAACACGTAAGTTTAAACTTACGAAATGTTTTGCTTGCTTTTGGAGGACCCATCGTGTATTTTGCTTGCTATACATACTCTAGTTGGCGTTATACTCGTAATATTTATTGTAAATTTAGTCGAGCAACTCAACATGTGTGCTACCGTCGCATGCTCCGCATTAACTGGGTACATAAAATCAGTAAAGAGACTGTCCTCCAGCGCGCCAGCCAAACCCGGGAACTGATGCCGACCGTCATAAAGAGAAAGATTGAATACCTCGGCCACGTGTTGAGACGCGTTAGGTACAGTTTCTTCTTTAACTTATAATGATGGGCAAATATGATGGGAAGAGGCGTTCTGGACGTAGACAAAAATCGTGGTTGCGTAACACACGGGAGTGGACCGGGATTACCAGCATAGAAAACTTTTCCGTCTCGCAAAAGATAAAGAGAACTTCAAGAAACTGGCGGCTAACCTTCAAAACTGTACAGGCACCCGAAGAAGAAGAAGAACTCAACATAGTCTACATGTTGCCTACTTTAACCTTAAAATGATCTCTAGTCGAAAATCATAATCAGCGTCAGTGCTGTGTTTCGTCGAGTGAGTAAAGATACGTGCGATAGAAGTCCAACTGGACGTTGAGTGTCGAACGGTTGGAATCTCGCCACATAGTAAACTACAGCTCATTTGTGGTGAGAGTACCAACCGACTCCCTGGCGACCTTTATTAAGGAACAGTGGGTGTCCATGTGCGGCGGCAATCGCTTACCATCAGGTGCTCATCAGGTCTGCTCGTCTTCTATATAAAAAAATCAGAACTTCATCTCTAGGATTTGCCAAAAAGATATAGATAAAATACTCCCCGTATTTTAGGCGTCATGGATGGAACACTAAACGCTAAAATACTCTCGAAAAGTGGATATTGGTGTAGTGCAGGTGTCCATGGGCTGCGGTAATCGTTTCATCATCATTTCAGCCAATAGACGTCCACTGCTGGACATAGGCCTCCCTCAATGGTCTCCACACAGATCGGTCCTGCGCCGCCCGCATCCAATGGATTCCCGCGACCTTTACAAGATAGTCGGTCCACGTTGTGGGGGGCCTGCCACGGCTGCGACTTCCTGTAGGTGGCCTCTACTCGAGGAACTTTCCGCCCCAACGGCCGACTGTTCTCCTCGCTATGTGCCCCGCCCATTGCCACTTGAGGCATTCAATTTTTTGGGCTATGTCTGTGACCTTAGTTCTCCTGCGGATTTCACCATTTCTGATCACGCAAGGAGAATCCGAGCATTGCCCTCTCCATTGCTCTCTGAGTGACTTTGAGCCTCCTTTATCATTTACAACCAGGTGATCCGTTTACTCGTCTGCTACCTATCACATAAAAAGTAAAAATTATTAGGTAAATCTTTTCAACATAATAACTCAGTCGAAATGGAAATGGTTTCAGCTATTTCTCGGTTCCATAAACAAGTATAGCTTAAGAACACCGACCTACTGATTTTCAGTTCGGGCGAGCAATAATCGCCCCAGCTTTATCCCATCGCCCAGTGAATATCTCACGTAACCTCGTACATTCAAAAACACGTTTCTCTAAAAATTCCACTGGAGTCCCTTTTGATTTTCCCAGCCGTTCTACCAAGCCGCTCCAGCGCTGTCTAGCCCCTCTAATCAGTATGTGCGGCGCATTCATGAGTTATGACGCCCTACATTTGCGCAAGGACCATAAATTTCCCTGGTTCGATCTCCGTTCGATCGACGAATTTTGAATAATATTTTAAAATTGGAACACTGATTTTAAATAACATCATGTCGTGTCATCACTTCTTTGGGAGTGCATTGTTTAACCGGCTTTAATAAAAGGAGGTTCTAAATTCGGTTTCCAGGTGGTCCGGCTGCCTGGGAAATGAGGTAGTAAAAAGCGTGAAAAAATTTTTTTTCAACGTTTATAAACCAGGAACAAAATGGTATTAATAATAATATCCTCCAACCAATTGCGGCTAAAGCGGTCAATCTCAACGATCAGCCACTTATGCAGGATATATTATAGTGATCAAGTGTGTGAGCAAACACAAGTGCATTCTTTATTCCTTGCCCACATATTCCGATGGGATACCAGTGTGACACGACCGGAGAGCTTTCCGAGGCACGGGGGTACAAGACCGCCAACTTCCAGACTCCGGGCTGACACTGAGAATTTCGTGACATAAAAACTCGGGTTCAAATTTTAGTCCGACCCTTGGATTGAACCCGGGACCCCAAGCTTAACCGTCGCTTGAAAGTGCGACCCACTGCGCCAACGAAGCAGTCACTTTTTCAAGCGTACTGTTATAAAAAAAAATGACAACATCACATACATTGATCTGACTCCGAGATAGGTAGCTCAAGGTCCTGTGTTACGGATATCAGAATCAACAGCGGAATTACAAATATATACATATAATACTTTTCTTTTGTAAATACATACTTATAATACATACAAACACCCAGACCAATACAAACAGACATGTTCATACACACAAATGTGTGTACTGTGCGGGGATCGAACCCGCAATCCTGGGGCCAAAGGCAGCGTTCACTACCACAGTGGTAGTGAACGCTGCCTTTGGCCCCAGGATCGTCATGTTATAAAATGTTAGATATGTGAAGTGTTACAATATTCTTATTTTACCATTTTTAGTTGGTAGTTTTTGAATGGAACTCCTTTTTTTGTTGAACTTTTTTTCATGCAAATACTGATAAGGTAACATAAGCCGAACGAGATTCCACACTATACGTTCCCCACGTTTTTTACAATGCACGACGAAGTCTTAACTTAAAAATATCATTGTTTTAATACAATACGTTATACACTGTCGGCAAACCTTTAGGTTGATTTTACAGTACGATCACAGTTATTTGGCACGTGGCAAAAGTTAGAACTAATGCTGTTTTGACATTTTCGCAAAGTAAAACGTTAACAACGCCCTCTTGTCAATGTCACTGAAGTGCCATCTGATCATGTTCGGTCTATAGGTTGATTTAGACATTTTTTTTTAAATCAATATTTCACAACATCACATACATTGATTGATCTGACTCCGAGATAGGTTGCTTAAGCACCTGTGTTACGGATATCCGAACCAACAGCGGAATCACAAAAATAATATACATGTAATACTTTTTTTTCGTAAATTGATACTTATAATACATAGAAAACACCCAGATCAATACAAACAGACATGTTCATGCACACAAAATGTTTGTACTGTGTCACCAGAGGCAGCATTCACTACCACTGATCCAAACTGATCGTCAAAACTTTTGGACTGCAGTGTGGATTATGAGACATTCGCTTTTATCCTTTGTGTTCCACAGATACCTATATTTAAAAAATAATCACAAGATGATTTATTTATAATTCAAAGGTTTTTGTAATCAATGATTAAATCTCTAGCGAATCCTTTTCCTAAATACTAAATAAGGTCTTAAAGAATTAGAGTTGCTTAGTACCTGTGTCGCAAATTAATATAAATTACTTTTCGCATTGCCCGTTGTTTGGCGGTAGTACAATCATCTCGGATCCCGGAATCCCGGGACTTTTATGTTTTGACTTTATGATGTGTATATAATTGTAAAATCGGAACAATGGCTCGAGTATTTTTTTTTTTCATACTCGTAGATCTGTACAAACAGGTATCACAAATTACATAATTACCTGCTTTAAATTATAAGAATAAAAAATAATAATAAGAATAAAATATGTTTATTGTCTTAAATACATATGCATAACAAAACAAGTAGGTCTACAAGAAGCAAATGGACGTGGCTTAGCTTGGGCTGCCACAGAATGGTACATCCTGGCAGCGCTGGTTTTCAGCCAATCCAGCTTCTCTGAGGGTGGAAGGCGAGAAGGTGAATTTATGAGGGCTAAAAGTTAAAAACTATGATGATTCAAGATAAAAAGTAATATATTACTTACAAACTAAATAAAAAAATTACTAACAACTATCCGAAAACAGAGATAACGAAGGTAGGAAATTGGTGTTTCTGTGTGTGAGGGTAGAAGTGAGAATGTGTATATTTGTGTGATAGGAAGTGTGTGTGTGTGTGTGTGTGTGTGTGTGTGTGTGTGCGTTTATCACTACATCATTACTTAAATTATTACCTATGTATATATATAGGATATGAAAAGATTTTTTTAATATCCTAATGGGCAAAAAAAAATTTTTATTCATCTTTATTTTCTCTTATCTATATTTTCGTTTGCTGTAGTAGACACTCATAAATATCGAGCCTTCTTCTTAAGGCGACGGGTAGCGACACACTTCGTTTATAATTGTTAGCTACTAAACCGGATCTATTTTAAACAATTTCGGGGTTACAACCTCTCGGCAATCACTTATACTATTTATTAAGTAACCATGCACAAAATCAATTTTTCGCGTACAAAAATGTTGGGTCCGCATTTGTGCATGGTTATTTAATAAATGGTATAAGTGTTTGCCGATAAGTTGTAACCCCGAAATTGTTTAAAATAGATCCAGTTTAGTGGCTAAAAATTAAAATCGATTGGCGTCGCTAGTGTGTCCTACCCGTCACCTTAAGCACTCTCTTATATCGATCGGATCCTGGATCGGAAACCTGGACGTCGTACTCAATGCAAGAACGTTGACTAAATAACTTCCATATGCGCTGTCTTCGGAGTATCCTGGGCATATCTTGGAGAGACCATGTGACCATAACCGTGTTACATAAGCTACCCAGTATACCGCACTGTTAAAATAAAGAAGACTGCGTTGGTTGGGGCATTTGCACCGTATGGATCATGCTCGATGCGTGCCCTCATGGGGGAAATAGCTAACGCTAAAAGGCCTATGCTTAGATGGAAAGATTGCGTTAAGCGCGATATGCACGCCTTTGACATCCCATTGGCGGAGTAGGAGGAGCTCACTGCGGAACGTCTGTTCTCGAGAAGAACAGTGTCGGAGGGTTTGGCCAAGCATGACAAAGCCTAGCTAAATCAACTTGCGGCAAAGCGTGCTAATCGCCGTGCCTAAAACTGTAACAGCGCTCAACTAACCTGGTGCAAATGTGAATCTGAAGGTTTATTCTCAGCATAGGGCTTTGCAGCCATAAGCGCAGCTGTAAGTTTGCGAGATGCTGCTTAAACATCTGTCACAGATGAAAAGGCCTATGTAAGTAAACAATTCGGCTTAACTTTTTTCACTTCACTTTTTAGGCAAGTACCACTTGTATGAAATAGATCTGTCATCACTTGTGTGATATAGTTTCGTAGGCTACAAAAATCCCAGAACATTTATAGACATAGAAACATGAACTTACCTTTTTTGCTGATATCAATAGTATGGATCTCTAGCTCAATATATATTTTTTAATTTACTGTAAACATTTTTTTTTATATGTGAGGTGGCAGACGAGCAGACGGATCACCTGATGGTAAGCAATTCCGCCGCCCATAGACACCCGCAATACCAGTGGAGTCACAAGTGCGCTGCCAACCCAACTCCAATCATCTATTAATCATATTTTTTAGTCCCAGAAAACCTCCGGGATGAGAAATAAGGATCACCTCAAACAACCCTACTGTTAGCATTCCTGACCACGGACTTACCTGCCTTGCGAATCTTGAGCCCGTAAGCCCGTGAGATATATTTATTGCCGTACAAAGACTTTCGGTTGGTCAGTGAACGATATTTTAAAGATAGATTCTTTGTAATTGGTTTCTACTCGACTGTGAAAAATATATGTACATATCTGTGATTGTACTTCTTTTTATTTTATCTACGACAAGTGACCCCTTGAAATGATGAGATCCGCAGGAGAACTAAGGTCACAGACATAGCCCAAAGGATTGCATGCCTCAAATGGTAATGGGCAGGGCACATAGCGAGGAGAACAGACGGCCGTTGGGGCGGAAAGGTCCTCGAGTGGAGGCCACGTACAGGAAGTCGCAGCGTGGCAGGCCTCCTACAAGGTGGACCGACGATCTGGTGAAGATCGCGGGAATCCATTGGATGCGGGCAGCACAGGACCGATCTGTGTGGAGAACATTGGCAGAGGCCTATGTCCAGCAGTGGCTAAAATGATGATGATGATGATGAAGTGGTCCCTGGCAAACTACTTTAATTTTTTGCTATTATTTGATCAGCTGAACTGGCGACAGGTGACAGACCATATTGGCAAAATCTTGTGTCTGACTTTGGTTTGCTCAGCCAGCGTTGTAAGTTAATATTTAATCATTGTTATTTTGCTATTTAGGTTGGAAAGTAATACAAAGAATCTCTAAAAGATAAATCGTGCAGCTGTTCTTTTTAAGTTTTAGACGGATCATCTGGTGCCAAGCTATTGCCCTCGCTCATAAACACACTAGTGTGTGTCTATGTCACACCTCCTCCCCAACTTCAGTACCCTCACTAACTCGGCGAAACACAGCTCAGGTGCTAATTCGCGTCAGTTTTTTGTGAGGTTAGAGCTCGTGGTATCACTTCTTTGACACGGTCAAGTCACTGCTGTTAAGTTTCGTCTAATTTATTTATCATCATCAGTCTATCAGTCCACAAGTTCAAACAGTTCGTCACTTCGATTCTTGGCTACTTTATATCAGCTTCTAACTGTCCTTTTGCGCATCCTGGCTCTCCGACTGACCATTAGTGCTTTTACTGAGACGTGGTTTCCACCACAGAACTCTGTTGTGCGGCTAATTTGGTCAACCCACAACCAGTTCAGCTTGCTAATTCAGTTAAGTATTTGCCGACTTTATGGACCAGCCGTGTCGTCAATCCATGTTTTGGCTTAACAATGACATGACAAGACGTAGAGCGCATTTTTAACGTACATCTTTAGAGCCAACAACATCTTTAGAGTCACACGCGTACTTGTCTGAGGACCTAAAATGAATCCGGCGTTACAACCGAATGGAGTTCCCTCCCTTTCCAACGCACTGTGTCTCCTTAGTTTGTATCATCCTAATTCAGCCAATAGACGCTTACTGCTAGACATAGGTCTCCACCACACAGATCCGTGCATTCGCGCAAATTTTAGCAAATCCTGAACACCAATACAGACGCGTGCTATTCACACGAGGTTTAGCGTTGACCCTTATGCACTGTGAGATCGATGATGAAATTTCGCGATCTCGTATTTAGATACGTTGTATTTCTTAATATACAAATAACAATAACAGAATAACCAATAACAAATGAAGCTCCAGTACATAAACAGGAGCCTGGAGCGGAAGCAGCGATGTCACCTGCGAGCCATCTGCTTCCACGCAAGCTGATTCCGATTCCGCTCATGAATATTTCATATTTACAATCGAGGACAATGAAAGTGGAACGCTGTCAATTTCTCCGCACTCCGAAGTTGCTTGGCAATGGCGACAAACTGATCTATAAGGGTGCTTTGAGCAGACAGAGTGCGATGGATACGTGGAAAAACGCGTTAGAAACTCCCATATACTTTTTGTGGCAGATGAGCAGACGGATCACCTGATGATAAGCGATTGCCGGCGTCCATGGACACCCGTGACACAAGTGTAGTCACATATGCCCCTTTCCCTTGGATTGGGCCTCCGGTACCCTCACTAATGCAGCGAAACACAGCACAGTGCTGTTTCACTCCGATTTTCTGTGACGCCGTGGTTTCTCTCTGGTCGAACTGGCCCATTCATGCCGAAGCATGACTCTCCCACGGAAAAAAGTTACGTGGAGCCTTCACGTTCGTGACATAGCAGATAAATTGGAGGCCTGTTACCTACGCTGCGCGATGGTACGGTCATGTTGTGCGCAAACCTGAAAGCAATCGAAGCAACAAATTTCTGACCATGTCACCATGGATGGGTCTCAATAGAAGGGGTAGAATCAAAAAGGTTTTTCATAGCGTCTTAAGCGGTGACAGGTTATTAGCATAACCACATAGAAACTTTCTCATAGATCCTGAAAAAAAAAGCCAAATTAACTTTATTAAATAAATAAATATTTTACAACATCACATACATTGATCTGACTCCGAGATAGGTAGCTCAAGCACCTGTATTACGGATATCAGAATCAAAAGTGGGATTACAAATATATACATAGAATACTTTTCTTTTGTAAATACATACTTATAATACATAGCAAACACCCAGACCAATACGAACAAACATGTTCATGCACACAAATGTTTGTACTGTGCGGGGATCGAACCCGCAACCCTTGTATCAGAGGCAGCGTTCACTACCACTGTTCCAATCGGGTCGTCAATAGTATTAATGCAAAGTACATGTTAAATATTGAAAATAAATGTTTGCAGTTTCTGTGTGTGTGTTAATATTCTTATTGGAATTAATTAACTCGTAAGTTAAGTGTCAACGAAAATCAATCAACTCAAAGATAAATTTAGGCTGAAATATTTTTGTGGACAGACATTTTAAAACATGAAATAAAAAAATTGCGCTGACCCGATTTCATTGTCCGTCAGTGTATATTGTGCGGACTGAATGGCACAGGTCAAGCCAAAGTTTCGGAATCAAACGCGTTGGTTGCATGCATTATTGTGATGTATATACGAGATGTGACTAGAAGAACTGCAATACTGCTTTGTTCAGTATTCGTTATACGAATGTATGATTATATCGTGACGTCACAAAATGGGTCAGAAAGCTGATTAATACCAAAAATATATATTTTGGCTGACTCAATTCTTGAGAACTATGAACGGTCATTTTTACAATTATTATAAGAGAAGAATGTAAGAGAAACATTTGCTTAAAAGTTTATTCGGTCAATATA
Organism: Marasmia exigua; assembly: GCA_019059595.1. Classification (NCBI taxonomy): domain Eukaryota; kingdom Metazoa; phylum Arthropoda; class Insecta; order Lepidoptera; family Crambidae; genus Marasmia; species Marasmia exigua. The sequence continues at coordinate 15,043,510 of CM032465.1, read as the reverse complement.
GCACGTAGCTCATTGCGCGTAGTATAGATGAAACTGCAAATTAAGTGTTTTTACAGAAGCAGCAATCAAAGTTTTAGAATCTTAAACTATGATTGCTATTTTTAATGTGCTGTACTATTTAAAAACTCCCGTGTATTCATTTCTGAGCGTTATTTACTTTATAGCATTAAGTTCTGTACAATTTTGTACAATAAAGAGTATCTATCTAACAATTTGATCTAAAATTTATATTTTATGCTTGTAAAAGTATAGCTATTACAAACATCTAAAACTTCATTTGTAATACCTATAGACAACACACAGCTTTAATAAACAGAATGGTTACATTTTACATAACAAATATATTTGTGTATAATAATGTTTAATCATTTATCACATTCATTCAATGTAATAACTAAATAGGTATACTTAAGGTGACGGGTAGGGCACACGAGAGACGCCAATCGATTTTAATTTTCAGCTTCTAAACCGGATCTATTTTAAACAATTTCGGTTACAACCTCTCGGCAAACACTTATACTGCCTATGATTGCCTGGTGCATTCACCAGGCAATCATATCGATCTTAATTGTTAAATTATGATAAAAACTGGCAAACACCCAGTGGGACACGCAAGGTATATACGGATACACCAGGTCGAAAAAAGTCATGCCCACCCACAACGGCCGGATGTGACAGAATGGCCGAAAAAAGTCCGGAATGGAGAAGTCTCGTGTCGGAGGCCAAGATCCACTTCAGCCAGCGTAGTAAGTAAGTATGATGAAAAGATTTGAGATCCACTAGGTACTTTTTTTACTGCCAAGTTGGCGCACTTAAAAGCGGCGGCTGCGCTTGGGGTTGGCCGGGTTCGATCCCAGATCAGGCCAAAAATATATATCTGAATTTTCTGTTAAGAAATTCTTTGTGACAACCTGAAGTCTGAAAGTTGGCGGAACCCGCGCCTCGAAAAGCATGTTAAGCGGTTGGTCTTGCGTCTGATTCCTCTTCGGTCCGGTCACACTGGTATCCCATAGAAATATGAGGTCAAGGTCACTTGTGAATTATAATATGTCCTGCGCCGATGGTTGATCACTGATATTGACTTTCATACTCGTAACCGAAATATCGGTTTGGAGGACATTATAGGTATTACATATAGTATACTATGGAATACGAGGGACAGCTCTGAGCTGGTTTTCAAGTTACTTGTCGGGGAGAAGCCAATGTCTCAAAATCGGCCATCTCATGAGCGGTGAACAACCTATAAGTTTTGGTGTACCCCAGGGTAGCATTTTGGGACCAACTTTGTTTATATTATATATGAACGATATTTGTTCCGTCCCGCTACAGAATGCCGATATTTTTTGTTATGCTGACGATACAGCAATCGTTTTTTATGACAAGACTTGGGAGCTAGTTCGTCAAAGGACTGAGGAAGGTATGAAGATGATTACGCAGTGGTTGGGCAACAACATTTTAACTCTCAATACTGTCAAAACCAAGTACCTCTGTTTTCATAAGACTGCTGCCTCGTCACCTAAAACCAATCTTGACCTCGTGAAATTACACAGCTGTCGAAATGAAAATCAGAATCAGTGCAACTGCGATCATATTAAAAGGACTGAGTCTTTGAAATACCTTGGAGTCATAATGGACGAAAAATTATCTTTTAAGGAGCATATCTTGCAAACGGCTGGTCGTGTAAGGAAGATAATACACGTCATGAAAAATCTAAGGTATTCAACGGATGGGAAAACGCTCAGGACGGTCTACTTAGCGCTATGTCAGTCAGTTGTTAATTACTGTATTCTTGCCTGGGGGGGTGCGGCTCAATCATCTCTTATCTCCTTGGAGAGAGCGCAGAGAGCCGTTCTAAAGGTAGCCTTATTTAAATCTCGCTTATACTCGACTGCAGCTCTCTATAACGAAGCCGAAGTGCTTAGTGTTAGGAGATTGTTTCTGGTTAGGGCTGCAATTCATACCCATAAATTAGTTATTAATTCAAATGAATACGGGGAGCTACTTAAAAGGAGGGTTTTCAGAATACCTGTCCTTACCACAAAAACAACATTTTCCCATCGCTTTGGCCGTTTCCTTTTCCCCCGCTTATACAATAAACTAGTCAGGCTGTACAACTTCGAAACCCTGTCAGTTTTTCAAGCAAAACGTCTATTGACGAAAATATTGCTAAGGTGGAGTAACAGTGAAGTGGAAGACTTGCTGAAGCCAATACAATAATCTACTGTTATCACGGTATAATCATACAGTCACACACACACACACACACACACATATACACACACACATACACACACACACACATACACACACACACACACACACACACACACACACACACACACACACACACACACACACACACACACACACACACACACACACACACACACACAGCTACAAATAAGATGCCTATAATAAATTTTGTTCTTAGCATAAAAATTTAATTGAATTGAATATGAAATGTCTAAATTTAATAAAACTCAATTTGTATTTTTAAATAACTTAATAATATGAGTAATATTTTTGTTTTATCACAAAATGTTGGCTCTGTGCAATATGTACTCGTGCCTAAAATGTTAATATAGGAAATCGTTTACTGTTCCTCACAGGACAGGCCTAGCCTAGTGTGAGGACCAGCGAAAATGTACCGAAATGTGATTTTTTGATTAATAAATATTTTGATTTTTTTGATTTGATTTTTTTTGCAAACAGTCCTCCTTAAGGTCACGGGTGGCCATAACTAGGGACGCCAATCGATTTAAACTGATAGCTATCAATTACAGATTAGTAGCTACTAAACCGGATATCTTTTTAACAATTTTGAAGTTCGAGCCTCTCGGGAAGAATATATACTATTTATTTAATACTAATAATTTACTTTTTGATCTGTTTTTGTTTGCACTTGAACTTTGGATTAAAGCCATTGGTGACCGTTTTTGGCGGTAATTCATATTTCGAGTAGGAAATACCTAGACCGAAAAGTTAATTATAAGTATTGAATATGTTAATTATGAAGCTTGTGGTCCCCGGCAGAGTAGAATAGGCCACCCTCACTCTTACCGAGGTGTCGTAAAAGGCGACTAAGGTAAAGCCGCTGGCATGATCATCAGCACCCAGAGAAGGAAAAATCTGCATTTATATCAAAACCCTCGCCAACCCGTCTGGCAAGCGTGGTGAGTATGGCAATTACACCTCATGTGATTGAGGGAGGCCCGTGCCCCAGCAGTGGGGACTTAAATGGGCTGACGATGATGATGACGATGAAGTATTGAATAAATAGTGTAAGTTCTTTTCGAGATGCTCGAACTTCGACATTGTTAAAAAGATATCCGGTTTAGATGCTTCAAATCAAATGACGTTGCGAGTGTGCCCTACCCGTCACCTTAACTAAACCTAATCGTTTCAATACAAGACAAGAACCGAGCGGTGTTGAACGGCTGACTTCAGCTGAAGTCGAACAAATATTTGCACAGCATTTGAGATCAGATTATTCCGAGTAAACAAGCTGAATAAGTCAAAGGGTACGTCATTCCATGTATGACGAATGCTAATAATGCCACAGTCTAGTTGATTACGGTGAAGAGACTCCACGGTACTTTAGATATGCTCGCACTCGGTCTTCAAGTATTGTGACATCAATATTATCTATACATTTATTGTTTTTGTAAATAAATATAAAGATAAAGATAATTTTACTGGCCATAAAAACACAGTTCATACAGCAGTAGACAAATACATGGAAAACAAAAAACAACAAAATATGTTGGTTGGTTTATAGGACATGACATTTGTTTGTGGCCAACAGGGCGCAGCCTCATCATGCTGCAGTAGCACCAGCCAGTAATCACTGCAGCAATATGATTATAAGTAGGTATGTATTAACAGCTAACATGAACAGTACCTAATTTCACTTCATCTTGTTTCACATTCATGAAATGCAAAAAAACACTTGACTATGACTTTCACTTATTTAACCCAAAAAGTTCGTTTACTTAAACCCGACTGGGATACCAAATTAATCTTCAAAATGAAATTAAATCATGGTTACACGTTTCAGAAACTATCCACAATGTTCAGGTTTCCTCATGATGTTTTACCTCACTGCCGAGCTCATTTCTTCAATCATTATCATATGCACATAGATTTGAAAAATCCAGAAGTGCATGCTCCCCCGTATGGAAGGCATTCTTATCCACTGAGGTACTAATGCGCTGTGTGGTCCCCGGCAGAGTAGAATAGGCCACCCTCACTCTTACCGAGGTGTCGTAAAAGGCGACTAGAGTAAAGCTGCTGGCATGATCATCAGCACCCAGAGAAGGAAAACTCTGCATTTATTTATTTATTTATATATAATATATAAATATATATCAATATATATCAACTTTATATCAAAACCCTCGCCAACCCGATTGCCAAGCGTGGTGAGTATGGCAATTACCCCTCATGTGATTGAGAGAGGCCCGTGCCCTAGCAGTGGGGACTCAAATGGGCTGACGATGATGATGATGAGGTACTGATTCTCTATAGCGGTATATAGAAGAATTGAAGCTCATCGAAGTTGGGTTACATTTCTTTTTCACTGTTTGCGGTGGTGTGTGGAGGTGCTTTAAAAAACCTATGCCCAACTGTGGGCGACAGAATGCCGACGATGAAGAAGGCTTTTTCTTACGCTTGCGACGATTTTTATTTATTTACAAACTAGCGAGATTAATAAAGTGGCAGAGCACATAGTGAGGAGAACAGACGGCCGTTGGGGCGTAAGGTCCTCGAGTGGAAGTCGCAGACGTGGCAGGCCCCACACAAGGTAGACCGACGATCTGGTGAAGGTCGCGGATCATTGGATGAAGGCACGGTACAGGGCCAATCTGTGTGGAGAACATTGGGGAGGTCTGTCCAGCAGTGGAGGTCTATTGGCTGAAATGGTGATGACGATAAAGATTTAAAAAGTAGCAACTAAAATTTCAAATCTTGCTAGTGATGATCGTGACATGAATGGCTTTTGCTAAATATGCTTGATAAATCACAAATACTTTTTATTTTAAATGCATTGATATTTTTAAAATTATTTTCTTCGTTTCATTACAAGCAGTAAACATTTGTTTGTGGTATAAATAAATAATTATTTACACCTGTGTTACGGATAACAGAACCAACACCAGAGGTAGCATTCACTACATTCGCTATTCACTGATACAAACTGGTCGTCGGGTATCACTAAACCGTAAAGAAAGAAAGAAGCCCTTAAAGCGCTCGTGCGTATTTCATCAAAGCAGTGAGGCTTTCATCAATGGAACTAGTTCTTCACTGCTTTTTTCTTTACTTTGCCAAAGGCCCCTAGCAAAACCGAATATGAACCTACTGCGCATCCAACTCGATCAAACAGCGATTGTGTATTAAGCTTTCAGTAATGTTGTTCCTAAGGGCTTACAACGAAACTGTCCTGTAACGAACGAGAATATATCTGTCTCGTGCAAACAAAAAACATGCCTAGTGCGCGTGACAGGGATAGAAATTAACATTAGGTCGTGAATTCTATTTCGATATAGACCCTCTAATTTCATGTCAGGATGGGCTCGTTAGTATTGTGAACATCTGATTTACTACTACTTCTCTATAATGATGTTATTGATTTGATGACGCATTGTTGCGCAGTGGTTTGTGCGCCGGTTGAGACGCAAGGGTCGCGGGTTCAATTCCCACACCCATGATGTTGATGAAGCAAATATTTGTGTTGGGTCTGTGTGTTTGTTGTACCTTCGTTGTTCCTGTTTGGAAAATCTCCATTTTTTATTATTTTATTTATATTCGTTTAATAAAATGAATATTAAAACTTTTAACATGAAAAGAGTGCACCAAGTTTTTGAAAATACAATCCTTAAGAGGGTAGAAAAGGGGTTTTATTATCAAACCCCTACCCCTAGATAACAAAATTTGGTAGCGTACTAAAATCGTCTTCGTCGTAGTTTTATTAGGGTAGGTTGTTTTCTATGTATTATAAGTATGTATTTACAAAAGAAAAGTATTATATGTATATATTTGTAATCCCACGGTTGATTCTGATATCCGTAACACAGGTTGTTGAGCTAGATAGGTAGCTCAAGCACCTGTGTTACGGATATCATACTTATAATACATAGAAAACACCCAGACCAATACAAACAGACATGTTCATGCACACAAATGTTTGTACTGTGCGGGGATCGAACCCGCAACCCTTATGGCAGTGAACGCTACCACGGGTTGTCAGTATATTTATAAGTTTGTAGTTAGTAACTAACTATGTGCTTATGTAATATTTTTATGCTACTAACTTACATTATTTAGTTCTAAATATACACAGTGTTAGTTCAAAATAAGTGTTGTGTTTGTCTCGCCTATCCTCATCTAGGAATTTATGTTTGAAATTATTGTTACATGTTTCTTTGTTCCTGTCGCGAAATAGCGTTCCTAACCACTGGTTCACACCCCGTTCGCGCTACACACTCGGCGCGCGGTCTGCCATCACTAAGGCTATCACTGTATTATATGTATATAAAAAATGCTACTGCTTTTTTGTATCCTCGTTCTTTTTGTGTTTTCTTTTTGTTATCTTAGAAATTTTTACATTCTTTGTTATCTGTCACATTCAAAATTGATTTCGCCAGTCACTCAAGGTACAAACTGAAAACCAGCGCGGCAGCGGTTGCAAGCCGCTACAGCAAATGCTGAGCTTAGACCTTGTTGTCCACTTCAGTTTTATAAAATAACTTATTTTATTTGTCTTTGTTCAGTATTTTTTCCTATGTAATACAGTGCAATCTCCTTATGCTTATGTTATGGTTCCTGTCTATGTAAATCTTTTATGTGGTAAATAAATGTTTACTTACTTACTTAACTGCATTGTTAAAGTAAAAGTAGCTTTTTGAATAAAAGCACAACCGCAAAGTTATAAAGATTGGGATGAAGAAGTACCCTATGGTGGCTTATCTTTGTAAACCATGTCTCGGGAGATATGCTCACTGAAAACTATCGTTTCGAAGACCAAAACCGCAATTGATCACCATGGGTGCCATTCTCTGGGTCGTATCCAACTTGACTGATACTATCGGAGTCTTTGAGAACAAACTCCCGCGTAAATAAATTATACAAACATTCCTAACGCAATTGCTTAGATCTATTTTTAAAACTGTATTCGAGGACTCCTATCTGAAGTCAAAAATATTTAAGTAAGAACACTACGCTTTCACAATATAGACCAGTCGCGCTGAAGAACCATAGAACGGAAGCCGTAGAAAACCTCACCACAGAATGAGTGAATAGGTGGACTAATGACAGTTGCTGAAAGAAAAAGACATGTTGCCCCGACCCCAGATAATCTGAGAATAGGGCAGGAGGGCGATTACGAGTTAGGCCCTTAACCATCATGGATGGCAGGGTCCATGCCAGACTTTGTGGCTCCTCCCGACTTCGAGTGAGGGAGAGCCGCAAGCCTTGCTGCTGCTGTTTTAGTGGGTACACTAGATTGAGCAAATAAAAAAAGGTATGTCACTGCAATGACAAACCTGAGCATCACTATTGGAGAGTTCCCACATAATCTAGTTGCAGGCGTCCATAGGCTGAAGTAGTCGCATATCATCACGCGAGCCACACGTTTACCGATGTGGTATAAAAAAAGTCCAACATTTTCCCGTTGGTTGAATGGTCGGCCCATTGCTCCCTGAGTCAGCATTTTCCCCTGCACCATGCGTCAAATTTCTTCCGAAATAAAAACAGGTAAACAGCATCCGTAGAATCCCAGCCGGGCCGTGGCGTCACGCTACATTACCCCTTGCGCGCCGCCGCCCCGCCGCCCCACCGCGTCACACTGCAATGAGCGCATTGTACAGCGCACACAAAGCCCCAGTAATGGATTACTGTGTACTCTGTGGATACTGCTAATGGCAACGCCGATAGAAAGGAATCCTTGAACGTTCTTAAGGTGGATTCCGTTTTGATCCGACTCGTTTATCGGGAGTCCGTTGGATTGGTACGTTACATTACTACGCGGATACCCCGTGCGTAACATTAATTGCTGATAAAAAAGTTTCAAATGCAAACTAAGCTAGGCAACGAATGAAATCCTTAAAACACATTTTTTTACGATTTAACCTTCTTTTTTTACTGATGTGTTTGCTCTTGGCTTCACACTGAACTCTAGAGTTGAGAAGAAACCTAAGATGGAGCGAGCTTACCCTAAAGTAGCCTATTCACTCTAGCTTCAAAAATATTGGGGTTGTAATCGCTGGGAGTAAGAGTGAGGGTGGCCTATTCTACCCTGCCGTGTGGTCCCCGGCAGAGTAGAATAGGCCACCCTCACTCTTACCGAAGTGTCGTAAAAGGCGACTAAGGTTAAGCTGCTGGCATGATCATCAGCACCCAGAGAAGGAAAACTCTGCATTTATATCAAAACCCTCGCCAACCCGTCTGCCAAGCGTGGTGAGCATGGCAATTACCCCTCATGTGATTGAGGGAGGCCCGTGCCCCAGCAGTGGGGACTTAAATGGGCTGATGATGATGATGATGAATCGCTGTGAAAAACAGACGCTGGCAGAGTGTTCCACTCCTTGGCAGTGCGCATCAAGATGGAGGAAAAGCGCTTTGTACGCAGTCGAGGAATATTCAAGAAGGGATGATATTCCCCTGCACACCTGCTCTCTCGATGGTAAAAAGGGAATAGCGGAATGAGTTCATTCAGCTTAACAGAACTCTCTCCAAAGTACAGCCTACAAAAAACAGACAGGCAAGCTATTTTGCGTCGACGGGCTAGACTATGAAGATTAGTTTTTACTAGCTCCTCGTCACCAATCAGTTTCCAGAACTTACGGATCTTTCCTTTGAACGGTCCACGTTTTTATCCACCGTGAAAATAGTAAATCATTCTAGATTAATTACGTAGGTACCTACTTTGTTTTTAACTCGTTAAAATATTTCGAATTGAAGGCTTTATACATCTTTTTATTAGTCGAAACTTAAAACCCATTAACGCTTTATTTACTTAAAAGCAATTCAGTCTTTGCTTAAAGATTCGAGATATTATTTGAGTGGGTAAATTAGTTAAATTTCTTCCCGTCGTTTACAACCACTTCAGTTTTATTTTAGAACAAAATAATTTAGAAGTATTTTAAATAAGTCATAGTACAAGATCAGGTTAACAAGTTTTAAAGCGGCCCAACAAAAACAACAAAAAAATGTAAAGGGTTTTAAAAAATATATTTAATCATAATTAACTCTCAACCCTCGATTTTCGCTCGAGCCAAATTAATAGATAGGGCCCATAATTATCTAATCCCAACTCTGTAGCATCAAAGGCAAAACGTCTTTGTTGGCAACTTTTCGATAACTTTTAATGTAAATTACGTTACGAAAATATGGTAATTATTAGGATGGGAAAATGGTTCTGCGCGGGATCGGAGTAGATACGACGTAGCATTGGGAAACGTTACATAACATAACTAAACGTATCTAGCAGTTGAAATTTAAACTGCTTAAATTGTGTAATATCTGGTATATTTTAGTGTAATTTGGTTTTTGATATTTGTAAAGCGTCAAAAAATGATTTTAATTGAGAATCATTGAATTTTATCACTTTTAACACTGCTATAATTGTGTCGTATAACTTGTCACCTGGACAACTTGCAATATAGACGTTAAACCTGATTAAGTTTAAAAAAAATACTTGTCTTGCTGTTACGAGATACTTGCTGATGAGGATCGGAGGATACATAGAACTCTTCTGCGGCATACCCAAAAGTCTTGCCCGTCTGACACTGGAAAGAATCTATACACACAAAACCAGCGAATCATGGCTAAAATTGCCGGGATTAACCTATTCCAAGCTACTCATAAAGCCCTTTGACCGCAGATCCTCCGCTGCGCTTCTTGGGCAAAGTAGAAACAACATACGCATCCTAGTAAGAGCTTTAACCGGTCACTGTTGCCTCAATAAGCACATGGCCACTATAGGACTGAGTGACACTAGAATTTATTTTTGTATTTCCGCTGTTGATTCTGATATCCGTTACGCAGGTGCTTGAGCTTCCTATCTCGGAGTCAAATCAATGCATGTGATGTTTATAAATGTGCATGTTCTCAGAAATACAAGATTTAATTTACCACCTACAAATTTTCAAAGAAGAAGTAAATACGCCGATTACATTGAAGCTTTGATGTTTTCATTTCATTAATTATAATTCTTTTCTTGTTTCTGGTAGCCGGGAAATCGGAAACGTATTTACTTGTTTGTTTTTTAATTTCAACTGAATTAGGTTCCTACATTTTTATTCAATAATTTCGAATAAATCAATCAACGTCTCACGAAATCGAAAACATTATTTATTTTGGTTCATAATGAAAATTAGCTTCTTTGAATTTTCTTGGAACGCTTAGGTGGATTACGATCAAACTTAAATTTTGTGCTATGCTCTATGACTTACTATGATGTTTTTGCAGTGATGGATGGGTGGTCAGACGATCAGATGGATCACCTTATTTTTTATTTTATATGAGAGGTGGCAGACGAGCAGATGGATCACCTGATGGTAAGCAATTCCGCTGCCCATGGACACCCGCAACACCAGTGGAGTCACAAGTGCGCTGCCAACCTTTTCCCCTTCCCCCCCCCATTGGACCTCCGGTAACCTCACTCACACGGCGGCCTTATGGTAAGCGATTGCCGCCGCTCATAGCTGGCAACACCAGTGGAGTCGCAATGAGCAGTTTTCCAGTAGGTATTTATATATTTCCCAGTGATTCGCTAGATGGCGCAACTAGTCCCTGTAAATGTTAGGTGTGGTATGATATTTCATGTGGACTCTAATTTATGGGAACATTGTTTTAGGTTTTTTACATTAACTATCTTAATACTTCGCAGTTAATACGTATATAGTGCTATGTACATTTAAATGACAGAGAGTGATTCAAAACGAAACTTTTCATAAACAAGTAAAATATTTATATTACTTGTTTACTTTTATATCTTTTTTCTTATGGGTAAAATAAATTTAAATACGACAGGACCGTAAATATCATGATGATGGTTGGTTTATCAAATATTTTCTATCTTTCAAAGACAAGAAAGGAACTTTTAATTGATAGTGAGAGTAGCGTCATCTGGTGTTGCTTATAGAAACCACCCGAAAATACCTACTGGAAAACTGCTCATTGTACTGAAAACCTTTTAACCCCCCATCACACTACCACTAGTGGTATCTTTTAGAACTGTATTTTTAAATGCAATACCCTTAGGCTTAAACGGGTCCTCAATCATAAACGTATGTTAAACAATCGGGTCCTTAATAATTCTCCTATCATCTCTCTCTCTCTCTGTGTGATCCATGTACGGTGTACATGACTGTGTCCTCTAAAAATAAAATCTCTTGCAATCCTTATCGGCGTTTCTATTTCTGTCCACAAATCCTTCAGTATCATTCTGTAATCTCTGGATTAGGTTAATTGATCTGCCCAGAAGACATGGCCCGTACACGACATCACAGTAGTTCAGTTTGGACATGAATAGGGATTCACAAAGTAATTTCCTAAGTTTCTCGCACAGATATGGTCTAATTTTGTAGAGTAATTTTAAACGGTACAAGCAGTTCCTTGAGCACTCTGCAATGTGTCTTTCGAAGTTCAAGTGGGTATCCATGAACGGTTGACCTCGCGTGGAGCTGACTTCTGTTCGTTCCACAATCCTTCAGTATCAATCACTCCGAACACATGCCGAAGCGTGGCTTTCCCGTGAACAAAACAAAGGGTTGAAATGACATATTGTCAAGACCCGACACGTAGTACATCATAGCAAATTCTCTATTGAGGTCGTCTATTATAGTACCTAAACCTTCTGAAACAGTACAGTTCGCGCAATACAGCTCCACGATCTATCACCGGTTTGAATGCGCGTTCCAATCTCGGCGCAAACGCGACTGAATAGGTTATGTCCAATTAACCCCGTGACGTATGGGGCGGTATCACTCATCGCGCGATATTACAGCCTTAGCTATTAATTACTGCTCGTGGGTGAATTAAGCCGATTACGCAGGCTGGTTCGCGTGATTTGTTGCTTTGAGTTTCATGTTCTGATTTTCGGAAAGGAATTTAATTGAACTTGAATTCATTTGCCGTAATGGTTACTTTACAAGGTTCAAACTAAAAACATTTTTGCTGGAGCTTTAGGTCACTTGACTGTATTGACCGGATAGATACCTACTTTAATACTCAATATTCAATACTCAAATATTTGATAACCCGTTTGGAACAATGGTAGTAAACGCTGCCTTTGGTCCAAGGGTTGCGGGTTCGATCCCCGCACAGAACTAACATTTGTGTGCATGAGTTTGTATTGGTCTGGGTGTTTCCTATGTATAAAAAAAAGTATTATATGTATGTTTTTATAATCCCACTGTTGATTCTAAAATCCGTAACACAGGTGCTTGAGCTACCTATCTCGGAGTCAGATCAATGACGTATGTGATGTTGTGAAATATTTATTTATTATTTTATATTCATTTGCATAATTGAAGGTTTTACAATACATTTTTTTTCTTTGTGCTAATTATGAATGTTTGGATCAAAGAAAATCGGTATGCTTAAGAAGAACAGCAGTGCAATATCAAGTAGCTTAAACATAATAATTATGCATCTTAGACTCGTGCGTTAGTTATGCTGAAATTGATAAATTAAAAATGAAATAAAATTGTTAATTTTAGCTATGATAACCTCCGGGTGCTTCGATTTAGTTACACGACCATTTTGGTAACCAGGCGCCACTATGCGCTATACAATTTCACAATTTATCACCAGTTTGAACGTGCGTTCAAATCTCGGCGCAAACGCGACTGAGTAGGTTATGTCCAATTAACCCCGTGACGTATGGGGCGGTATCACTCATCGCGCGATATTACAGCCTTAGCTATTAATTATATATTTTAGTGTAATTTGGTTTTTGATGTTTGTAAAGCGTCAAAAAGCGATTTTAATTGAGAATCATTGAATTTTATCACTTTTAACACTGCTATAATTGTGTCGTATAACTTGTCACCTGGAAAACTTGCAATATAGACGTTAAACCTGATTAAGTTTAAAAAAAATACTTGTCTTGCTATTACGAGATACTTGCTGATGAGGATCGGAGGATACATAAAACTCTTCTGCGGCATACCCAAAAGTCTTGCCCGTCTGATACTGGAAAGAGTCTATACACACAAAACAAGCGAATCATGGCTAAAATTGCCGGCATTAACCCATTCCAAGCTACTCATAAAGCCCTTTGACCGCAGATCCTCCGCTGCGCTTCTTGGGCAAAGTAGAAACAACATACGCATCCTAGTAAGAGCTTTAACCGGTCACTGTTGCCTCAATAAGCACATGGCCACTATAGGACTGAGTGACACTAGAATTTATTTTTGTATTTCCGCTGTTGATTCTGATATCCGTTACGCAGGTGCTTGAGCTTCCTATCTCGGAGTCAAATCTATGCATGTGATGTTTATAAATGTGCATGTTCTCAGAAATACAAGATTTAATTTACCACCTACAAATTTTCAAAGAAGAAGTAAATACGCCGATTACATTGAAGCTTTGATGTTTTCATTTCATTAATTATAATTCTTTTCTTGTTTCTGGTAGCCGGGAAATCGGAAACGTATTTACTTGTTTGTTTTTTAATTTCAACTGAATTAGGTTCCTACATTTTTATTCAATAATTTCGAATAAATCAATCAACGTCTCACGAAATCGAAAACATTATTTATTTTGGTTCATAATGAAAATTAGCTTCTTTGAATTTTCTTGGAACGCTTAGGTGGATTACGATCAAACTTAAATTTTGTGCTATGCTCTATGACTTACTATGATGTTTTTGCAGTGATGGATGGGTGGTCAGACGATCAGATGGATCACCTTATTTTTTTTTATATGAGAGGTGGCAGACGAGCAGATGGATCACCTGATGGTAAGCAATTCCGCCGCCCATGGACACCCGCAACACCAGTGGAGTCACAAGTGCGCTGCCAACCTTTTCCCCTTCCCCCCCATTGGACCTCCGGTAACCTCACTCACACGGCGGCCTTATGGTAAGCGATTGCCGCCGCTCATAGCTGGCAACACCAGTGGAGTCGCAATGAGCAGTTTTCCAGTAGGTATTTATATATTTCCCAGTGATTCGCTAGATGGCGCAACTAGTCCCTGTAAATGTTAGGTGTGGTATGATATTTCATGTGGACTCTAATTTATGGGAACATTGTTTTAGGTTTTTTACATTAACTATCTTAATACTTCGCAGTTAATACGTATATAGTGCTATGTACATTTAAATGACAGAGAGTGATTCAAAACGAAACTTTTCATAAACAAGTAAAATATTTATATTACTTGTTTACTTTTATATCTTTTTTCTTATGGGTAAAATAAATTTAAATACGACAGGACCGTAAATATCATGATGATGGTTGGTTTATCAAACATTTTCTATCTTTCAAAGACAAGAAAGGAACTTTTAATTGATAGTGAGAGTAGCGTCATCTGGTGTTGCTTATAGAAACCACCCGAAAATACCTACTGGAAAACTGCTCATTGTACTGAAAACCTTTTAACCCCCCAACAGACTACCACTAGTGGTATCTTTTAGAACTGTATTTTTAAATGCAATATTAGGCTTAAACGGGTCCTCAATCATAAACGTATGTTAAACAATCGGGTCCTTAATAATTCTCCTATCATCTCTCTCTCTCTCTCTCTCTCTGTGTGATCCATGTACGGTATACATGACTGTGCCTCTAAAAATAAAATCTCTTGCAATCCTTATCGGCGTTTCTATTTCTGTCCACAATCCTTCAGTATCATTCTGTAATCTCTGGATTAGGTTAATTGATCTGCCCAGAAGACATGGCCCGTACACGACATCACAGTAGTTCAGTTTGGACATGAATAGGGACTCACAAAGTAATTTCCTAAGTTTCTCGCACAGATATGGTCTAATTTTGTAGAGTAATTTTAAACGGTACAAGCAGTTTCCTGAGCACTCTGGCAATGTGTCTTTCGAAGTTCCAAGTGGGTATCCATGGAACGTTGACCTCGCGTGGAGCTGACTTCTGGTTGGTCCCCATCCTTCAGTATCAATCACTCCGAACAATCGGAGCCGTGCTTTCCATGACAACACAAATGTTGAAATACAATATTGGTCCAGACCCGACACGTATACATCATGCAAATTCTCCTATTGTGGTCGTCTATTATGTACCTAACACCTTCTGAAACAGTACAGTTCGCGCATACAGCCCAGCGATCTATCCCGGTTTGAATGCCCGTCCAATCTCGGCGCAAAAACCGGACCTGAATAGGTTATGCAATTAACCCCGTGACGTCTTTGGCGTTATCACTCATCGCGCGAGTATTACGCCTTATCTATTATTACTGCTCGTGGGTGACTTAAGCCGATTACGCAGCTGGTTCGCGTGATTTGTGCTTTTAGTTTTTCATGTTCTGATTTTCGAAGGAATTTTAATGAACTTGAATTCATTTGCCGTAATGGTTACTTTACAAGGTTCAAACTAAAAAACATTTTTGCTGGAGCTTTAGGTCACTTGACTATATTGACCGGCTAGATACCTACTTTAATACTCAATATTCAATACTCAAATATTTTGATAACCCGTTTGGAACAATGGTAGTAAACGCTGCCTTTGGTCCAAGGGTTGCGGGTTTCGATCCCCGCACAGAACTAACATTTGTGTGCATGAGTTTGTATTGGTCTGGTGTTTCTATGTATAAAAAAAAGTATTATATGTATGTTTTTATAATCCCACTGTTGATTCTAAAATCCGTAACACAGGTGCTTGAGCTACCTATCTCGGAGTCAGATCAATGACGTATGTGATGTTTGTGAATATTTATTTTATTATTTATATTCATTTGCATAATTGAAGTTTTACAATACATTTTTTTTCTTTGTGCTAATTATGAATGTTTGGATCAAGAGAAAATCGGTATGCTTAAGAGAGAACAGCAATTGCAAGATCAAGTATCTTAAAACGTAATAATTATGCATCCTGCACTCGTGCGTTAGTTATGCTGAAATTGATAAATTAAAAAATTTAAATAAAATTGATAATTTTAGCTAATGTAACCTCCGTGTGCTTCGATTTAGTTACACGACCATTTTGGTAACCAGGCGCCATTATGCGCTATACAATTTCACAATTTATCACCAGTTTGAACGTGCGTTCAAAATCTCGGCGCAAACGCGACTGAGTAGGTTATGTCCAATTAACCCCGGTGACGTATGGGGCGGTATCACTCATCGCGCGATATTACAGCCTTAGCTATTAATTACTGCTCGTGGGTGAATTAAGCCGATTACGCAGGCTGGTTCGCGTGATTTGTTGCTTTCAGTTTCATGTTCTGATTTTCGGAAAGGAATTTAATTGAACTTGAATTCATTTGCCGTAATGGTTACTTTACAAGGTTCAAACTAAAAACATTTTTGCTGGAGCTTTAGGTCACTTGACTATATTGACCGGCTTGATACCTATTTTAATACTCGATCTCAATACTCAATACTCAAATATTTTTTGGAACAGTTGTAGTGAACGCTGCCTTTGGTCCAAGGGTTGCGGGTTCGATCCCCGCACAGTACTAACATTTGTGTGAATGAACGTGTCTGTTTGTATTGGTCTGGGTGTTTCCTATGTATTATAAGTACGTATTTACAAAGAAAAGTATTATATGTATATATTTGTAATCCCACTGTTGATTCTGATATCCGTAACACAGGTGCTTGAGCTACCTATCTCGGAGTCAGATCAATGTTTGTGATGTTGTAAAATATTAATTTATTATTTTATATTTTTTTGCATAATTGAAGGTTTCACAATACATTTTTTTTTTCTTTGTGCTAATTATGAATGTTTGGATCAAAGAAAATCGGTATGCTCAAGAAGAACAGCAATGCAATATCAAGTATCTTAAACGTAATAATTATGCATCCTGCACTCGTGCGTTAGTTATGCTGAAATTGATAAATTAAAAATTAAATAAAATTGATAATTTTAGCTATGATAACCTCCGGGTGCTTCGATTTAGTTACACGACCATTTTGGTAACCAGGCGCCATTATGCGCTATACAATTTCACAATTTATCACCAGTTTGAACGTGCGTTCAAATCTCGGCGCAAACGCGACTGAGTAGGTTATGTCCAATTAACCCCGTGACGTATGGGGCGGTATCACTCATCGCGCGATATTACAGCCTTAGCTATTAATTAATGCTCGATTACGCAGGCTGGTTTGCGTGATTTGCGGCCGTTGGATCTGTTTTGATTTCAGCTTCGGTTTTCGAGAAGTTTAAGCGACACGGCGGTCGAATATAATTTAAATAGCTATAAAATATTTTCCTGTGAATAAAGATAAAAGTGCGTACCTGGCACATCCTAATCTACGAAGGCCTTAGTCTTTTTAAAGATACCGCTGAAAAGATGAAATCGATAAAAAATTGCGCAGACTCTTGACAAATGACTGGCAAGAGATAGCGCAAGACCGACCGAGATGGCAACTCTTACTATCGGAGACCGAGACTCACTACAGATCATTGCGCCAACCTAGTTAATTAATGGACATAGGCCTTCCCTGGTGTTTTCCACAGATAGGCCTTCCCTGATGTTTTCCACAGATGGGTCCGATTCCGATGACTTTCACCAAATCGTCAGTCCACCTTGTAGGGGGCCTTATTTATGTGATAAGTGGCAGATGAGCAGACGAATCACCTGATGGTAAGCAATTGCCGCCACTCATTGGGCCTGCTACACATGCAACTTCCTGTACGCGACCTCCACTCGAGCACCTAATTAGTTAAGCAAGTAAAAATATTTGTTTAAGTAATTTATACCTAAGAATGATGTAGCTGAACAAATCTTAATGAAGACCTTTCTAATATTTACTGTAAACCGCAACGAGTAGAGAAACACATCGCGCAAGTCGCATCAGAATATGAATTGTTCGTTAAGGTGACGGGTAGGGCACACTAGCGATGCCGCGATCGATTTTAATTTTTAGCTACTAAACCGGATCTATTTTAAACAATTTCGGGTTTACAATCTCTCGGCAAACACCTATACTATTTATTGAATACTTATAGTTAACTGTTTAGTCTGCTTTTGCACTCGATATTTGGATTACCGCCAAAGCTTTTGGAGTGAATCAATTCTTCGCGTACAAAAACGGGCCCAACATTTTAGCATAGTTATTTAATAAATAGTATTAGCAACTAAACCAACAATTTCGCCGCCTCTTGGAAAACACTTACACTATTTATTTAATACTTAAACTTAACTTTTTGGTCTGCTTTTGTACTCGAAATTAAAACACATTAAAAAGTAGTGCACGGTAATCCAAATATCGAGTGCAAAAGCAGACCAAACAGTTAACTATAAGTATTCAATAAAAAATAAAATCAATTGGCGTCGCTAGTGTGCCCTAGCCGTCACCTTAACCACGACCACTCTGTTAAGAGTGAATGTCTGAGGAGGAGGACCAAATTCTGAATTTATTATAAATTTAATGAAGATTAATAATAATAATTCTCACAACATCTCATACGTTGACCTGATTCCGTACTAAGTAGCTTAAGTACTTGTGTTACAGATATCAGACAACTGAGGAACACAAATATATACTTAAATACATATATTACACCCAGACACTGAATAAACACAAGTGTTCATCGCACGAATGTTTGTCCAGGGTGGGGATCGAACCCACGACCTTTGGCGTAAGAGGATTTCATTAGAAACCTTGTTAGGTTTTGTTCTTGCAGTTGTGTTCAACAGCAAGAATGATCAATGATTACCTTCACAGACAGATGCATAAAATGAAAATTTAGAACTAGGAAAATGCAACACGAACAAATCAAAACGCACCAGTTACATTAGAAATGGATTACCGAACGTTCCAGCTCGAAATACCTCTCCGATTTTCGTAGGAATCATGTTTGTCGTCTGCTACAATGCTGCCGATTGATATGCAGCGAACGTAACTACATGATTACCAAACGTACCTATTTACGTTCTAGTGCAAACTGGGGTTACTATTGTGGATTTCAATTCATATTGACAAACGAATAAGGATGGTATCGGAGTAAGGAGATAGATCCTCCAACCGATTATGGCAACGCCGGCCAATCTCAACGATCAGCCACGTACGCAGGATAAATTATAGTGCTTAAGTGTGTGCGAGGCCGTGTGGTGCCCGGCAGAGTAGAATAGGCCACCCTCACTCTTACCGAGGTGTCGTAAAAGGCGACTAAGGTAAAGCTGCTGGCATGATCATCAGCCCCAGAGAAGGAAAACTCTGCATTTATATCAAAACCCTCGCCAACCCGTCTGCCAAGCGTGGTGAGTATGGCAATTACCCCTCATGTCATTGAGGGAGGCCCGTGCCCCAGCAGTGGGGACTTTAATGGGCTGACGATGACGATGATGAAGTGTGTGCGCAAACACAAGTGCACGCTCTATTCCTAACCGTGGGAGAGCCACGCTTCGGCGTGAATGAGCCGGCTCGACCGGAGTGATACCACGGACTCACAGAAAACTGGCGTGAAAAGCAGTATTGTGCTGTGTTTAGCTGCGTGAGTGAGGGTACCGGCGGCCCAATCCAGGGGAAAGGTTGGCAGCACACTGGTGTCGCGGGTGTCTATCCATCAGGTGATCCGTCTGCTCGTCTGCCTACCTATCACAAAAAAAACCCTTAACCTCATATTCCGATGGGACACTACTGTGACACGACCGGAGTGGGTTCGGGCGCAGGACCTAAAGCTTAACGCCCTCACTTCGTTTTGGGACATTAGTTTCACTTTTTACCAATAGATGGCGCTAGGTGACGATTACATCGCGCAAACTTTTCGTGTATTCGTATTACCTAAGGCGCAGTCCAAACACAAGAGGCGTAGAAGCGCGGTGAAAGCACGGGCTAGGCGTGGACGTGGCACGGGTGCGTCGCCGGTGCAATAACGGGCGCGGTAAGGGTGCCGGTAAGGCGAGGCACGGTGAGGCACGGTCGAACACAGTGGCATGTTTTTGGGGCAGTATTATATGTATTAGACTTGAAGATTGTTCCATATTTCCTATATTAAAAACTACTGCGCTGACGAGGCCCTCGCCCGCATCCCGCCTCCTCAGTCAGTATATCATAGGCGCGACGCCCACACGAGAGTCGAGTCGAGGCGAGAGTGCGTCGAGGCATGGATCGGCGTAGTCGCAGTGTGTAGAATCGAGTTGCCGGCGGCTATGCTTCTTTCTCATTTTCTCCACATTGCGCCCCCGACTCGACTCCCCGCGCCCCGACGTGCCTCAACGTGACTCCGCACTGCGACTCAAGTATGTAAGCGCACTGTGATTAATTTTTTAAGGAAAACTGGAAGCGGCGTGCTGCTTATGCACCCGCGCCTCGACTCGACTCTCGTGTGGGCGTCGCGCCTTACGTCTCACCGCTTCTATACATTTTAAATGAGATATCATTGAACCGCGCCTGTTCCTCACCTCCGCCTCCGCCCGACGCTTCTTGTATTTGTCCCGCGCCTTTAAGCGTTCACGCTGTCTGTCAGATTTACCTCTATAAAGGTAACATGAGGTTTAACGGCTGGACTAGCAGATTTTAATATTGATTATGTTTCATACCTTATTGTACTTTTTGTTTAATGTTATCAATGTTATTCAAACCTAAATAATTCGATTATAGTAGGCAATTCCAGCAAGCAGCTATCGGCGCGGACAATTTATAGTGCACAAGTGTTTGGCAGACACCAGTGCACTCTCTATCCCCTAATCATCATATCTCGATGGGACACCAGTGTAAAGTAAAATATCCGCCTATTTTTTATCCCACTGTAGAGGAAAGGCCCCATCACAGAAATCGAGTCATTCCTACTATGATGGGATTAAGCTACACTGGTCTACGAAGGTCGAGGGAGTCGTAGATTACGTGCGAAAGAAGTCCAACTGGACGCTGAGGGTCGAACGTTTGGAGTCTCGCCACAAAGTGAACTTCAGCTCATTTGTGGTGAGAGTGCCGACCCACTCCCTGGCGACCTTTATTAAGGCAGACTTCAGGCCGCAGGGAGTGGTCTTTCAAAAGTTTCGAGGACAGCTACCAGCTGACTCCACGTGCTGCACCTTTAATGTGAATAAAAAAGTGAATTTTATTATATACGTATTTTAGACTGTAAGGTATTTATGAAATGGGCCAATGAAATATTTTTAATGTGTCTTGATGCCTGAAATAAATGAATTATCATATTATTATTATTATGTATCTCTCCTGCGGGAAATCACGGCATGGAGGCCGGTCTTTTTGGAAGGCGTACGTGGGGATACAGATCCATCACGAAGAGGCCCCTTTGAGACACAATAATGAAAGGAGGGATGTGTACACCTAGCGGGTACTGACTCTGTCTGCACTATTGGGAAGATACAACCGAAGTTATTATTATTATTAATCACCAAGCTTGCCTAATGCGGATAGGTGATCACTATTTGTATTAGGTATAATATCTGTGGTGATCACAAACCTTTTTTTTTTTTTTGGTTTTGCAGGGGGAATGCCGCCGGCTCAAGAGATGAGCCGACTACCTTATGCATACCAGACCACCGGAGGGTGGCCGGGTAATGTGGGGCTCTCCTTTGGCGGGGGGCTTCTCCCAAGGAGAAGCCAGGCAAAGGCATACCCACTAAACCCCCTGAGGTTCTCCCTCATCGCCCATATTGGGGAATATCATGGTGATACAGCCAAAGCCTCCCTCCACGATATTCCCCGGGCGGATGTTCGCCTATACGGCGGACTAGGCGGTTCCTCCCCCGGACGTGCCGGGAGAGGGGAGCCGGGAGAACTGAGCCGTCCCTATCGGGCGGCAATGGTGATCACAAACCTGGTTTATGTTCGAAAAATTCAAAACTTGCTTTTTTCCCGACCCGAAGAAATCCTGGGCCGATACTTAAACCACTCGACCAACTAAGTGTTTCTCGCATATACTTGTACGGTCAGCATCAAAAGCAGCTTAACACTTTAGTACCATGTTCTGCCTAATTATAGTCAGTTTCTAAGTGGTACGTAAAAAATGTTACTTCGATATGGTACTAAAGTGTTAAGCTACTTTTGATGCCACATTATTCTTCTTGATTTATCTGCAGATACTATAAATACTAGTTACTATAACCACTGTTTGCCAATAGTGTACATAAACATAATTACAAACTCTATTCAGATTAGGGAGAGATTAGTAAACGTCCCGTGTTCGATGAAGACGCATTGCCTGGAATCGACAGGTGGCCGGTTCTGCTACATGATTGATGTCAAAGCGTGCCGTGTTTGCGACATTTGGACGTCAAAGAGTAGGTAGACGAATGTGCAGAAGGGAGTCGTGGTCAGTTTAGACAGATATTAGTGCGTTGGATGAAGACCCACTGCCTGGAATCGACTTGTGGCTGGCTTTGTTACATTATTTATGTCAAAGCGTGCCGTGTTTGCGACATTTGGACGGCAAAGAGTAGGTGGAAAAATGTGCAGAAGGAAGATCTGGTCAGTTTAGACAGACACTAATGCGTTGGAAGAAGACACACTGCCTGGAATCGACAGGTGGCCTGTTTTGTTACATGATTGATGTCAAAGCGTGCTATGTTTGCGACATTTGGACGTCAAAGAGTAGGTAGACGAATGTGCAGAAGGGAGTCGTGGTCAGTTTAGACAGATATTAGTGCGGTGGATGAAGACGCACTGCCTGGAATCGACTTGTGACTGGCTTTGTTACATTATTGATGTCAAAGCGTGCCGCGTTTGCGACATTTGGACGGCAAAGAGTAGTTGGAAGAATGTGCAGAAGTCCTTGGTCAGTTTAGACATACATTAGTGCGTTGGATGAAGACGCATTGCCTGGAATCGACATGTGGCCGGCTTTGTTACATGATTGATGTCAAAGCGTTTCGTGTTTGCGACATTTGGACGGCAAAGAGTAGGTAGACGAATGTGCAGAAGGGAGTCGTGGTCAGTTTAGACAGATATTAGTGCGTTGGATGAAGACGCACTGCCTGGAATCGACTTGTGGCTGGCTTTGTTACATGATTGATATCAAAGCGTTTCGTGTTTGCAACATTTGGACGGCAAAGAGTAGTTGGAAGAATGTGCAGAAGTCTTGGTCAGTTTAGACAGACACTAGTGCGTTGGAAGAAGTCACACTGCCTGGAATAGACATGTGGTTGGCTTTGTTACATGATTGATGTCAAAGCGTGCCGTGTTTGCGACATTTGGGCGGCAAAGAGTAGGTGGACAAATGTGCAGAATGGAGTCGTGGTCAGATTAGACAGAGACGATGAGATTGCTTTGATTTGAAAGATACATTTTGATGTCAAAACGTGCTGTGTCTATGACATTTGGACGGCAAAGAGTAGGTGGAAGAATGTACAGAAGAGAGTCGTAGTCAGTTTTGACAGAGATAAGCGTGTTCGATAAAGATGCTTTGATTGTAGTCGAAAGGTGCTGGTTCTACTATATGCAATATTAGGTGGACGAATGTACAGAAGGGATTTGTAGTTAGGTTAATAAAAGATTTTAGTGAACGTCCATATTCGTTGGAAATATTGTCTTTTCGATAACCCTTACTGACACATTATAACTATCTAACATTTGTTGCGTTTTGTGCAAAATAAATTAAATTAGGTAAGCCTTTGTAGCATTCATGGTGCAACATGCCAAGCCACTGGCTATAAGCATTGTGGCAAAGTCTGAAAATAGAAACATGTCAGAATGTGGATTGCTAAGAATATAATTGTCCTAACATCTAAACAGAACTTTTTCCAGCAAAATGTCATCACATTTTCAGTAAATAGGTATTGTTTGTTATATTTCAACCAAAGAATTTTCCGCCAGACGCTGTCATTCATCTCACACAGACAGATAAAGCCGCTCACTATCTTCCAAGTAATTTAACTTATTCATCGCAGCGATTTGGTGGAACGTGCATTCGCTGAGAGAAAAGGCACAGAAAAGGGGAGGTATTTCAAGACCGCACCAACTTTGAAGCAACCATAATCATTTCTGAGGCACACCAGTATAAAATACAATATAAATCTTAGAGTTTAGTACAAGGCCAAAAACAAACCCATCACCAATAAAAAAAAAGATGTAACTGTTATCATCATGATCATTCCTAAATGGTTCGTGTTATATTACATTCGATAATACTCGCCAGCCCTTTTTTATTAAATTTACCTAGACAAGCATTATTAATGATCCAGATAGAGATACCCACGGCTTCACAGAAAACCGGCGTGAAGCAGCACTGTGCTGTGATTCGCTGCGTGAGTTAGGGTATACCGGAGGCCCAATCCGGGGGAAAGGGGGATTAAAGGTTGGCAGCGCACTTGTGACTCCATGTCATGGGCGGCGGTAATCGCTTACCATCAAGTGATCTGTTTGCTCGTCTGCCACCTATGTCATAAAAAAAGGCTAACGTTTAAAATAATTCAGAATATGTGCGTATTTCTGATACCATTCCTAACCTGCATCGTGAAGAAACCTGCAGGTTTCGGTTAGTTACTCAATTGTTGAGATAATTAGGGTTCCCCAGTTTAATGGTTGCGAAGGTCCAAAAGTAGTCATCATCATCATCATCATTTCAGCCAATAGACGTCCACTGCTGGACATAGGCCTCCCCCAATTTTCTCCACACAAATCGTTCCTATGCCGCCCGCATCCAATGGATTCCCGCAAAAGTAGTCGTTTCATTGTAATTACCAAACTGCCTAAATCCTGGATCATGGTTTTTTTTTTATGCCACTCACCTGTCACCTGATGGAAAGCAATCATCGCCGCCCATTAACATCCGCGAAATCAGAGAGATCCCTAATGGGTTGCCTGCGTTTTTAAAAAGGAGTACTCTCTTCTCTTAAAAGTCCCTAAGTCGTATCCGTCGGAAAATACTCCCTGGGCAAATCCCATGGTTCAAGCGTAATTCACGCACCACAGGTAAGGCTTTGGACGCAACCGGAAACAACATGCTGAGATAATGATGGAATTCATACTGCCTTTTAAGTAGGTATGTTATGGTTTATGCTTGGAGTACTTTATGAAATAGGTACAAAGTCGTTGTGGTGCGTCATTTTAGACACATTTCAAGTAAAACGTTACTTGAAGAGTTTCTTTAATGGTGCGTTTAAAAAGTTCTTCGCTTTAATTAAAGTTGGTGCGCTCAGAAGAATACCTCAAAATGAATGGGAGAAGATCGGAACTTCCGTACAAATGAAACGATTTCACAGCGTTCGCCGTTTTGCTTCCTTATAGACATAGGGTGAAAATATTTTTTTAAATAATTCAAAAATATGGATAGTCAATTAAAAAGTTAGTCAAAGTCACTGCCACCTTAATCTAGGAATTCTATCAAGATCACTCTTAACGGAATCGGAAATTTAAATACTTTTGTGATAACCAAAATAAAATGTCCACGTGTGAAATCACTGGACACAATACCAGCGTTAAAAAGAGATAGATAAAATCCTAATATTTTGATAATATAAATATGAACTACTAAATCTATACTCCCGAGTTATTCAAAAACTTCACCCGAAAAACGTTTGTCCGGATGGATGTAGGTACATAAACAACAAGTACGGTCGGCTGCAAAGAAATGCAGCTACACTTTAGTACTTTGACATAATAGCTAGGTACCATCTGACTTCTACTTTCCTACACGGATACGGGTTGTATTATTGTGACAAGGTACTAAAGTATATACATCTATGCGCAATTGACTGAACCTGGCTAATATAAAAATCTGAAATTGTGTTCAATGATTCCCGCAGAAAGAAAAATTTTAAAATTGAGAATTCAATTTAAATACCCAGAATAAATAACTGCCTGCAAATTATGTTTCTATACTACAGTAGGTAACCTTTAACCCTCAAATCAACCAAAGTAAAAGAGATCCTAGTAGATTTTGAACCTTATCGGTCATGAAAATCATTAATATTTTCCAGTCTTCCATGCCAAGGAGCGTTAAGGCAATGAATGCCTATCTGATACAAATTTAATCTATGACGTCTCTACTTGTACACTGGTCAATGGTTTGTATCAATCAAGGATTTGCAATATTAATTACAGATAGGCGGAATTGTGCGTCGACCACCTCGAGCACGGAAGGTTCAAAATTTGATTTCTAGTCAATTTGGAACAGGTTTTTTTTGCATTGTCTCCGGTGTAGTTTAACAAGTGGACGTTTTCGGTTATCACCACGTAGAAGAGTTCGTAATAAAAGAAATGCCTAGTATGAAACAACTTAGAAACATTGACGTGATTATTTTGTTTTTGGTTAGACAGCGGATCACCTTATGGTAAACGATGGTCGTCGCTCTTGGACACCCGTTGTACCTAGAGTCACAAGTTTATTTTTTATGTGATAGGCGGCAGGCGGCAAATGTAACACCTGTTGGTGAGCGATTGCCGCCGCCCATGGACACCCACGACACCAGTGGAGTCACAAGTGTGCTGCCGACCATTAAACCCCCCATTACTTCGAATTGAGCCGGTACCCTCATTCACGCAGCAAAACACGCCGGTTTTCTGTAAGGCCGTGGTATCTGGAGATTGTTAGCGTGTTTAACGTTTTATCGACTGGATGGATTCTGCCGAGACTACTCTTAACGAAATCGCAGGTCTTAAGACTCTATTAGGTCCAAGAAAATTGTTGACGTGACATTTCACTCGACACACAATAGAAGTATTAATAATCGTTGAATCGATTCTTATATTAATATCACTTTGCAGCACTTACTGCACAAAATAACATCAAATGTTTACACTAAAAACCACTAAATACTAATTTAAAAACTTTGAATTGCATCAGCCGATACGATTCGTTCTACTACCCTCCGCAGAATCCTAAAATACAGTTACAAAATATCTTCTAGGATTTAAAAGAATTTTTTTTATTGAAAATTTCTCCTTAGAATGCCGTAACAAAAAAGCAATAATGTTATTTTGGCTAAATTTAAGTTTAATAAGGCTAGGATAAGATGATGGAGTGATTTCATTTTCGGTCGGAGGTATTAAATTCCGTTCATTTTATGCCCTACCATAAATTACTAAGGATATAATATACTCTGTTTTTTAATTATGTGGACTAACCTTGAGTGTTAATAGTGTAGTGACACACTATGCGACTTTTGTCGTGTCAGCGCATTTAATTCGCAATAGCCGCAAACCCAACGGGTTATGCGAGGGAATTTCTTTAGTTTTTGTCCAGTCGCGTGTGCAGCTACTAGTGTCCCAAAAGTAGTGTATCGTTACGTCATTCACCCTTGAACTTGTGTGTACTGTGAGGCACTGTGCCTGTGTAACAAGTGTGTGGACAATACAAATTGGTGATTGGACTTCTGCCGTTTTATTTGATACCCGAGGGCAACCCAGTTATGATAGGAAACTAAGGAGTCAGAAGTAACAATAATCTACTTGGTGAGTTAGGCCGGCTATATACCTTACTCCCCACCTGCATCACACATCAGCCGTGTCCTTAAGCGAGGTGACACCAAAGTGGCACCCCGAAAATAGGAAACCATGGGATTAGAAAACGTGCATTTTAAACCATCAGACTGTGCCTTTTCATAGAAAGCCATACTTGAATAACCACGCGAAACCGTTAGTACAGGGGTAACGTGCTGGGCGACGTTCTTTCTCTATCGCACCCGTATATATTCTGCGTCAGGGACGGTTGTATCTCTTTCAAAATCGTACATTCCGTTTAAAGCGCACGTTTTTTAGTTCCATGCTTTAAGCGTCAGTTTCATAAAAAAATGTCTCGGAGTATGAAGAAGATCCAACCAGGCCCACTATACGACTGCATATATAACTTTTTAATTGACTATCCATATTTTTGAATTATTTAAAAAAATATTTTCAACCTATGTCTATAAGGAAGCAAAACGGCGAACGCTGTGAAATCGTTTCATTTGTACGGAACTCCGATCTTCTCCCATTAATTTTGAGGTATTCTTCTGAGCGCACCAACTTTAATTAAAGCGAAGAACTTTTTAAACGCACCGTTAAAGAAACTCTTCAAGTAACGTTTCACTTGAAATGTTTCTAAAATGACGCACCACAACGACTTGGTACCTATTTCATAGAGTACTCCAACCATAAACCATAACATACCTACTTAAAAGGCAGTATGAATTCCATCATTATCTCAGCATGTTGTTTCCGGTTGCGTCCAAAGCCTTACCTTTGGTGCGTGAATTACGCTTGAACCATGGGATTTGCCCAGGGAGTATTTTCCGACGGATACGACTTACTTCGCCAACCCGTCTACCAAGCGTGGTGAGTATGGCAATTACCCCTCATGTGATTGAGGGAGGCCCGTGCCCCAGCAGTGGGGACTTAAATAGGCTGACGATGATGATGATGATGACGACTTAGGGACCTTCAAGAGAAGAGAGTACTCCTTTTTAAAAGGCCGGCAACCAATTGGCGATCTCTCTGATTTTGCGGATGTTAATGCATCACTTTACGGCTGCGGTAGAGAAAGAACGTTAACCCAGCTTCGTGCCGTTTTTCAAGTACTTTTTGTATGTCTTTATGTCTGTCTGGGTGGTCTGGTTAGGGTGCAAGTCTATGTATAAAAGCGAATCTTTCGTACATCTGTCATTTTGCACTTCTCAAAAGAGGTCTAAATGAGTGAGAAATTGATATTGACATCTGCGATTAATTTAGCCACATCACTAAAAACCAAAGTATTGGGATCGTGCGTACCAGACCGACCAAGATCAAAAGGCATTTCAGTGACATTGATAGGGGGCGATTCAAAACACTTTTTTAATCCCAAAACGTCAAAACAACATTTGTTCAACGACTTTTCGAAATTCATCGAAATATTTTTCGACTCCCCATACAAAATAACTAAGTCGCGTGACCGACTTTGTATGAAAAGTTGAAATTTTTTCATGCGAATTTCCAAAAGTGATAGAACAAATTTTGTTCATAATGGTATAATACACGGTGGTATGATACACCTTGTATAATAAATGGACTTTATTTGACAAGGGCAACCTTCTGGCTGTTGACAATTAAACGAGAGATGGATTGCAATCAAATTGTTTAGTTTCATAGATTAATTAAATGCTAGACCCAAAATGCGTTGGTGTGACGACATCAAAAGGCTGGCAGGAACAAGTGGGAACAAGTAGATAGAAACCGCCCAAGATTGACAAAAATGGCATAAACTGAAGAGGCCACTTTGAAGGTTGTAAATGGCTAAAAAAGAAGAAGAGATCTAATAAAAAATAGTTGGCCTAAAAATTTTAACCGATTGGTGTCATCATTAATTACTTAATTGAGAAAAAATCATGCAAGCTTTATTATAACACATCTATAATATGATCAATGGTATACATAACTGTTTTATAACACTAATATTACGGTGACATATTAAATTATGATTCTTCTTCTTCTTCTTATCAGTCGTACACTCCTGACGGAGTGGTCGTGATTATGGATTCTATGTATGTTGGGTAGCGGCTTTAGCAAGACTTCTCCATCTTTCTCTGTTTGTGGCACTGCGTGCACATTCAGTCAAGGAACAGACTTGATACTTTGTAGCAGACTTGATACTGTCCGTCCACCTTGTAGGTGATCTGCCTCGGGAGCGTTGACCTTCCACTTTTCCCTGTACCATTAAACGTTTCAAAGAGCTCTCGTTTCGGATTATATGTCCAAACATGGTGAGTATTCGCACTTACACAATCGACGAAAGTCTTTGTTTGATTCGAAGCTCCTTAAGGATTGAAACGTTGGTACGGTGAGCAGTCCACTTCACTCTAAGCAAGCGCCTCCAACACCACATCTCGAGGACGTCAATCTTTTTACGACATTTTTGGTTGATTGTCCATGTTTCATGTTAAATTATGATTGTCGTAGATAAACAACAAGAAGTGTTAAGCTGGCCGTTTTCATTGTAGTTGGAATCTTATTTTCATTCTTCATTATGAAACTTGAATAAAAGCACAAAAATAAAACTAGCTTTACTCGACAACGTAAAAGATTTTTTTTCTTGAATGCACTCGGTCCGTGAGTAACGTAAATGTATATAATATTTCTTCTTAATGTTGGCCATACGTCTTGTGTCATGTGCAACAGAATTTTATGAAGATCTAGAAGATCTTTGCGTCAATCTAACTCAAAATATTTAATCATTTATTTGTTTCTTGTGTAGACCTAAACCTAAGCTTATAAAAAGCTAAGTATAAGATATCGCTTTCCTCCGTCACAATACAGAGAAAAAACACCGAAGATCACCTCTAGATGATGTCATCCGTCGATATAATGTGAACCGATCACGATATTAATAAATAAATAAATATTTGACCACATCATATACATTGATCTGATTCCGATATAGGTAGCTCAAGCGTTACGGATATCAGAATGAACAGCGGAATTACAAATATATACATTTATGCCTTTCCTCCTTTCTTTTTTTTATCCTACAAATGTTTGTACTGTGCCCCCACACAGTACAAACATTCAACCCGTAACCTTCCGTCAGAGGCAGCGTTCACTACCACTGATCCAAAAGGGTCGTTGGGTCGTATTGTACTGTACAGTTTCTTCTTTTGTCCAAAAAGGTATTATACCCCTATCTCGTACGTAATCCATATCTTTGTGACGGCGCCCATCTTGGATCGATTTCTATCCAACAGAGTTAAGAACTCTCCCCTTTTATTCATCTTCAAACAAAAAAAAAACAAAATCAAAATCGGTTCATTTGTTCAGGAGCTACGATGCCATAGACAGACACACAGACACGTCAAACTTATAACACCCTGTCGTTTTTGCGTGGGGGATTAAAAAATAATGGAAAAGAAGTTATTAGTACTTTTATTTGGTGAAATGTGAATCGACTTGGTACCGGTCCTAAATATTGATCCGCGACCAGTTTATTTCTTTTTCTTTGAAATCGAAGCGCTTATATTGTGTGCCATATACAGTTTCTGTTTAATAAGTTATACATGTATTTATATTTTTAAATAACAAAAAAATCGTTTTATTTAATCCGCATGTGGCTTTTCATTTATGGTTGAAAATTCCTACACGACTATCATTGTTTGCGTTCGATTATTTGAGGAACATCCCTAGAGCTTAAAAAGAAAATGGGTTGACAGAAACAACATTGTACCAACGTTCAATTCTCTAGAAAATATATTTTCAATAAGTTAATAAATAGTTGAACAGAGAAAGTAAATCGTGAAATTATCATTTTTGTCTTTATTGCAATAAATAAAATGTAAACATAATTTCAAAAAGTTACGAAATTGAGGTTAGTATTTATTTCTCATAGAATCACATTCACTTACAGAAGTGGCCAAAGTTTATTGATATAAATGAGAGTTTTCCTTTGGGTGTGAGATCTGCTAGAGACTAGTCGCCTTAGGAACCTCGTAAGAGTGACGTGCACTATCTTGCGGCCACATGGCACATGACTTATGCATAAATAATGTAACTTTTAAAAGTCGGAGGAAGAATTTTGCTCAAAATTAATAACATTCACTTACATGAGAATATAAATAAACTATAGATAAATATTATTTTAACTAGTGTGGACATTTTGTTAAACATTCTTCGCACAGCGAACAGGCACAGTATGGACAACAACATTCTCGCAAAGATCGCGAGTTGTTGGTACTCTTCGTATGTTTCAATGAGTCCTTTAAAACACAAATTGACCACCCGGTATACACTCGAGCTAGCTGCAAGAACCGGCTTTGGCAGCCGCGCGCAAACAACGCGTATGGCGCACGCACCGTGAACTACCTACTGCCTAGGCTTATCAATAATATGCCGCAGAAGTTAGTGGATGAAATCACAACTGAAAGTATAAAATATAAGCTTAAAGATTACTTCCTTGGGCTACTGTAGTGATGATTGTTCATTGCTATAGTGGTCTTGGGTGGCAATCTTTATAAAAGTACACTACACTAGTAAGTAAGTAAGTAAGTAAACATTTATTGACCACATAAAAGATTTACATACACAGGACACAAAACATAAGCATATGGAGATTGCACAGTAATACATATATTAAACAAAGACAAAAAAAAAAAGAATAATAATAAGTTAATATATAAACCAGTGACCAAGGAAGAAGAAAAGGAACGAAGTGAAGTGGTCAACAAGGTCCAAGCTCAGCATGTGCTGCAGCGGTTTGCCGCCGCTGCCGCGCTGGTTTTCAGTTTGGACCTTGAGTGACTGGGGAAATCTAACAAGGAATGCGAGAATTAATAAAGATAACAAAAAGAAAAGACGAAAAGAACGAGGATACAAGAAAGCGGTAGTAATTTTCTATACATATTATAATACAGTGATACAGTGATTGGCAGACCGCGCGCCGAGTGTGCAGCGCGAACGGGATGTGACCGATCGTGTGGAGGTGCCGTCAGCTGTTTATGGACGTCACCTTCTAAGCAAAAGGAGAAACAGAGAAAAAAAGAAGAAAAAAAAATGTCTATGTCACTAGTTATTTGTATATTTAGTATTAGTTATTTTTAAAAAGTAATATCATTTGTGAACTCTTAAGCTTTAGAGTAAACCTTAGTGGTTTTTAAAAGCTTTTGTATAAGTTTTAATGTTTTACATTACTCTAAATACACTTTTTCTATTTATTTTCTTCAATGAAAATGAAAATGAAAATTGTTTATTCTAATTAGGTCCATACAAAACATTTATGAATGTCAACCTGTTTACCACTGGTTCGGAATGTAGTTTTATGCCAAGAAGACACCAGCATTTATTCTTAAAAAAAAATGTCTTACAAAATGTCACCATTAACTTAAAAATATATTACAATTTTTGTATTACTGATATGTCCCTAAATTATTGTCATTCAAAAATCGTCTATTTTATAATAGCCTTTCTTCATTAAACAGTTTTTTATATACAATTTAAACTTATGTGTGGGCAAGTCAATAATAATCTGAGGTAACTTATTAAACATTTTTATGCTCAATCCTATAAATGAACTGCCAACCTTATGGAGCCTGTTCTTATGAGCCAATTCTTTGGGCTATGTCTTTAACCATGGTTCTTCTGAGGATCCCATCATTCCTGATACGATCACGCAAGGAGAAGGAGAGTTATTATTTGGACTTAAAATTTTGTTAGTATGTGTATATCCACATTTTGTTATTAGGGACTGGAGTATGCAGTGACATCCAGTGTCCCGAAAATACAGCTTTTTCTACAAGTAAAAGTGATTACAAGAAAATTATTCCATTTCTCATGAGCTTTATAAAGCCGTTTAAGAGCTCTTTAAGTAAATTGCCAATATTTTATCCGAAAATTCTCAGGCGACCATCTACTTTCTCATTTATCTAATGAACCAAGGTGCCCAAACTTTCGTTTGTACCCGAGAAATCGATTAGCGAACTATTCAATGATATTCGGTCCCCGATATTTGTCTTGACTGCATCGAGTGCAAACTTCGAGGGGACTAGTTGGACAGTTTTCAATTACTCCCAAGTTAGTTACGTGCGCTTACGTACTTAAGCTCCGAGTCAACAGGGTCCCATTTGTTTAATCTTATGTTTAAAACTATCTTTCGGGCCGTTCTAAACATAGATTTAAGATTCTATGGCGATCTTCCCGAGTTGCATCAGCAGACAACTGTATACCGATAACTTACTAGGTTATAATTTACTATTCATGTAACTAAAGTCTTAGTGATAAGTGCAATTATACAACGTGAAAAATCAGCCGTTCCACACATTACTCATCATCAGCCCATTTAAGTCCCCACTGCTGGGGCACGGGCCTCCCTCAATCACATGAGGCGTAATTGCCATACTCACCACGCTTGGCAGACGGGTTGGCGAGGGTTTTGATATAAATGCAGAGTTTCCTTCTCTGGGTGCTGATGATGATGCCAGCAGCTTTACCTTAGTCGCCTTTTACGACACCGCGAGTAAGAGTGAGGGTGGCCTATTCTACTCTGCCGGGACCACACGGCACATTGTATTTATTGCAATAAATAAAATGTAAACATAATTTCAAAAAGTTACGAAATTGAGGTTTAAGTAATTTATTCTCAAAAAGAAAATAACATTCAATTACATAAGAATAAATTTTTTAAACTATAGATAAATATTATTTTAACTAGTGTGGACATTTTGTTAAACATTCTTCGCACAGCGAACAGGCACAGTATGGACAACAACATTCTCGCAAAGATCGCGAGTTGTTGGTACTCTTCGTATGTTTCAATGAGTCCTTTAAAACACAAATTGACCACCCGGTATACACTCGAGCTAGCTGTAAGAACCAGCTCTGGCAGCCGCGGGCAAACAACGCGTATGGCGCCAGCACCGTGAAGTACCTACTGCCTAGGCTTATCAATAATATGCCGCAGAAGCTAGTGGATGAAATCACAACTGAAAGTATAAAATATAAGCTTAAAGATTACTTCCTTGGGCTACTGTAGTGATGATTGTTCATTGCTATAGTGGTCTTGGGTGGCAATCTTTATAAAAGTACACTACACTAGTAAGTAAGTAAGTAAGTAAACATTTATTGACCACATAAAAGATTTACATACACAGGACACAAAACATAAGCATATGGAGATTGCACAGTAATACATATATTAAACAAAGACAAAAAAAAAGAATAATAATAAGTTAATATATAAACCAGTGACCAAGGAAGAAGAAAAGGAACGAAGTGAAGTGGTCAACAAGGTCCAAGCTCAGCATGTGCTGCAGCGGTTTGCCGCCGCTGCCGCGCTGGTTTTCAGTTTGGACCTTGAGTGACTGGGGAAATCTAACAAGGAATGCGAGAATTAATAAAGATAACAAAAGAAAAGACGAAAAGAACGAGGATACAAGAAAGCGGTAGTAATTTTCTATACATATTATAATACAGTGATACAGTGATTGGCAGACCGCGCGCCGAGTGTGCAGCGCGAACGGGATGTGACCGATCGTGTGGAGGTGCCGTCAGCTGTTTATGGACGTCACCTTCCAAGCAAAAGGAGAAACAGAGAAAAAAAGAAGAAAAAAAAATGTCTATGTCACTAGTTATTTGTATATTTAGTATTAGTTATTTTTAAAAAGTAATATCATTTGTGAACTCTTAAGCTTTAGAGTAAACCTTAGTGGTTTTTAAAAGCTTTTGTATAAGTTTTTAATGTTTTACATTACTCTAAATACACTTTTTCTATTTATTTTCTTCAATGAAAATGAAAATGAAAATTATTTATTCAAATTAGGTCCATACAAAACATTTATGAATGTCAACATGTTTACCACTGGTTCGGAATGTAGTTTTCTGCCAAGAAGACACCAGCAGTTACTCTTAAAAAAAATGTTTTACAAAATGTCACCATTAACTTAAAAATATATTACAATTTTTGTGTTACTGATATGTCCCTAAAATATTGTCATTCAAAAATCGTCTATTTCATAATAGCCTTTCTTCATTAAACAGTTTTTATATACAATTTAAACTTATGTGTGGGCAAGTCAATAATAATCTGAGGTAACTTATTAAACATTTTTATGCTCAATCCTATAAATGAACTGCCAACCTTATGGAGCCTGTTCTTATGAGCCAATTCTTTGGGCTATGTCTTTAACCATGGTTCTTCCTGAGGATCCCATCATTCCTGATACGATCACGCAAGGAGAAGGAGAGTTATTATTTGGACTTAAAATTTTGTTAGTATGTGTATATCCAAATTTTGTTATTAGGAACTGGAGTATGCAGTGACATCCAGTGTCCCGAAAATACAGCTTTTTCTACAAAGTAAAAGTGATTACAGAAAATTATTCCATTTCTCATGAGCTTTATAAAGCCGTTTAAGAGCTCTTTAAGTAAATTGCCAATATTTTATCCGAAATTCTCAGGCGACCATCTACTTTCTCATTTATCTAATGAACCAAGGTGCCCAAACTTTCGTTTGTACCCGAGAAATCGATTAGCGAACTATTCAATGATATTCGGTCCCCGATATTTGTCTTGACTGCATCGAGTGCAAACTTCGAGGGACTAGTTGGACAGTTTTCAATTACTCCCAAGTTAGTTACGTGCGCTTACGTACTTAAGCTCCGAGTCAACAGGGTCCCATTTGTTTAATCTTATGTTTAAAACTATCTTTCGGCCGTTCTAAACATAGATTTAAGATTCTATGGCGATCTTCCCGAGTTGCATCAGCAGACAACTGTATACCGATAACTTACTAGGTTATAATTTACTATTCATGTAACTAAAGTCTTAGTGATAAGTGCAATTATACAACGTGAAAAATCAGCCGTTCCACACATTACTCATCATCAGCCCATTTAAGTCCCCACTGCTGGGGCACGGGCCTCCCTCAATCACATGAGGCGTAATTGCCATACTCACCACGCTTGGCAGACGGGTTGGCGAGGGTTTTGATATGAATGCAGAGTTTTCCTTCTCTGGGTGCTGATGATTATGCCAGCAGCTTTACCTTAGTCGCCTTTTACGACA
The DNA here is from genome assembly GCA_019059595.1 of Marasmia exigua. Lineage (NCBI taxonomy): Eukaryota > Metazoa > Arthropoda > Insecta > Lepidoptera > Crambidae > Marasmia > Marasmia exigua. The sequence continues at coordinate 15,006,966 of CM032465.1, read as the reverse complement.
CCTCGGTAAGAGTTAGGGTGGCCTATTCTACTCTGCCGGGGACCACACGGCCATACATTACTGATAAGGGAATATTCTACATATTTAGTATGGATCAGCTGATTTTTTTCGCTCAGATGATGCTCATATTTTGGCAGTGAAGTCTTTACCCGGTATAAGTTCAGACCCTTAAGTATTATTGCAAATTTTTTTTACAGTTGTAAAATCATAATTTATATTTATGGAAAAATAATACCTATCTCAATTTTTTTTTACTTAATAGACCTATTGAATAAGTTATCGTCATTGTAAGCAATTTTCTCTGAACTTAATAAAACTCGCAATTTCGTTATTTTTAACTTCACCTGAATTTGCAAAACAATTAAATACAGAACACTAGATGTTATTTTTGTAACATGCTTTCACTTAATTTTTGTGAATTTTATTATAATTGTATTTTTTTGTAATATGTGGGAGACGAGCAGACGCATAACCTGATAATAAGCGATTGCCGCCGCCCTTTGACACCCGCGACACCAGTGGAGTCACAAGTGCGCTGCCAACCTTTAAACGGAGGTCCAACTTTTCCGGAGGCGCAATCCCCTCCTCACCTGCCTCCGGTACCCTCACTCACGCGGCGAAGCACAGCACAGTGCTGCTTCACGCCGCTTTTATGTGAGGCAGTGGTATCACTCTGTTATGTGAGGCCGTGGTATCACTCCGGTTGAACCTGCCATTCATTCCGCAGCGAAGCACAGCACAGTGCTGATTCACGCCGGTTTTATGTGAGGCAGTGGTATCACTCTGGTCGAGCATGCCATTCATTCTGCAGCGAAGCACAGCACAGTGCTGTTTCACGTCGGTTTTATGTGAGGCCGTGTTATCACTCCGGTCGAACCTGCCATTCATTCCGCAGCGAAGCACAGCACAGTACTGCTCCACGTCGGTTTTATGTGAGGCGGTGGTATCACTCTTGTCGAACATGCTATTCATTCTGCAGCGAAGCACAGCGCAGTGCTGCTTCACGCCGCTTTTATGTGAGGCCGTGCTTTCACTCCGGTCAAATCTGCCATTCATTCCGCAGCAAAGCACAGCACAGTGCTGCTTCACGTCGGTTTTCTGTAAGGCCGTGGTATCACACCGGACTAGCCTGCCCATTCATTCCGAAGCGTAGCTCTCCCACGGTAAAATATTTTCCACCATAACACCTTTGCAAGATAAAGCAAACCTTAATAGCAATGCCAATGCGCAAATATAATGAACATGTGGTACGTAGCAACTTCTGAAACAAATACTGTTTTATCTACAAGTGTATATGTATTACATAATTATTATATGTATTATCGACAGTTAAGATTTTCTCAAAACATTGCACAACGGCTCCCTCACTGAGTCTCAATGTCACTAAAGTGCCTTGTGATCGCAATTGTACTGTTTGTAGTGAAGGATTCAGCAAAGACGGAACATGCTAGTTCAGAATAGAAAAACAAACTGATTGATTTACAAGGGACATTCAAGCAAGAACCCTTGAATAATTCAAAATGTCGCTAATGACTAATTTCCTTTGCAACATCATGCGAGAACGCTAGTAAAAAGGCAGTAAAAGTTTGCGTGAACGTCACAGATAAAGGGTTCTTCCGTAACCGTTGCAATTAGGTGGCCAATTAAAATACTATCAATATCCCGAGCAAGGAACTCCGGACACGATAACAGTGGTTCTGATTCACTGGGGTGCTTTAGAGTTAGTTACCACTTCTATAAAACCAAAATTAATAAAATTTCTGTGATTTGTGTTTGTACGGGCGGGAAGCGATGGTTGTAAGGCACCGCGTCCCGGCGAACAGAATATAATGAAAGGAAGGGAACCTAACTCTCTAGTGAGCCTAGAGCCCTTTTGTCTAAGCCACTAAGTCCCTAGAGCCCTAGCCCTGCCTATCCATAGGAATAAATACATATATAGATAAGGCGATGGGAGCTAGCTCCCGGGTCGCCCAGGGTAGCAAGCGGGAAGAGTCAGGACGGTAGGTAGGAGGGGAACCGCTGCCAGTCAAGCAGGCTCACTGAAACTGAAACTGAAATGAAATGAAAATAGTTTATTTAATTTAGGTCCATACAAAACACTTATGAATGTCAACATGTTTACCACTGGTTCGGAATGTAGTTTTATGCCAAGAAGACACCAGCAAGAAACTTAGCAGTTACTCTTTTTAAAAAAAAAGTTGTTTCACAAAATGTCACCATTGAGGTGACGGGTAGGCACACTAGCGACACCAATCGATTTAATATTTAGCTACTAAACCGGATCTATTTTAAACAATTTCGGGATTACAACCTCTCGGCAAACACCTATACTATTTATTTAATACTTATAGTCAACTGTTTAGTATGCTTTTGAACTTGAATTTTGGATTACCGCCAAAAGTGGCCGCTTTTGGCGTGAATCCATTTTTCGCGTACAAAAACCCAACATTTGTGCATGGTTATTTAATATGGCATCGTAGGTCCCAAACAAATGATACGATTTTGATTTTGTTTTTTTCTTTTGAAGATGAATAAGGCAGTGTTCTTAGCTATGTTGGATAAAAATCGATCCAAGATGGCCGCCGTCACAAAGATATGATTTGTATGTTTTAACACAACTCCCACAATATGGGTTTCATATAAAAGGGCTTGAGCAGCAGAAGATATTTATTGTGACAAATTTCAAATCCAATGTGGCCACCGTCGGGGGTTTTTCAAATTTTCAATTTAATGATATTTTATTCTGGGAGCAAACGGGTCACCTGATAAGTCATCATCGCCGCCCATGAACATCTGCTAGACCAGAGAGGTCGCTGGTGTGTTACCTGCCTTTTAATAAAAAGTATTACGTACTCTCTTCTCTTGAGGGTCCTTAAGTCAAGCCGTCTGGAAATACTGCTGTAGCCAATCTTGTATCTGATGTTATCCCAATTAATTTATTTATTTTATTTCATTAGCTTGACCTTAAACGTAAGGACGCAGAATCGAAATCGGCTCCGTCACGGCGCTGATAGGTTATCTTGAAGAACTTGACTGGTTAGAGTGAAAACAAGCCAATTTTATGCCTTATTAATAGAGAAGAAGAAAAAGAAGGGTAGCAGCAACGTGTAGCAACGTAGCAGGCTATACATCTTCTACCGCTTAGACCATTAGGTATGCTCCATGGAATTGGGCTGATTCCTGCTGCTTTATTTCGAAATCGGTTTATGAGACAGCAGCTACATCCCTATTATCTAGATGACTGGATGATCTACAACTGTGCGATTCTCAAGCAACTTTTTGCCTTGCACGATACAGCAACACACTGCGGAATATGACAATACTGCGGAATGGACAACATTTCAAATTTTTAACATGTCCATATTGTTTTTTTATATGAAAGTAGACATAAAATTAACAGACCCATATTTTTTCTTTTTTCAAAATTTGTCCATTTTCATGCATAAAATAATTATTGAAATTCTTTTTATTCTAAATAGACGTAAGCGCCAAATGACGTCATCGGACGGCTGAATACGGCGATATTCCTTTGCTTATCATTGTTTTAATAAAAAAAAGGTGCTACTGTCAAAGGTAAATAATACTAGTGTCAACATTGTCAACGTCATTCATACATTCAACGTTGACAAGTTGTCTTTTTTTTTGACAGTTACTTGTCATGAGTTTGGCATTACGTAAATTTAAAACTATAATGTGCTAAGCAAAGAAATATTTTACATTCTGCCGTCCGATGACGTCATCTTACGTTTTTTTGTTTTTAATTTTTTTCTCAGTAAATAACCAATATAAAAAATTAATAAATATATATTTGCGCAGCGGAAAAGTAAATAAAGAAATGGTATTTTTTGTTTCAGAGCTTAGCAATTTTGAAATGTTGTCCATTGTTGGCAGTGGTTATTTCCGAACTAATACGACCTTTAAACTTTGAAAGAGGAATATTTTTATCTTTTATAAGACCAGGATCGCACGTGTTAAGAGTTACACGTGCAGTCCTGGTCTTATAAAAGATTAAAATATTCCTCTTATTAGAGTAGAGACTCGTGTTGCTTTTAGCTTCACTCGCTTTTTTTCAATTACTATTTGATACTTGCAAAAGTATCAAATAGTAATTTTAATAAGTGAAACTGTGAGAGTATCCGAAGACTTGCGTTGCGACTAAGTGTTGTCGGATAATCGATTGTACGTCAATTACACTGGTCTACTTGAAAATTGGCTTTTTAAAGAAAATATACTATATTTATTTCACTCGCTGAACATAAATATACAAATTAAAATTCAAAGTTAGCTCTTATTGTGCATTTATGCCATATAAATAACAACAAGTAGCACGACAGATTTATCACATTTATTATGATAATTCAAAATATTTAGTGACAACCCGCAGAAATTTTATTATTTCACATGTTTGTGGTGTTTAACGCTGACTGTTTTGTTCAACAGTTGAAACGTGAAATTGCTACCTTTTTTTAATTTTCGTGAAATATCTACAGTTTTCGTTATGTCGCGAAAATGTGTTAATAGTGCAGACAATGGTTAACATTTGTGGTTAGGTGACCCTTATACATACATTACAACCGATTGCTCTCTGTACAACAGACTAAAATCGGGGAAGAAAACACTTACCTGCGGTGTTTGAACAGCGCCCACACCTCTAGTTGATGCTCGTTGCTCAGTGACACGGTGAATGTGAATATGAATAAGCTAAAATAAATGTTTGTTGTTGCCTGTGCCATATTGTAGCCACTTAAATTGAAATTTTTATTTCTTTTTATTTCTTTTTTTTTTTTGTTAACTTTTTACTTCATCGTTCGGATACTTGACAGATGCATTCCTTAACACTATTATATGCTACTAATTGAGTTGCGGGTCTGCTTACTTCTAATATTGCCAGTTTGGAGCTGGTGCGCGGCCCCTAAAGTGGGTCCCGCTGAAAATCAGCGCCGCCCTGGCCGACCAGATCAGGAAGACCAGGGTAATATGCTGAGCGGGCGCCTATTTGGCAGTAATGAGTTATAAGTTTCATATCTTGTACTTTATTGTATTTATCCGATCCTTTTATTTTGCATGTTAAGCTTGTATATTTATTTTGCCAAATAAATTATTACTTTACTTTACTTTACTTTTACTTTACATAAGAAAAAAACTTTACATTACATAAAAAAAGATTGGAATCCTAGACTAAGCTTGAATCCTGGAGAAAAGAACGTGAAGCATCTTCCTATAGTTAATTTAAAAAAAAATTAACCACCTTGACATTTCAAATTGGGACTAATGAAAAACTTTAATTCTGAATCTTCTCTTAATTCTACTATCGATTTAATTGACAGTATCATCAACTTAAACGATGATAATCGATCATAATGACCAAATATTCTCTGATTTCGCGGATGTTCATGGGCGGCGATGATTGCTTTCCATGAGGACTCGCTTGTTCGTTTGTCGCCTCTAGCATAAAAAAATGAAAATCTATTAAATCGATAATATCGATAGTTCAATGAATTAGACGATTATTATATAAGTGTGAAAATAATTGATTGTGGACCATTCGGCAATACTCGCTGGGCCCGGACGCCTTGCTCCGTCAGTTTGCTTGTGACTAGCTTGCATAGAAGTTCTACGGCAAAACTCGGAAATATTTTTTTTAGGTAAAGAACCTAAAAATTTTATTTTCCTATTATTTTTTGTGGCTATAAATATAAAGGTCAACTTTTAAATGTTCATGGCGACAAAAGCACGCTTATCGAAGTGTGATTATGTAGTCATGTACAATTGTAAACTACTACTTAAAAATAAGTTACGTTAATTTCCGTTCTCCCTGTTGGTCTAGTGGCTTAAGTACCGGGACGTGATCACGGAATCCTGGGTTCGATTTAGGAATCGAACCCAGGATTCCGTGATCACGTCTCGGCATAATTCGAAACATACTTTTTGCTCGACCTAGGGGTCGAGCAAAAAGTATGCTTCGAATTTTGCGGACATAGCTCGGGTTTGTCACCCTAATTACCAATCCGCATTTGGTAAGCGTGGTGATTAAGCCTTATCCCATCATAGTAGCGATAACTTGATTTCTATGATGGAGGCCTTTGTCATGCAGTGGGACAATTATAGGCTGATACTTTACTTTACTTTAATTTCCGTTCGTAATAAATATATACATATCGCTCAGACATCAAAGACTAAAAAAAATACGGTGAATCTCGAAAAATTGCATTTTTTGAGATATGACCACATGAGTATATCGACGATGATGTGGCAAGTGTGGTACTTCCTATCTCACAAGATTTTCCGAGAAAATTACTTCCTTATGTCATTGGTGTTAAGTTTGATTATTTATGTCAGTTAATTTGTTAGATAGGAGGTATTGGCACATCATCGTCGATATGTTGTCATGTAACGATTTTTTATAGAGGCTCAGTATATTGGCTCTCCTCAGCCTGATTGTAAGCAATAGAAGAGCCCAAATTGCAATTACAACGGAAAGGATGTCAAGGCATCACCTCCGTTGGCACTGCCATACTGGCCCACGAGATGCTTCTTCACGCTTCGTTTGAAGGATTCCATATTGTAGGAAGGAGGAAATACATGCGCCAGCAACGAGTTCCATTTCTTGATGGTGCGGCAGAAATAGAAACTGCAAAATTTTTTTGTCCGTGATACAATAATTTCTATTGTGAAGCGGTGACAGCGTTGTCTGGCGCATGTAGTTCTGTGACGGAATAGGGCAGGTGGGATGAGGGAGAAAAGCTCTTCAGAGCATTGATCGTTATATAGACGGTAAAAGACGCTAAGCGAGCCGACATATTGTAACGCGAAAACTAATTTAAAGAACTACAGTATCTTAGTATGGAAGGACGTGAAGACGATCCAGAAGTGATTATTTATCGATTTTCCCCAATTTGATGCGATACCGCGGTAAAGGCCCCTTCGTCGAAGCAAAAGGTAATGAACCAGAAAATTTTTTCGTCCTTTACATCGTCGTATTAAAATACCTCCCATTTCTCCTCATCATAGCATGTTATTCCCAGTTTCGCTCCAAAGCTGTCGCTTTGGAGGCCGGGACATCGTGATCGTGATCCAGAAAACGGTATTTGACTATTTTTTTTTGTAATCAAAAGACCTCTCAATGATAGAAACATCGTTGTTATAATTACTTGATTCTCATTTAAACTACATGAGATATTACAACTTTAAAATCACATTATTGTGGGCAAACCCAAAACGTTTCATACAAATGGCGACTAATATGTGACGTCACATGTCACACATCAAATATTTTGTATGCATTTCATTCGAATATTGTATGGTAGCTATATCAAACATTTCGTTTATGTTGATGCTAATTGTATGGGTTATTCAATGGTATAATTATTTTTTAATAATTTCATACTTTTAAAATGAACTTGCCCATGAATTTTTGAATAACCATAAAACCGGCTAGACGTTATATTTTTAATTGTGATTTTTTGCTATTGGCACATATTTACCTATATTCTGATAAAAAAATTATATTTTATAAAATCTCGAGCTTAGTCAAATACTCTATTCGGGAACAAATAAATAAATAAATAAATATTTCACAACGTCACATACATTGATCTGACTCCGAGATAGGTAGCTCAAGCACCTGTGTTACGGATATCAGAATCAACAGTGGGATTACAAATATATACATATACTACTTTTCTTTTGTAAATACATACTCTGATAAAAAAATATATTTTGTAAAATCTCGAGCACTAAGCTCGAGATAACAAATACTCTATTCGGGAAGCCTAGTAATCACAATGTAGCAACTACCGTTTGACCTTCGCAACCCTTAGTCAGGGGAACCAGATTAACTGGATCACGGTTACACGGTCAGAAAGATTATCTCAGATATTATAGGTATCTACAATTTTGAGAAACTCTGAGACATGCAGGTTTCCTCACGATGTTTTTACTCACCCATGAGCTAATGGTAGAAATACGCACATAGATTTGATAAATCCAGAGCTGCGTGCTCGAATTCGGATCACGATCCCTCGTATGGAAGGCACGTTCTTAAAAACACGTCATATTTATGCACTGTTTCCTGAAAAAGTAGCAAATAATGTGGCTATTTAATGTCAAAAACTGTTTGATAGTTCACTGGACAAGTTTAAGACACATATTAAAACCTAAGAAAAAAGGTTACTTTAGTGTACAAGACTATTTAAATGATAAGGACTCTTGGTCATGTTCGATCGATTAGTCTTTTGAGTTGTTATTCAAAGTCGACATTCATAAGTGTTCTGTATGGACCTAAATTGAATAAAGATTTTCTTCTGCCGAAAAATAAGACTAGTGTCTTATGAAGAAAAAAATTCTACGAAAAAAAAAACCGCCTTCAAAAACCACGAACTGAAAAAAGTTAAATAATATTTTTACCACTTCAGTTAACATTTTAAAACACTACACTCAAAATAAGGTGTAATTGAAGTCAGCGCCTAATCCCTGTTGAATAATTGAATGTATTACAATGTTTAGTATAGATAGTATTGGGCGTCAACTTCGGTAACATCTTTTCTCGAGTTGTTAAAAAATGATTAAAAATGTTATCTGAAGTGTATGAAGTGTTAAAATATTATTTTACAATTTTTAATTCGTGCTTTTTAAAGCCCGTTTTTATTGTTTTGTTCCGCTGAGACTACCCTTAGCATTGTATTTTTATGTCTTCTAGCTATTTAGGTACAGTATCAAAATAAAAAAAAAACTCGAGCACAATCTTTTGCCCAACTTTGGAATCACATCGGGACGCGCGGCGATTGCTTTTCGTGATCCAGTACACCATGTACAGTCAAAGGCATTAAACTACACAGTGTAGCGAACATCGGTCTTCCAAGCCCCGCCGACAAGACAACCTATAAACTAGCAGCAATGCTCGGAACGACGTGGTTCAAACAGATAGCCCGACTTGCATTACCCATTCGTCTCCTGTGATTGTGCTGCTATGTAACATGCTCAACAGCTGGTATTGCTGAAATGTGCACGTTGTAAACACTAAGGGTGCTAACTTAATACTAACAGACGAGCTGATGTTCTTAGGAAATGAGAAATAGACGTCTTTATCTGTTTACGGCTTCCCGTCATCATCTTCTGTCTATCTATCTAATATTATCCAACCGATTACGGCTACGGCGGCCAATCTCAACGAATACCTACGTACGAAGGATATATTATAGTGCTCAAGTGTGTGCCAAACACAAGTGCACTCTCTATTCCCTTACCCTCTACCCCTCTGGCCCGGAGTTAAGTGTCCGACCTTTGAAGGCGAGTCAATATAATCAATTTAATCTGCCAATCGACAGTCAAAACATTTTTTTCTTATTTTTTTAAAACCGCGAGTATCTTAGATTAAATCAAACTCGTCTATACCGCGTGTACCGTTAAAATTAGGCGCCCGGCGCCTAATTTCTCGCAGTCACAAATGTCAGAGTCTGACAAGCGGTCGCGTCACCCAAAATATTCATTAATTGTTTTAAGTGGGATAAAGGCTATCAAAATGCCTACGTGCGCTTTTAAGCGCTGTACAAATAATTCAAAACGTAAAAAAATAAAATTTAAAAACTAAAACCCGACTACCAAAAAACACGATCTAAATAGTACAAAAAAAGAAAATTGTCTCTGCTGAAATGATTATGCCGTATCGCCGTAGTCGTATGATATCGCGGTCTTTCATTTGATACCCCACACGGTACCGTCAAGCAAAATTTTTTTTTAGTTCCTTACTCTAAGTCCCCTAGAGGGCGCTGTAATAAATTTAACGTGACGCCAGCCTATAACCAGAAGACAACCAAGACTCTTCTAACGACACCTCATTTTTTCAAATATGATAACTAGTTTAGAAGTTACGTGGAAACAGATGATCATACATACATACATACATAGCCTGTCAAAGTCGGGTAAAAATAATTTCATCTCACATTTCACACGTAAGGACAAGATATTTTTTAATTTCTTATGAAATTCCAATAATTCACAATGTTTTGATCGCCATTTTGCGATATTACGTCACACAAAAATAGGGTCAGCATAAAAATATCAAAAAATATAATTGCAAAATATTTATTGTTAATTTATTCAGAGTAGTAGTAGAGCAAAATGTGTAATTAAAAAAACATATTTATTATTGTTTAGGTATATTTAACCGACTTCATAAAAAGAAGGAGGTTATCAATTCTTCGGGATATTTTTTTATACACGTTCCCCAACTAGGTAGGTCTTCCCCTACTCGATGATGACTAGATCATTTGGATTTTTTTAAAGAGTATGTTTCCCAGGTAATCCCATTCTTAGCATGTCATGATCTGACGATGGGATCCCATAATAATCGAGGGCAACATTCAGATTTTGTAGACACAAGTTAATTTCCCTATTCGAAGATATGTCAACGTTGTGTAAGTATAACATTCAATAATAATTTATAATAATACCAACAATACATTTATGATGATTACGACTGTTATTAAAATAAATTATTTAGAAATTAGTTATTTTTGTTAACCCTACTTTCTCCTTTTGACATGAAGCGTAGCATGTGCGTAGCGCGTTTGATGACTCCCTTATCATCGTCAGCCCATTTAAGTCTCCACTGCTGGGGCATGGGCCTCTCTTAATCACATCAGGGGTAATTGCCATACTCACCACGCTTGGCAGACGGGTTGGCGAGGGTTTTGATATAAATGCAGAGTTTTCCTTCTCTGGGTGCTGATGATCATGCCAGCAGCTTTACCTTAGTCGCCTTTTACGACACCTCGGTAAGAGTGAGGGTGGCCTATTCTACTCTGCCGGGGACCACACGGCAATTGTTAACCCTACTTTCTCCTTTTGACAAGCGTATGTCAAAACAAATAGGTCCGTTTTGTCAGTTGTCTAATTGAAGGGACGTGGCGTATCTTCCGCTATTTTGATTTAATAATAATGTATCAATACGGGGATTAACACGATATTTATTATGTGAAACAACATTGTGTACTCACATATTTGGCTCGACGTTTCGGCTACGTTACAGCAGCCGTGGTCACGCGCGGACTTCAACGTCGAGCCAAATATGTGAGTACACAATGTTGTTTCACAAAATAAATATCGTGTTAATCCCCGTATTGATACATTATAGATATAATGCAATGCGAACATCTAAAAAACTAATTTGATTTAATCTTTGGCGGGTATTTTAATTGTTGCTACTGAGTCTGGGTGGGTTCGCTTATTTGGAAATCTTCTGATGTAGAGCACTTACAAGCATTAAAGTAGATGGAAATAAAGCACAATCGTTAATAAAATAAAAATCCATTTATTTACATTTACCTACTTATAAATTACGTACTATTATATACAAATTATATCACTATAGGTATTTCATCTGCACGTGTTTGGTATTATACTTCTGGATAACACATTATATTTACCAATTAATTAGATACTTTTCACCTACCTACAACCAAAGTTTAATATTAATAATTACTTTTTACAAAACCCACTTCCATTCGCATCAGTCTAAAATACATGTTTCACACTATTTCAACAAAACGAAACAATAAATAAATGAAAACCAACGTTTTTGGTAACTAGTTTTTTTTTTATTTTCCCTTTGTATTTTACCTTACTGGTCAGGTAAAACATTAGAATAGTTATTTATGGGATTTCTACCATGTACCCTATTTTTGGTTTTCCGATATCATCGGAAATCAAAGATATCGGGACTGTTGCAAGCTCAAAAACAAGGTACATGGTAGAAATCCCGTAAATAACTTTTTTAATGTTAGTGACTATGAAAGAAAACAAGGTAAAACATTGCCCACACGATCACGTCATTACATACCGTATTGTTTATACTTTGCCGCTGTTATAGTGTTAAACCGTTAAGACTTTCATATACTATTTGCCAATCGGAAAGACTATATCCACTTGCGCGGTGCAATCAACACCTAGCGCCATCTGTTGGTTCAGTTTGGAACTAATACAGTAACGGGACGAATATAGAGAGGGTCACTAATATATCAATACACCGTGTTTTATCAGCTAATCACTTTAAACAGGAAGGTCTATAATTTCAAATACGTAAACGTACTGAGTTTGTTCAGTTCGGTACAGGTGTAATTAAAGTTTTTTAAATTTATTTACTCTCATATCCTAATATGAAGTCCGTACGCTTCTATCGAATCAGATCGATCAAATAGTCATACTTTTTTGTATGAGTTTATTACTTACTTACCTATTTAAGTAACTATCTATATTTGAGCATATATTCACATTATCTTCACAACTTGGTAGGCTATCTAAAGTTTAATCATCATAATCAGTCATTTCAGCCCAGTAACGTAACACTCAGGGACTTAGGCCTCCCCCACTGATTTTCCACCAATCGCCTCCTGAGCCCCGCCCTGCATTCGTAATGGAATTCACTGCGACCTTCAACAGATCGTCGGTCCACCTCGTGGGGCCTGCCACGGCGGCGAATTCCTGTACGTTGGCTCCACTCGAGGACGTTTCCGCCCCAACGGCCGTCTGTTATCTTTGCTATGTGCCCTGCCCATTGCCACTTGAGGCATGCAATCCTTTGGGCTATGTCTGTAACCTTAGTTCTCCTGCGGATCTCATCATTTCTGATACGACCACGCAAGGACTCGGGTATTTAAAAAAAACACGGTGTATTGATATATTAGTGACCCTCTCTATATTCGTCCCGTTACATACAGTATTCGGGTACTCGGGTATTTAAAAAAACACGGTGTATTGATATATTAGTGACCCTCTCTATATTCGTCCCGTTACTGTATGTAATCGGGACGTTACTGTATGTAACGGGACGAATATAGAGAGGGTCACTAATATATCAATACACCGTGTTTTTTTAAATACCCGAGTTTCTTGAGGGCATTGTGCTAATGAAAACAAACATTTTCCCCAAGATAGGGTCAGATCTCAAAAAAACGTCTTCCCTTACTAATTGCATCAATCAGCTAATCACTTTTAAACAGGAAGGTCTATAATTTCAAATACGTAAACGTACTGAGTTTGTTCAGTTCGGTACAGGTGTATTTTAAATTTATTTACTCTCATATCCTAATATGAAGTCCGTACGCTTCTAACGAATCAGATCGATCAAATAGTCATACTTTTTTGTATGAGTTTATTACTTACTTACCTATTTAAGTAACTATCTATATTTGAGCATATATTCACATTATCTTCACAACTTGGTAGGCTATCTAAGTTTCAATCATCATAATCATCATTTCAGCCAATAGACGTCCACTCAGGGACTCAGGCCTCCCCCACTGATTTCCACTCAGTTCGCTCCTGCGCCGCCCGCATCGTATGGATTCCCGCGACCTTCAACAGATCGTCGGTCCACCTCGTGGGGCCTGCCACGGCGACGACTTCCTGTACGTTGGCTCCACTCGAGTTGACTCCATTCCGCCCCAACGGCCGTCTGTTATCTATACTATGTGCTATATTGCCAATTGAGGCATGCAATCCTTTGGGCTATGTCTGTAACCTTAGTTCTCCTGCGGATCTCATCATTTCTGATACGATCACGCAAGGAGACTCCGAACATTGCCCTCTCCATATCTCTCTGGGTGACTTTGAGCCTCAATATTCGGCATATTGTAAGCGACCACGAGTTTCAATTACTGAACGAGATATAAACATCGTACGAACATGGCGGCAATCGTCCCTGTCACATAAATAAAAACATACTGACCTACTTTTTATTTTAAAATTTACTCCTGTTGACAAAATAGAACAATAACTTTTAATTTAAATGGTGCATACTTTATACTACCTTTAAGTACAACCTGTGCGGATAAAGAATGGGATCAGAAATGGCGGTGCATCTATTCACTTCTCGCTCGCACACTATTTGCGCCTATACTCGCACTCGTGGGGTTCTGATCCCATTCTTTATCCGCACAGGTTGTACATGCTATATCACCTATGTTAACGTTATTTACTGGCAATACATAATTAATTTATTTACAAATTTCACTTATCTAAGGTGTTTGCCTCCATTACTGGTCACAATACTGTTTTGACAATGCACTGTACAATTACCTATACTTCAAAGTACAGTACAGCTGTTAACATTTATAAGTTACATCGCCAAAATTCGTCTACGCAGAAGAGCAGGTTGAATCCGATTGATTACGATTGCGAAAGCAGTTAAAATTATATTACTTATAATTTGCATTACCGCCAAAAGCGGCGGCTTTTGGCGTGAATCAATTTTTCGGGTACAAAAACGGACCCAACATTTGTGCATGGATATTTAATAAATAGTATAAGTGTTTTCCGAGAGGTTGTAACCCCAAAATTGCTTAAAATACATCTGGTTTATTAGCTAAAAATTAAAATCGATTGGTGTCGCTAGTGTGCCCTCCTGCCCGTCACCTTAAGGTGAAATACAATAAGTCCAGAGAGGAATTCTATCTCTCTCTTAACCGCACTCGCACCGAACATGGCGCTGACGCACCAACCAATAAGAAATTAGAATTTTTGGCGCGCGTAAATGAAGCGTTGTGATTGGTTAAGATTTTGACACAGTTTTTCGAAAATAAGACTTCTGCGCAGGTACATTGTTGTAACTTATAAAATTAGTAAAACTGTACCCTTCCATCGTTCAACAATCGCCTTATTGCGTGAACTGTGCACGTTTGTAGCCTGTGAGTGATAATAACAGAAAACAGTCTTAACTATTGTATTGATACACTTTAGAACCTTGCCATAATAGCTAGGTATCATCTGACTTCTACCTTCCAATTATGATACGGATAATATTAGTGTGACAAGGTACTAAAATGTGAACATCTTTTTGCAGCTGACTGTAAAGGGACTTATAATTATTGTCATGTAACAAACTATGATAAGCGTACACTTTCCTAATTGCATACTTATATAACTTAGACTATGCTATGAAGATTCCAGCTTAGCTTGGCTTGTACTCCGTGATGTATCTCGAGACTCATCTTTTGATTCATTTTCCCTCGTTTTGGAATGAACTGTAAAAGATATTTAACATTAGACATTAATACGTAAGAATGACCGTGGCAGTACCACGCTTCGGCATTAATGGGCCGACTCGACCGGAGTGATACCACTTCACAGAAAACCAGCGTGAAGCAGCACTGTGCTGTGTTTCGCTGCGTGAATAAGGGTATCTGAGACCCAATCTAGGGGAATGGGGGGTTTAAAGTTCGGCAGCGCACTTGTGACTAAAATGGTGTCGCGGGTCTCCATGGGCGTTGGCAATCGCTTACTATCTGGTGATCCGTCTGCTCGTCTGGCACCTATCACATTAAAAAAAAGAATATTATAGTATTATACAACCTTTCACAAAAATGAAAATGCGATGTGAAGTTACATTCTTAATAAGATTTTTCTTGCTGGGCAAACTTTCAGGTGGCAGGTGCTAAGAACAACACGAGAAGGGTGTATGCATAGCGATTCTTTTCTACTCAAATATTTCCATTCCATTTTGCGGGGAGAAATGTGCACACAATTAAATACAATGTCGATACGTAGTTACAAACAAAAACAACACTATACAGACGATACCAACGCAACACAAACCGAAATTTAAAATACATTTACAACGTGCATATGCATTATGTGTTAAAATCGCATATACAGGATGTATCTGTGAACATTTACATCCCTTTAACCACGTGTTCTATCAACCATTATAAACAACATTTGTTCTATGATTTTTGATTCAACATTTGTTCTGCCGTGTGGTCTGCTGCAGAGTAGAATAGACCACCCTCACTCTTACCGAGGTGTCGTAAAAGGCGACTAAGGTAAAGCTGCTGGCATGATCATCAGCACCCAGAGAAGGAAAACTCTGCATTTATATCAAAACCCTCGCCAACCCGTCTGCCAAGCGTGGTGAGTATGGCAACTCCCCTCATGTGATTGAGGGAGGCCCGTGCCCCAGCAGTGGGGACTTAAATGGGCTGATGATGATGATGATGTTCTATGATTTTTGGAAATTCGCATAAAAAAAATCAATTTTTCATACAAAGTCACGTGACTAGGTCATTTTGTATGGGGAGTCGAAAAAATTTTCTACTAAATATCTTTTAAATTATGTAATATATTAATTACACCTTCCCTTAGTTGATCGTGACAAAACACATGTGCTTAAATTTACGTGCGTAGGAGGTATTTTAGGACCTTTTCAATCTTTTTAAAAAGGCCGGCAACGCATTAGCGATCTCTCTGACTTCGTGGATGTTAATGGGCGGCGATGATTGCTTTCCATCAGGTAACTCGCTTGCTCGTTTGTCGCCTCTAGCATAAAAAAAATCTATACATATAATATCTCAGTGGGTAAATTAACTTAAGTCTTCTTATCGGGAGTATGTTTGATTACGAATATGGATCTTAGGATTTTTTAAATCTATGTGTGTGCATATTTCAATCATTAGCTTGGAGAAACATAGTGAGGAAACCTAAACAATTCGAATGGAAACCATGTAATTAGCAGATCCGCCAGAGCCTGCCTTATCCTTCCTCCATCCATACTGCAGAGCAATGGTTTTTAATGCAACATGTTGGCATGATGGTGCCTTATCATTATCTATTCCTTACCAAATAAATTGAGCAAAACTTTCTCGATGCCATGGATCGGTGACTCAAAAGTGACACACAGTAACGCGCCGAAAGTAAACGTTAGTATCACGTGAGCCACACCGTATTCAACCTGGAAAAATAATAACAATAATATTATATCTTTATAAAGCTAAAATAAAAAATAAATAAATAAAAATAAAAATAGGCTTTTATTCTACCACAAAAATGTTGACAATCATCCAATTATAGTATATATCAAGCATTTTTTTTTTAACATCTCATACGTTGACCTTCATTCATTATTTATATTTTATTTAATATTATTAATTCTATCTTCTCCAGTCTGGTCCTCTTTCCTTATATTCAAGGAAAGAGGCGGTCCTTGAATATATCTTCCCATCGCTTTTTTGGTCTACCTCTTTGTGTTCCTCTTGGTATCCATTATGTTAATTTCCTAGTCCATCTATTATCATCCATAAAGCTAAAGTACTATAAAAATAATTTGATTTTTCGAAACTTAATTCGCAACGGAACAATTAAGGAGTTGTGTTTTTAGTTTCATGTGGCCACATGTGTGAACTGTGTTGTCAATTTTATTATTTAATATGTAGCTACT
Source organism: Marasmia exigua (assembly GCA_019059595.1). Lineage (NCBI taxonomy): Eukaryota > Metazoa > Arthropoda > Insecta > Lepidoptera > Crambidae > Marasmia > Marasmia exigua. The sequence continues at coordinate 14,989,757 of CM032465.1, read as the reverse complement.
TAAATTGTTTTTTATGTAACGGTGATGTTTATATGATGTCATATCAATCTCTCTTCTAATAATTAATAATAATAATTCTCACAACATCTCATACGTTGACCTGATTCCGTACTAAGTAGCTTAAGCACTTGTGTTACAGATATCAGACAACAGAGAAACACAAATGTATACTTAAATACATATATTACACCCAGACACCGAACAAACACAAGTATTCATCGCACGAGTGTTTGTCCAGGGTGGGGATCGAACCCACGACCTTTGGCGTAAGAGGCAGGATCACTACCAATTGTGCCATCCGGTCAGTCAAAATATTATGTTGTTTATGAGTACATTTTTTTATTTTCTATTATAGATGCTGTTCTTACTAAAAAACAATCTAAATTCATTAAGAGATACAGCTAAAATCACTATTCAAATTCAACACAAATAGTAACGTGTCTCTTTATTCACTTGACATTGGTAGAATCAATAGTGTCTCTAAGCACAATTCAAACCATAAAAAAATGCTACGATGTCCATCATCGATTCCATTTTCCGATCAATAGATTTACTTATTGATTGGTCTAGTAACACTCTGAGAACGATGGTAACTCAGTGGATAAGAAAGCGGCTTCCATGCATAGGGGTCCAAATCCGAGCATGCACCTCTAGATTTTTCATATTTATGTGCATATATCTACGATTATCTCATCCGTGAGGGTAAACATCGAAAGGAAACCTACTCGTTTGAGATAGTTTCTGGAACGTGTAACCATGATTCATTTGTTCTGGTTCCCCTGTCTAAGGGTTGCGAAGGTCAGACGGCAGTCGCTTCATTGTAATCACCATATTTTCCAAATCCTGAATCGTGGTCTAAGTGGACTTCGGGCTCCAAAGGGACAGCTTTAAAGGCAACCGGGAATCACATTTACACTGGTGTCGCTGGTGTCCATGGGCGGTGGCAATCGCTTACCATCAGGTGATCCGTCTGCTTGTCTGCCACATATCACATAAAAAAATACATGCTAAGCTGAAGACGTTTAGTAACACCCCAAGCCTTTGACCGGGGGAGGGACCACGGCATGAATGGGCCGGCTCGACCGAAATGTTACCACGTCCTCACAAACAACCGGCGTAAAGCAGCACTGTGCTGTGTTTTTCTGCGTGAGTGAGAGTACGGAGGCCCAATTTGGAGGAAAGGGAGGTACAAAGGTAAATAAATAAATAAATAAAATATAAATATTTCACAACATCACATACATTGATTTGACTCCTAGTTAGGTAGCTCAAGCACCTGTGTTACGGATATCAGAATCAACAGTGGGATTACAAATATATACATGTAATACTTTCTTTTGTAAATACATACTTATAATACATAGCAAACACCCAGACCAATACAAACAAACATGTTCATGCACACAAATGTTTGTACTGTGCGGGGATCGAACCCGCAACCCTTGTATCAGAGGCAGCGTTCACTATCACTGTTCCAATCGGATCGTCTAAAACAAAGGTTGACAGCGCACTGACCCCACTGGTCGGAGTCCATGGGCAGGCGGCAATTGCTTACCATCAGGTGATCCGTATGCTCATCTGTTCTTGTAGAATTGAAAGTACCTTCATTATTATTTGGATACAAGATCCAAGTAATATTACTGTATCATTACAAGTAGCAAATCTGCAACCACACTCCGCAGACACGGAAGACTAGCTTCGTTAGTTATGTTCATTATCCATCTGTTTGAATTAAGCACCAACTCTCTGTGATTCGAGCTTACTTAACTTTCATAAACTTGAGAACAGTTTGGCTCTTGTTAGAGTGCCGGGATATGTGAAATTGTATTTATTTGTTAATCTTGTTAATTATAAAAAGATACTGAACAACTTAGTAAAAAATATTTTAAAATTCGTTTAGAGTACTTAGAAAAGATTCTAGGGTGTTTCGGGTAGCCCTATAAGGAATCCAGATGTTTACCGACGTCACATTTTGGACAACCCTAAGCGCGAGCCCGTGTACGGATCTGTTCAATCAGCATTTACAGAAAATAAAAAATGAAAATATCGTTTATTCAAGAAACACTGTTACATAGCAATGTTTTATCTGTTGTCACATAAGGTCGCCGTGTTGTCAGAGGAGGCACTTTTGAGAATAATATGACTGACCGGATGGCGCAATTGGTAGTGACCCTGCCTCTTACGCCAAAGGTCGTGGGTTCGATCCCCACCCTGGACAAACATTCGTGCGATGAACACTTGTGTTTGTTCTGTGTCTGGTTGTAATATATGTATTAAAGTATATATTTGTGTTCCTCTGTTGTCTGATATCTGTAACACAAGTGCTTAAGCTACTTAGTACGGAATCGGGTCAACGTATGAGATGTTGTGAGAATTATAATATATTACTAATAACAGACGTGTTTTCTTTATATCAAAGATGATACAATGATATTGGTATTTTTTAATAAATTGAAACAAAAAACAATTTTGAAATTACTAGTGTCCACTAGGCCCGCGGCCTGGGAGCCCGCGAGGCCCGCGAGGGCGGGCCTTTTAAACAGAGACATCAAACGTCAAAACGATTTCTTATCATGTTTTTGGAACATGACGTCGAGGTCCGAACATAGACTTTTTCATACTAACTTGAAACCCCATTTGACCCCCCGAAACCCAGTTTTAAATTAAAGAAAAATCCTTTCTTAATGTTGCCCTCGTCATCGCTTGTGCAAAAATTCAAGTTTCTAAACCTTATACCTAGTTTAGGCAGTCAGTGAGTGAACACTACCTCTAGTGCAAGGGTTACGGGTTCGATCCCCGCACAGTACTAACATTTGTGTGCAGGAACATATCTGTTTGTTTTGGTCTGGGTGTTTTCTATGTATTATCAGTATGTATTAACAAAAGAAAAGTATTGTATGTATATATTCGTAATTTTGCCGTTAGTTCTGATATCCGTAACACAGGTGCTTGAGCTACCTATCTCAGAGTCAGATCAATGTATGTGATTTGTGATGACCTCAAATTTAAAAAAAAGATTTGGATGAAACGTCTAGCCTGAATGTGGACCAGCGCGTTCAACATGCAAAAGCACAACAAATAACTTACCAATGAATACATGGTAATATGAAGCGGATGGCGTAACTGGCCGATGAAGTACAGCTCCACAATACCATTCACCAGGTAAGAGCTGAAAGTCAGCCTTGCTAGGGGAACAAACAGCTTCCAAGAGAGGAACTTGTTCATAATTCCTGCAAACATTTATTTATTTTATTTAAAACTTTATTGCACAAAACCATACATTATACGATGTCAATGCCAGGGGCATTATTTACCAGTGTACATTAAGAACCAGTTGAGAATATTGTATTACTGTCTATTATGCGTCAAAACAAATTAAAGCTTATTGTAAAAATTACTGATGAATCGACCGAAGTGATTCCACGGCCTCGCAAAAAACCGGCGTGAAGCAGCACTGTGCTGTGTTTCGCTGTGTGAGTGAGGGTACCAAAGGCCCAATCCGGGGGGGTTTGAAGATTGGCAGCGCAATTGTGACTTACTATCAGGTGATCCGTCTGCTCGTCTGCCACCTATCACATTAAAAAGATCGGTTTGAAACTCTGACGTCAGATATGATCTTAATCGGATATGAGTAAGTAAAAAATTTCATAGGTTTTCGCTCTTATGCCATGACACATAAAGTTCAAAATCTGGTGGTAACTATTTTACCACTGTCCAATTAAGGGTTAAGCAGGACAAACGTGAGAAAGAAAAAGTCAAAATAAAATTGAGAGTAAATTTTACTATCATCATCCTCATGTCAACCAATAGACGTCCACTGCCATAGGCCATACATGACATAAGCCTCCCCCAATATTCTCCACACAGATTGGTCCTTTGCCGCCAGCATCGAATGGATTCCCGCAACCTTCACCAGATCGTCGGTCCGCCTTGTCGGGGGCCTGCCTCGGATGTACGTATACGTATACGTAGCCTCCACTAGAGGACTTTTCCGCATCAAGTCCTGCTAGCATCAAGCCAAATAGAGAAAAAAAAAACTATAGCCTGACTGACCTCCATTTCCAGTGGCGCAAGCGATGATCAGCCACCCATTGGCAAGACCCCATGCCAACCTGTGGAGGGACGCGTACGCAGCCGCTTCTACATTGTTGTAAGAATACCAGTCTTGGTAGAATATCCATACAGAGAACGTGGTCACGACGCCAAGAACGATGTTGGTGATCCATGCCAACGTTTTTATGGGGCGCGAGATTTTGTAACTGTGAAAAGCAATACACATTTTTTTAAAAAGGAAAAATACCCGATTACGATTATGTTTCTTTTTTTATTTGATAGGTGTATCAATAACAGACGATATCACCTGATGGTAATCGATTGCCGCCGCCCATGGATACCCATATGTACATGTACTAACATAATAATCTGTCCTAGGTATTCTGAAATCATTTCAATTATCTCAAATTCAATATCTAATCAGATTTTTTTATAAAGGCAACACTAGTGAAGTCACTAGTTCTCTACTTAATCACCCATTCCCCTTTTCCTTAGATTGGGCTTCCGACACCATCACTTCACACGACAAAATTCAGCAAAGAGGCTGTACTCCAGTTAAATAAGCCTATGACTGGCATTTTCAATACCCATAATTTGCAGACACCAAAATTTTGTAGACATAAAACAGTCAAGAAAGCATTGTCTAAAATTTACGAGTCATATGACTTACTTTTCCGTCTGCAATCGATATAAGATGTATCCCATGAGCAAACCCATCAAGTAAGTCGTCATCTTCATGTGAGTTTTTATATAAACTTTAGAGAAATAAAAGTTTGAAATGACATCCGTAAACTCTCTGAAACAAATAAAATTGCAAGAGTTTATTCTCCGAATCATATAAAAGAGACAATAAGATGCAGAAAAGTATTTTTCCAGAATAAATCTACACTGATTTGCATTAATGAGTAGTATAAAAATAAAATAAAAAACCGGCCAAGTGCGAGTTGAACTCGCCCATGAAGGGTTCCGTAGCGGCAAGTAAGATATTTGGAAGGTAAATTGCGGTATACGGTTAATATCGTATGTTAGCGACTGGCTGTGGTGCAACCTCATTTTTATAAGTTATTTTTCTCTACATTTTGACGTGCTGAGTTAGTCCACTAGCATCACCAGTAGTTATCATTAAAAAAACTACTACTACTTAGAACTATTTCAAACCAATTTGCGTTGTTAGTTTTCATGGTAATGTTTATCATATAATATTTTTTAGTTTTATACTTCTTTAATTATGATATGGACAACGATTTCTATAGTGTAGTTAAGAGTTACCTACACTATTGAAACTTGGTAAATAGATGTATTATCTATAGTTTCGGAAAAAAGTGGCGGTGGCATAAGGACGCGGACGGACAGACGGAGAGATGAATAGACGGACAGACAGACAGACATGACGAATCTGTAAGGGTTCCGGTTTTTTCCATTTGTCTACGTAACCTTAAAAAGGACCAACTTCTGAATCTGCAATAGTTCATCATTATACCTCTACACAAAAGCGAAACACCGCTTATTGATTAATTACGATATATCAAAAACTAGCTATGCCCCGCGGATTCACCCGCGATAACTTAATGAATATTATTTTGAAGTTTTACGTGAGAGAGAAACCTACTTATACTAAAGTCAATGTCAGCCACCAGGAGGATTCCTGGTGGCTGACATTGACTTTTTGATGAAAACCTGGGATATAAATTGTGTTTTTTATTTTTTGACTTACTTGGCATATATCATCATAGTGGGATCCAAATTATCCTTAAACGTTATGATGGCAGGTATCAGGACGGAAATGAAGATGGCGATCGCTGTGATGGCTGGTCCGACTCGCTTCCACCGCCACAGACCATAGATAAAGATGGGTGCAATGATGAACAATTGAGTGTCCACAGAAAGGTACCAGGATTGGAACATGCACTGAAAAAAAAACACATTTTCATTGATTTGTATCACAGAGGAAGGTATTTCTGCCGTCTGCTAGCTAGAAGGTCGCTAAGCCGCAGCAACTATTTGTGGCTGAGCGACCTTTTAGTTAGCGGACGCCAGAATAATAATAAAGTCATAAACTGATATTTCGGTCATGGCGCATCGACGCAGGACATATTAAAGTGCTTGCGCCGACATAAGTGCACTCTCTATTTCAGTACCCTCATATTTCGATGGGACACCAGTTTGACACGACCTAAGAGGGATTAGGCGCAGGACCAACGCCTTAATGTGCTTTCCGAGGCACGGGGGTACAAGACCGCCAACTTCCAGACTCCGGGCCGACACTGAAAATTTCTTAACAGAAAAACTCAGGTACAAAATTTTGGCCCGACCCGGGGATCGAACCCGGGACCCCAATCGCATCCGTCGCTTTATAGTGCGACCCACCTATCACTGTGTCACCGAGGCAGTCAGCCAGAATAATACTCTGGGTTTGTATGTAGTAAAGATCAACATTGATTTGATCTTTATACAAAGAAACGTCAGCAGTATAGTTGCAGATGAATATCTGGCAGTTTATAAGGTTTAATACTATAGCAATAGCAATATGTATACTTAAATTTAAACATTTCAAATATTCTTCAGGACCTGTAAAGAATAAAGCTAATAAAGAGATACAGATATTCATAGTTCTAAATCCATCCTTGTTACATCGCCCCGTTGGTCTTGTAGTTTATGTACCAGGCCGTGATCTCGGAGTCCTGGGTTCGATTCCCGGGTCGACCAAAGGTATGTTTCGAATTTTTCGAATATAGCTCGAGATTGTGATCACCTATCCGCATTAGGCAAGGGTGGTGATTATTAAGCCTAATCCCATCATAGTAGCGATGACTTGATTTCTATGATGGAGGCCTTTGCCCTGCAGTGGGACAGTATATAGGCTGACACTTTACTTTATAGTTCTAAATTTTGGTAACCAAGTTGTTTGCATAACACCTTGCATTTATTCTAGCTTCTCGGCTAAATGATCGTATAAAGACACATTTTCAGTACACATTTTAACAGTGGGAGAGTACCACGTCCTCACAGAAAACCGGTGTGAAGCAGTGCATGCGCTGTGTTTCGCTGCGTGAGTGAGGGTACCGGAGGCCCAATCCAGGGGAAGAAGGGTTAAAAGGTAAGCAGTGCACTTGTCGCCGTGTGGTCCCCGGCAAAGTAGAATAGGCCACCCTCACTCTTACCGAGGTGTCGTAAAAGGCGACTAAGGTAAAGCTGCTGGCATGATCAACAACACCCAGAGAAGGAAAACTCTGCATTTATATCAAAATCCTCGCCAACCCGTCTGCCAAGCGTGGTGAGTATGGCAATTACCCCTCATGTGATTGAGGGAGGCCCGTGCCCCAGCAGTGGGGACTTAAATGGGCTGATGATGATGATGATGAGTGCACTTGTGACACCACTAGTGTTGCAGGTGTCCATTGGCGGTGGTGATCGCTTACCATCAGGTGATCCGCCAGCTCGTCTGCCACCTATATCATAAAAAAAACCCATTATCGGGGTTTTATTCAGCGAAAATGATCCCGTGCGCAATGGTATTAGCAGTACACCAGTGCTTTAGTCAGGCTGTCACAGGGCGGATTTTCGCGTTCACTGAGCTTTCACCCGTACAAACAGCCTCTACGCACATTTTGGCATCCTTAAAAGTTTCCGTTTACAAGGCATCTGAATCGTTGCTTGCTTGTTAAAATGTCCTATCTTGTTTTCTGTATATATTTAAACTTTGACTGCCTCGGTGGCGCAGTGGTTAGTGGGTCGCACTTTAAAGCGACGGCTGCGCAAGAGGTCCCGGGTTCGATCCCAGGGTCGGGCCAAAAATGTGTACCTAAGTTTTCGGTAAGAAATTCTTAGTGGCAGCCCGGAGTCTGGAAATTGGCGGTCTTGTACCCCCATGCCTCGGAAAGCACATTAAGCCGTTGGTCCTGCGCCCAAACCCCTTTCTGGTCGTGTCACAGTAGTGTCCCATCGGAATATGAGGGTAAGGGAATAGAGAAGTGCACTTGTGTTTAAGCGCACATACTTGAGCACTATAATATATCTTCCGTACGTGGCTGATCGTTAAGATTGGCCGCCGTAGCCATAATCGGTTGGAGGATTATTATATCTTTAAACTGTAGTAGTAGTAACCACTTACCATATTCTCAGTATCCACATAGTTGTTCACGTATAGTATGTTGACCCACCAAGACTTCATACACCTCTCCTGCTCCAGTAGAATCTTATCTTTCCATAGTGGACCCTCTCCAATCTTCGGGAGCCACGTTATGTAGAACCAGATCACGACCAAATATGAAGGCGTCAACCTGGACAAATAACAAAACTGCTTAAATCTACGTTTGCATGCGTATACACATCATTTTTTGCCACGCACCTCCTCATTGTGGAATCAACTTCCTGCAGCGGTATTTCCGAACCGGTACGACGTTAAGATCTTCAAGAAACGAGCCTATACCTTCCTAAAAGGCCGGCAACGCATCTCCACTCCCTCTGGTGAGGCTGATGTCCATTGGCGGCGGTGATCGCTTACTATCAGGTGACTCGCTTAATCGTTTGCCTCCCTTTCTCATAAAAAAAAATAATAGATTTGAATAATCCAGAGGTGCATACGCCGTGTGGTCCCGGCAGAGTAGAATAGGCCACCCTCACTCTTACCGAGGTGTCGTAAAAGGCGACTAAGGTAAAGCTGCTGGCATGATCATCAGCACCCAGAGAAGGAAAACTCTGCATTTACATCAAAACCCTCGCCAACCCGTCTGCCAAGCGTGGTGAGTATGGCGATTACCCCTCATTTGATTGAGGGAGGCCCGTGCCCCAGCAGTGGGGACTTAAATGGGCTGATGATGATGATGATAATGAGAGGTGCATAGCTCGGATTCAAACGATGATCCCGTTTGGAAGGTTCATACTGAGCCACTGAGCTACCATCATCGCTCAAGTAATTTTTACCGTTATATGTAGGTATCCTCGCCAACCCGTCTGCCAAGCGTGGTGAGTATGGCAATTACCCATCATGTGATTGAGGGAGGCCCGTGCCCCAGCAGTGGGGACTTGAATGGGCTGACGATGATAATGATGATGATGATTTAGGTATTTATTGAGTTAGTCGTCACTCATCATACTTCTCTCCTACACATTATCAACCTCACCAAAGTTGAAAAAGTCAGCAAACGAGCAACCGTCAGCTGATGGTGTTGGCCTTTGCGTCTGGAACCCAATCTTGTGATCTCGTGCGATAACATATATATCGAATTCGACATTTATATGGACTATTGTATGGAAATCCCTCACTCAACATCTTCGTCGAGTACACAAGAATAGGCACTCTGATCTCTTTCCAGTTCTATCCCACTGGTAGCTTATCTGAATATATATCCACGAACTTATGCACTATAATATATCCTGCGTATATGGCTAATCGTTAAAATCGGCCGCTGTAGCCGAATTGTTAGTAGTATTTATTATATTTATCAAATCGTCAGTCCGACGTGTGTATCATATGGCGTGGCCACGGGGTAGTGACGTTAATGATTCGTGTAATTTCACTCGAGTAGGGCACGAAACCATGAATCTTGTTATATGGTTCAAGTTAAGTTTACTCGGCTCAACTGTGATGATGATGAATGATCATGGTGCCGTCTTAACACGGAAATTCTTGGAGTAATGTATGCATGTATGTGTAACATTATGGGCTCCATAAATTGTAGACATGCGTATGCCGTTTTTAACGTTACATGCTTTTGAACCCAGCTATTATAATGGTATATTCCTCTCAGCTATTAAATTATACTCGTGCATGTTTCACTCTCGTTTTTGCGTGAATTAAGAAAATTTTCTAAGACCAAGTTAATTAATTGCAACTTGGGCTCTTCTCTTGCTTACCGTCAGGCCGAGGAGAGCCAATATACTGTGTCACAATGATTCAGGATTGGGGGAGTCTGGTAGGCAATTACAATAAAACGACTCGTCTGACCTTCGCAACTCTTTGACAAGGGAATCAAACTAAATGAAATGTTAGTTACACGTTTCAAAAACTAGCCGAAACTTGCAGGTTTCCTCAGTCTTTTTTCTTTGTCCAAAAATAAAATAAGCACATAAATTTATTAAGTAATAGATATATGCACATAAGTAACTCAACAGCATCAAAAGTAAATTAACACATTAGTAACATGTCGAAGTAACATTTTTACGTATCCCTTAGAAACTGTCTATAATAGGCAGGACAGTTACTTTGACATAGTACTAAAGTGTTAAGCTCCTTTTGATGCTAACCGTACATGCTTGGATTCAAACTACGATCCACTTTAGAGATAGCACGTTCTTATCCACATAGCTAAGCGATTCCTCCTAAGTATACGTACTCATGCATGTATAACTTTACTAATTTATTTCTAGCATTCCCCTCATCTGAGCCCAAAATAATGACAAACGTTCACAATTTCCGTTTGAATCGAAGTTTATTGAATACAAAGCAATTGATCCTTACAATTATCAAGGCATGCGTAACTAGCGTCTCTGATATTATCGTCTCAAAGCGTGACCTTGATTGAACCTTGATTGGTGCGGGCGACAAATTGAATTCGATTGCGTAAGCTCTCACTATTACCTATACGATTGAATTGCTAATCGATACTGTTAGTACATACGTCCTAAGGTATTGACGCAGCAGAAGTGAAGGGATCGTGGTATGAATCTGAGTATGCACTTTTGGATTTTCCAAATCTAGTGAGGGAAACATTGCTAGGGAATCAGCACGTTTTGGATAATTTCTAAAATGTGTAATTGTGATTCAGTTGGTCTAATTCCCCTGCTAAAGGACTTCGAAGGTTAGACAGCAGTCGCTTCATTGTAATTATCAAGCTCCCTAAATCTAACATGGGCTAAACGTACTCTAAGGTCCAAAGCGACACCCTTTGGATTCAACCGGGAGTTTAAGAAGAATTAAGAAGAGGAAACCGGAATCTAAGATGATAGAGAACCTCTCCCTATCATCTACATGATTGAATTTCTAATTGATACCATTAGTACATACGTCATAGCTTATTGAACGTTGGAGTGTAAAAAAGTTATATGGAATCAGAAAATGCAGTGGCACTTTAAACGAAGTACGCCACTTTCACGAAGTTACAGAGAGAGAGTGAAATACCCACCACAAGACAACACGAATTCATGTCTATTCGAGTATAACAACAAAAAAAAATCGCGCGATTGAACAAGTAGTCTAACTAGTCAGATCTTTGACAGGATCTGACTAGTTAGGATCTACCAGTGTGCTATGTCTAATCTATGCTAGCGCTCGATATCAGCACACATCAGTACACATCATCACGTATTGATGCGATTTTCTGAACAAATTGTGTATTATCACGACTATCAACTAATAATACGAGTATAGCTTGAAGGACGTCAACGTTCAATTTCCTTCTTCATCTTTTATTCTTCGAGTTTTTCGGTCAAGCCTATCCTCGGTGTCTCGGACTGTATATCATAGAAAAAATAAACTTCTAACGTTCTTCGTTATAGTAAAATTTTATATTACATTCCGTTTTCTGCTGGCTAGTTCAGTGGTACGCGTACGTCTATATGAGCCACGAGTGTCATTTTCTTTAAGAATTCATTATATATCTATTGTATTTTCTTACACCTAACTCTAATAAAACATCCCCCCAAAGGGCAATTGAGCCCTGAAAAGTGGCCGGCTGACATTTTTTATATAGATGTGTACAATCCAAGTTATTACCTATATTATAACACAAAAGCTGTAGGATTGATTTAAGCTCTTTGAAAAATATGTATGGAAAAATACAATCTAATTATTCTGACCTAACTATAATTGTAATAATTCTGTAGCTGGTCATATTACACAAATTGAGGCCGTGATTTATTTGATGACAGTATGATTAACATCAATTTAAATTATAAGCTGAAGCAGATGAGTCCTAGAGAGTTTGTAAATCGGCAAAAGAGCGCCCTCCGGCCTAATTAACAAAGTCGATCTAAAGATGGGAGCCGAATTGGAAATGGTTTTGAAAGCAGCATACAATTTAAGGCTTAGACGAAACTTTCTACAAAGATACAAGAATTAATATTATCTGGCTGCATTTTGGGAAGTTAATAGCTTACGTGGTAAAATGAGCCTTGACCCCAAAACTCAGAGAGCGTGCAAACCGTTGCCACTTATAGCTGTCAGGGGACATACTGGGCCCGTGGACCTATTGAGATAGATGAGCGTACCACCTGGGAAGAATCGTGGTAAATGAGGCTATGTAGGGCTACATTCATTTTACGACTCCTTTCCTAAGGGAAATTTTACATTGCAACTTTTTGCAGTGATACAAATGCAACGTAGTTGCAATGCAGCATCGATACGGTGATGATTGACATTACCGTTACAATACAATCGCGGTAAAGTAGCGATACAATCGCCACGTAACCCTCAAGAGTCTAACGCGCATTTGTATCGCTCTAAAAAGTCGCAATGTAGATGGGACTTATCTTAAGCGATTACAGAATGCCCCTGAAGTTTTAGTCGGGATTCATGACCATTGCATCTCAAACGGCTAGGCCCTGAACAGCCCCAATGAACACGAAACCGATTTTCAAGCACTTACTTTTTTATGAATTAATTTTTCTTTACGGACTTATGGTTTAGGCCAAGATTATAAAGTTTTTGTGACTTAGCAAGTAACTCTGCATTTAAAAAAAAGCTACCGTATAAGATAAGATAAGGTAAGAAATCATTTATTCGACACAACATGGACATTTACAGACAAAATATCTTAAAAGCTAAATGCCGAAACGGTCCCTACTCAGCATTTAGCTATTGCTACATATATAGTGATCTGTGTTTAGCTATAGCCTGAGCCATAGCGCTGATTTTCAGGAAAGACCGAATCTCATACTAATTTATTATTAGCTTATTTTTATTGAGCTTTATGAAAATATGCTTAAAAATCCGTATGGCGAGAAGGGTTAAGGCGACGGGTAGCCCTAACTAGCGACACCATTCGTTTTTAATTGTTGGCTACTAAACCGAGTCTTTGAGTTTGGAAGGTCATCGCTCCCGAGGACAGATCACCTACAAGGTGGACGGACAGTATCAAGTCTGTTACAAAGTGTTCCTTGACTGAATGTGCACGCAGTGCCACAAACAGAGAAAGATGGAGAAGTCTCGCTAAAGCCGCTACCCAACATACAGACAATCCATAATCACGACCACTCCGTCAGGAGTGTACGACTGAGAAGAAGAGACTAAACCGAGTCTATTTTAAACAATTTCGGGGGTTACAACCTCTCGGAAAACACTTATACTATTTATTAAATAACCATGCACAATGTTGGGTCCGTTTTTGTACGCTAAAAATTGACCACTTTTAGCGTGAATCAATTTTTCGCGTACAATTGTTGGGTCCGCATTTGTGCATGGCTATTTAATAAATAGTAAAAGTGTTTGCCGAGAAGTTGTAACCCCGAAATTGTCGCTAGCGACGTCAATCGATTTTAATTTTTACCTACTAAACCGGATCAATTTTAAACAATTTCGGGTTTACAACCTCTCGGCGAACGTACTATTTATTAAATTACCTATAATTAATTAAAAAATAGTAGCTAAAAATTAAAATCAAAAAATCAAGTGGCGTCGCTAGTGTGCCCTGCCCGTCACCTTAACGAGTATGTATTTTAATTTATTCTACAAATAGGTACCTAAGCACTACATGCTATATAATTTTCGCACTCACCTTATATAACGAAATATGATCAACGGCAGTGGATTTACTTTTCCTCTTCGCTTATCCAGCTCAGCTAGGAACAGTCGGCTGAAGAGGAAAGCGCTCAGCATCAGGAAGGTGTCTACCAACAGCATACTGTTTAGTATGAGAGCATTGTTTGGATTCTTAAGAGCCTGAAAATAAAGAACAAATAAATATCAGATAACAACTATACATCGACCTGACCTCAAAATAAAAAGCCACTGGCTTTACCTTAAAAAAAAAAAAACAAAAAATGGGTGTCCATGAGGGGCGGCAATCGCTTACCTTAGCAGGTGATCCGTCTGGATGTCTGCCATTGATCACATAAATACAAAGTGTAAAAAGGTTTTATTCTTCTTTTTAGAATAATAATAATATCATCCAACCGATTACGGCAACGCGGCCAATCTTAACGATCAGCCACGTACGCAGGATATTTTAAAGTGCTCAAGTGTGTGCGCAAACACAAGTGCACTCTCTATTCCCTTACCCTCATATTTCGATGGGACACCAGGGCAACACGACCGGAGAGGGATTGATTGTCATATTTTGTGTGCATGAATATGTCTGTTTGTATTGGTCTGGTTATTTTTATGTATTACTAGCGGCCGCCCGCGACTCCGTCCGCGTGGAAAAGTAACTTTTTACCCCCCTTTCAACCCCTTACAACCCCCTTTTCGCAATAAAAAGTAGCCTATGTCCTTTCTCAGGGTCTAGATTATCTGTATACCAAATTTCATTTAAATCCGTTGAGTAGTTTTGGCGTGAAAGAGTAGCAGACAGACAGACAGACAGACAGACAGACAGACAGAGTTACTTTCGCATTTATAATATTAGTATGGATAAGTATGTATTTACAAAAGGAAAATATTATATGTACAACCTGTGCGCATAAAGAATGGGATCAGATGTGGCGGCGCATCTATTCACTTCTTGCTCGCACACTATTTGCGTCTATACTCGCACTCGTGGGTGTGCGAGAGAGAAGTGAATAGATGCGCTGCCATTTCTGATCCCATTCTTTATCCGCACAGGTTGTATATATTTGTAATCCCACTGTTGATTTTGATATCCGTAACACAGGTGCTTGAGCTACCTATCTCGGAGTCAGATCAATGATTTTTTTTTATGATATAAGTGGCAGACGAGCAGACGGATCACCAGATGGTAAGCGATTATCGCCGCCCATGGACGCCTGCAACACCAGTGGTGTCACAAGTACGCTGCTTACCTTTTAACCTCCCTTCCCCTGGATTGGGCCTCCGGTACCCTCACTCACGCAGCAAAACACAGCGCATGCACTGCTTTACGCCGGTTTTCTGTGAGGACGTGGTATTACTCCGGTCGAGCCGGCCCATTCATGCCGAAGCGTGGCTCTCCCACTGTTACTGTTTTTTTTTTGTTTGTCATGTTGTGAAATATTTATTTTATTTATTTTTATTTATTTATTTCATAATCAAACCGAAGTGGTGCCCGCAGACCATTTGCAATCCGTCAGTAGCCACTCGTAGCATTACCTAGAGTGCTCATTCACTATTTCCCTTGACTAATGACATAGCCTTCTCTTCCATTACTAACACCTATATGCACAGACAACCAACCATATTTTATTATGTTGTGGTGCCACAATTTCCTTTAATATTCATCTAAATGTGTTTGTTATAAGGTAGGAATTGGATGAAGTAATTTCATTTATTGTAACCCAACCTAACGCGTGGTAGTTTTTTTTTACATTATAGCGGACAAACGAGCAGACGAGAGGCGGAGTGATACCACGGCCTCAGAAAACCGGCGTGAAGCAGCACTTTGTTGTGTATCGCTGAACTACCCTAAGCTTAAAGTGTTCTTAAAAAATTATATTCGTTAGGTTAGGACCGCACTAGCCCAATGGCTGTTTGTAGACAACGCCAGAGCCTCGCCAATGCTAACCTAACCTAACCTAACCGTAGGTGAGTAACGTTCCGGCATGAATGGGCCGACACAACCGGCGTGAAGTAGCACTGTGCTGTGTTTCGCTACGTGAGTGAGGGTACCGGAGGCCCAATTCGAATTCGGGCGGGGGTTAAAAGTTTGGCAGCGAACTTGTGACTCCACTGGTGTCGCGGGTGCCCATGGGCATCGGCAATTGATTACCATCAGGTGATCCGCCTGTTCATCTGCCACCTATTACATAAAAATAATAATAATATCATAAACTCTTTATTGACATTTATTATTATTTAAAATTTATTGTAGTAAATTTATTTATTTACTAAGGTGCTGTTTATTTGCTTAAGTTGATAATTAAACTTCTTTAACTAAAAAATTATTCAGTAAACAACAAAATAATAATTAAATTATTGTGACTGGCATATGAAGTATGTACAAATGAATGTAAATGTATATTATTTGTTTTGCTTAGAGACAAATATTTGCTCATCCTCTGGCTTCTATTGTTTACAAACAAAGTAATATTAAGGTTAAGTAAACATTTTTCTTAACTTATTATTGTAAGTTTTGTTATTCCAAGTGCAGATTAGTGTTGTGTAACTCATACAAGCGTCACCTCAAATGTTTCATACAAAATGACATAATGTCCCATTACCTCAAAAATTTTAATTGCCGTGCATCAAAACAGGCATGAATGAAGTTACTGCTTATGTGATTTGAACATTGAGACAAAAGGACATGAAGCTCGCGACGACACCGTCGCACACGATATGAATGATCGGATAGGGGCTATGCCAGGTTGTATTGTCGTCTCGTTTGTTTATACTGCGTGTGAATGTGAACGAGCGAGACAACTTCTCAAATGTGAGAATGGGACAATTGTATAATATTCGTAAACTTTCGCTTAAAAAGTTATATTTTGAATTGTATTTTGAAAAGAGACAAGCCGGACGTCTCTGGGAACCTCATTTGAAATGGTTGGTACCTACCTACAATGTCCCAATTGTAGTATATGTATATAGTATCTCAACTCGTACTGATGTCTCATTGATATGACATCATCTCACCTCATTTGAGGTGGTACAATGTCCCAGCTCAAAATTCTTTGTAAGTTACTCATACAAACTCAACGATAATCGCGTGTCCTACCCAACTCTAGTACAGATTGGAATATTTTGATCGGCTGATACAATTTTTCCCACAAAATAATGTCCTTTACTTGCTAAAATGAAACATAAATATAAACGTACCAACCAATAGTACTAGCTTACATTAATTCATCGAGAAGTAGAAAGATCGAGCTCGGAATATCTATAGGTCTTCTGTAATAATTATAAAGAGATAAAATCCTACAGACAGCAACAACTCTTTTAGGTAATCCGAAAACACGATACGCTTGCGCGATGTAATCAATACCTAGCGCCATCTACTGATATAAAGTGGAACAAATGTCGTGAAACAATCCCCTATCCCCAAAGACAAAAAAAAACACACTCCTTACACACACTACACTAAATTACACATTACACTAAATTTAAATTCAACCTACTAACAATAACCATGCATGACTACTTAAACTTAAGCTACTGTAATATTTTTGAAAATCTAAATTTGACCGCTGAGAATTAAAAAAAAATTGTAACCCTTTAAAAAGATAAGCACATAAAAGGCTCGGAACAGGTGTCCGTGGAATTTGTAGTAAATTAGAAAAATGTTCTGAAACGAACTGAGGGCGGGTCACTAGTACTATATATTTTAGAGCTAACAAGCAGAATCAGAATCAGAAATCATTTATTGCGGTAAATGTGGTTACAGTAAGTTACATAATTATCGTTTAGATTCTCACATTTAACCGATTAATATCGGCATGCAATAACAGAGAGTTAGCGTTGTCTTAAGTTATAATAAAATAATACATAGTCAAAATAAAATCAATACAAAGAATTAGTCACTCAAAAAATAATTAATATAATGTCAACAAAAAAAAATAATTAAATCATACATTCCATAAATTCTTTAATACTATAGAAACATCTATCATAACACGCGATCAACGTAACAAGCGAGTGGCATCCGGGTTGGGCTTCAGGTTTTGGGCTACAAATCGATAACATGTCTGTGATGGCTTAAAATAGAAAAGATTGGCGGCTTATTCCTCCTTATTACAAATCGCGAACTAAGGATAGTACCGGAACAAACCACGTGGCAGTCGCTTTTGACATTGAGTGTCGGAACGGGATGACATGATCTTTAGTACGGTCACTTTAGATCGCGATGTGTAATAAGGTGGATTGTGGCCAAAGTGCACTTAGGGCCGATTTTGATCCATAGCTATCTAACGAATGGTTTAAAAAGTAGCCAATGATCAAATATCGCTGAAATATATTTTATGAACAAAAGTGAGCTTAACCAATATTTATATTACAAGGAATTACGTCACTTTGACGCTGTCACTGTCAGACAGTTAACTATAGTTGATTTAACCAAAAGGTAACGATGGATCATTAAATCGACCCTTAGGGTCACAAATAACTGGAATAGTAAGTATGTAGGTATGCGGGGTACGTACAGTCGAACAATCTGGCGTTTAAAGACCCAAAGAAATCGCTTGCAGCTAGCATACTTTTTTGTTTGAAATGACACAATTTTTGTGCTGTGCGTGCAGGCGATTTTCGTTTGAAAGTGGTTTAGTGCCAACCGAGCGTACGTTATTATGTTTTTTCATTGCATATTATCTGATTTGGATAATACATATTATATAATATCGATCAGCTCCTGATTATTGACGAGTCCGGCAGCGCCTACACTTTGTTTCGCCGAGTGAGTGAGGGTACCGGAGACCCAATCTTCAGATGGGGCTTTAAAGGTTACCAGTGAACCATGACTAGTGTTTCAGGTCTTGAGCGGCGGCAATCACTACCATCAGGTGATCCGTCTGCTCGTCTCACATCCGTCTCGAAGGACCAAAAAATGTACTATATACATTTCACATGCTATGAGGTTTTCGGGTTAAATAAAACCGCTTTGATCGAGTGCTGCAGATATGCTGTTTAATTGATTGATTGATATTTTAAAAACTGCTGAGATACACAAACGGAAGTAAGGGCGACTTTATACTGTTGCATGTTACTTTGGCTATCTAGTATGGGAAAAAAAAATTTCAGCGGTTTTCGTTCGACTAGTACAGAGCTGACGTAGCTTTAAAAAGCTATCAAGCAGATGATTCGGCGTTGTTTCAGTAGATGTCACTATGCATTTTTTACATTGCGCTAGTAAAGCGTGTTTCCGAAATAATGACCTCAAGCTGAAATAACATTAGCAAACTAAAAAAAAATAAGATAATCGAACCAGAGATCAAGAGCCCAATTCTCGTGGTTGTGATATTTATTTTCATACGACATTTTATCTCCAAAACACAGTTTTTTGCATGGTTGATATCTGGTGATATCCACCATGTTTTCACGAGCACGAGAATTGGGCTCCTAGAATGTACTGGGAATTTTTTTTATAATATTATAGCAAATAAAACTATTTGTGATATTTTATTTCATCGTCTCCCTGACTGATTCTCGAGGGTGGTTGTACTACATAGCCGTTTAGTATTGGTAGTTTTCCTTTAGATGGCGCTAGTACTGGCTAGCCAACTGAACTAATGCGTCTATCTCAGTATATATAAGTTGCTCTATGGCTTGTAAAGCATGAATTTTGCTGTATGAGGTTCTTCAAAAATAAATTTTAAGCTTCTTAAGGGGCCAGCGTCGCATACAGTATATTAAAAAGTACTTTGTGGTCATACATGCAGGTCTTCCGGAGCTGCAAATGTCCATATTGTCTTCCGGTAATTGCTTACCACCTGGCGAACCGCTTGTATGCCACTGACGTAGAATAGAGCAACTATCACATATAAAAGGTGAAATAATACTTGGAAGAAAAAATAAACCGTGGGAGAGCCACGCTTCGGCATTTTTTTTTTTTTTATAGAAAGGCCAATCAGGATGACCTCACTCCGCCTGATGGTAAGCGGCCGTGAAATCCAAAAATGAGGCTGACAGGCACAGAAGAACCAACAAAGTACCCATTGTGTCTGCCATCCTCACCCTAATGGCCTGCTGAGATGCCGTTTCACGCCCCGCCTAAAAGACCCCGGATTGTATGAAGGAGGAAACACATGAGCTGGGAGGGCATTCCATGCCTTGATGGCTCGGGGCAGGAACGAGGAGCAAAACCTCTTGGTGCGCGCCGCCATTGTCTGGATAGTATGCGGATGGCAACGCTGTCCAGCACGTGTTGTTCGGAAGTGGAAAGGGGAGGATGGGATAAGTTGAAATAACTCATCAGAGCATTCCCCGTTATAGAGGCGGTAGAGAACACTTAGACTGGCAATGTCTCTACGTAGCTGAAGAGGTTCTAGGGACTTAGTCACCTCATAATCTCCAACAATACGGATAGCACGTCGCTGCAACCTATCGAGAGCCTCTAGCAAGTACTTAGCAGAACCATCCCAGAGATGGGAGCAATATTCCACACACGGGCGAACTTGTGCCTTGTACAAGAGACAAAGCTGCGCCGGAGTAAAATACCGTCTCACTCTGTTTAGAATCCCGAGTTTACGGGAAGCAGTTCTTATTACGCTCTCGATATAGTCCCGTTGATTTAGGTTGCTACGAACACCGATGCCAAGGATGCTGAGACTATCCTGTATTGGTAAGGGGGTGTTCTGAAGAGTGGGATAGGATAGGAAAGGTGACACCTTAGCAGAGAATACACACACCTGTGTTTTCTTAGCGTTAAACTCGACAAGATTGCTGGCACCCCATTTGGAAATGCGGTCCAGGACCCCGTCGAGCTCAGTAACAAGAAGATTTCTCTTTTCCTCGGTATCGGTCTGCTTTGCCGCAGGTCTTCCGAAATAGCGTGCGTGGACAGTGCTGTCATCCGCATAGCAATGGATGTTACCACATGATAACATGTCATTGATGTGCAGAAGAAACAATGTCGGCGACAGGACGGAACCTTGAGGCACTCCGGAATTTATCGGAAGGAAGCAAGAAGCACGTCCATCACAGCAAACACGAATCTTACGACCCTCCAGAAATCCCGCAACCCAATCGCATAAGCGAGATGGCAGACCGTATGCTGGAAGCTTGGAGAGAAGCGAACGATGCCAAACACGGTCGAAAGCCTTGGCGATATCAAGGCTAACTGCCAAAGATTCACCATGCTTCTCCATAGCCTCCCCCCAGAGGTGCGATACGTACGCTAGAAGATCACCCGTGGACCGTTTCGGTCTGAACCCATATTGTCGGTCATGAAGCAGCGAGTGATCCTCTAGGTAGCGGATAAGTTGAGTATTAATTATCCGCTCAAACACCTTTCCCAGTACTGAGGTTATAGCTATAGGCCGGTAGTTGGCAGGGTCGGACCTATCCCCTTTCTTGGGAATAGGTTGAACATTCGCCACTTTCCAAGCCTTCGGCACAATACCTGAGGAATAAGAGAGGCGGTACAGGCGTGTGAGTACTGGAGACAACTCCGCTGCGCATATTTTAAGAACCGACGCTGGAATACCGTCAGGACCACTGGATTTTCTCACATCGAGTGACTGTAATTCAGCACGGACGTCACATTGCCTGATACGAATATCAGGCATTGTGGTGCCGCAGTCTGGGATTTTAGGCGGCTGTGCTCCACAGTCATCTATGCGGGAATTGGCGGCAAAGAGTTCAGCTAACAGATCCGCTTTCTCTTGCGACTGATGAGCCAGTGATCTATCGGGATATTTTAGCGGGGGCAGCGAAGGTAGGCAGAAGTTGGATTGCACATGTTTAGCCAGACGCCAGAAGGAACGGCTACCCGTAGGGTGCGCAATTAGTTCCTGGCCGACACGTGCATCACGCTGGGCATCTGCTCTGATGTAGGCCCTCTTAGTGGTTTTGGTGGCTTTGTTATAGGCTGCTTTTAGGGAGGCTATGTTAGGATCCTGGAAGGCTTGAGCCCTGGCCCAGGCGCGGTATGCCGCCCGTTGCTCTTGAACGGCTGCAGCACACTCCCAGTTGAACCAGAGGTCATCTTTGCGACCGCTGGTGACATCGGTGAATGGAATGTAGTATTCCATTCCAATACCGATCTCATCAGCTATGGCCGCTGCACATTCCGATGGATCCTTTTTCCCAAAGCAGCTCTGCCTCCAAGGGACGGACGCGTAGTATTCTCGCAGGCCATCCCAATCTGCTGACGAGTAGCGCCATAGTCTCCGCGTCACCTTTACGGGTTGTGGAGCGATGCAGGGCACTCTTGCGCCAACCAGGCAGTGGTCGGAGGACCCTAGTGGGGCGCCAACCGACACTTGGTACCCGGATGGGTGACTCGCCAGCAAAAGATCCAGCAAGGAGGGCGCTTGACCGACTATATCTGGTATCCGGGTGGGCTGGAGTACCAGTTGGGTCAGGTCATGGGTGAGAGCAAATGCGTGGGCGGTTCGGCCAGCATGGTCTGTTTTAGGGGAGCCCAACCAGGTGTCATGGTGGGCGTTAAAATCCCCTAGAAACACCAGCTCGCTGTTAGGGAACCGCACCTGAGCGTTGTCTGCTACCTGACTTAGATGGTCGAAGAGTCGAGTTGTCTCGGTGTCTCCTTTGTGGGAACGGTATATGCACACGTAGATTCTGCTCGCCGAGCCTAAATCTATCGGCATGAATCGATACCACTTTTATTTCCTCGCTGGGGTATGCCACCGGCCCGGAGTGCAAGGGCCGACGTCGTTGCCTAGTGGCGGCGCCTTATGCATACCCTCCTGCTGAGGAGAAGGAGGGTTATGTCGGGCTCTCCTCTGGCAGGGGCTTCTCCTAACGAGAAGCCGGCCAGAGCCATACCGACTAAACCCCAGCGGTTTTCCCTCATCGCCCTTTAATGGGGAGGCGTCGTGGGCTGTCGGACGAATCTATTACCCATACGGACGCCACGATCCTCCCCGGGCGGTGCCTGCCTATACGTGGGGCCAGGCGGTTCCTCCCCCGGCCGGCTGGCCGGGAGAGGGGGTAGGGACAGCCGGGAAAACTTGAGTTGAAAGATTTAGGCGTGATTAAATATCTCCATATTGAAGTTGAACGAGTTGGTCATTTGCTGTATCTCAGAAAGTATTCGTGGTATTTTTTTTTGTTTTTGAATGGTGTAAAGGAGTGTTTATAAATACGATTAACAGTGGTTAGGCGTAACTCGTTTATTTCAAGTTAGCAGAGTTGTGTGTGACATGGCAGACCACGGCCTCACAGTCAACTGTCATGAAACAGCGCTGTGTTGTGTTCCGCTGCGAGTGAGGGCACTGGAGACCCAATCTGGTGTTCAAAGGTTAGCAGCATACTTGTGCCTTTACTGGTGTTGCGGGTGTCAGAAAATCGCTTACTATCAGATGATCCATCTGCTCATCTGCCACCCATCATATAAAAAATAAATTTAAACAGTAACTTACGTTATCCCATCCTGAAGCATCCATAACAGGTCCAGTGCCGACAAACAAACACGTATGGCCAGCCAGAATCAAGATCATTGACACAGACTTGATCCCAGATATGCTGTTCAGCCCAAGACTGTTATTCTGCTTCGTAGATAGAATCTTCTTCATATTGTTGAAGACAGAGAAGCTGATGATCACCTCGTGGGAAACGGTTTTCTTCTTCAGTCCCCATAAAATGCAATAGACGTCGTATAGAGTGCAAATTATGAGGATGGCGAAGAAAAACAGCATCACGGATCTGGAAATAAAACAATGCTCCAAATTAGCAATGCTTGGCCATGAATGGACTGGCTCCACTCGAATGATACCACGACCTCACATAAAAACGGCTTGTAGCAGCATCTGTCCTGTATGGGAGTCCATGGGCGGCGGCGTTCGCTTACCATCAGGTGATCTGTTTGCTCGTCTGCCACCTATAACAAAAAAAAATGCCTAATACATCCTACCGGAAAGCCCAATCCAAGTGGAAATGATTTTTAAAGGTAGGCAGCGTTCTGGCTCCTCTGGTGTTGAGAGTGTCGTAGCAGTCGTTTATAAATAGGCTATTCGTCTGCTCGTCTGCCACTGATCACTCAAAAAATTGGGGATTCCGAGGAGTGACCAAACTGCACGTACTGCAAAACTCATTATTACAATATAATAATAAAAATCAAAAAAAAATTCAAATTAAATAAATTTGACTTGACAGTTACTAAGTACAGTTTTTTTATATGAGAGGTGGCAGACGAGCAAACGGATCACCTGATGGTAAGCAATTCCGTCGCCCCTGGAGATCCGCAACACCAGTGGAGTCACAAGTGCGCTGCTAACCTTTTCCCCTTCCCCCCCATTGGTCCTCCGGTAACCTCACTCACACGGCGAAACACAGCGCAGGCGCTGCTTCACGCCGGTCTTCTGTGAGGCAGTGGTATCACTCCGGTCGAGCCGGCCTATCATGCCTAAGCGTGGCTCTCCCACATTACATTAAGTTCATAAAGTAATTACATACAGTTAATAAGACTTATTTACCTAATTTAGTAATATGTTTTACTTAGTAAATAGACGAAACGAATGACATCATAATGAAGGACGAGCAGTATCCACCGCCCGTGTTCAATCATAATACGTCAAAAGTTGCCGATAGGTGGCACTGGCGCGGGTGGGATACGTTTTTGTATGTTGACACTTCCCTTTATTAATAGACAACGTCAGAAGCAGTTTTGCGTGACCTATTTTCTCCAAAACATTTGGGTAACAAAAATAACCAGTGTAATATTTCCGAAGACAAACTAGGTTGGACTAAACAGCTAGGCAGGTAGGTACTATTGGGGACAATGTCGGTGAACCATCTTATTTATGGGCAATGTTGTGTGACACACAGCTCGGTCGCTTTGAGTGATAGGGTCCCAATTTATTATTAAGACTAGCGGTCGCCCGCGGCTTCACTCGCGTGTGATTCGATTTGCCACAAAGTAGCCACTCTCCGTCCCTTCAACAATCGCCACTTAAAAAAACATGTCAATCCGTCGATCTGTTTTGCTGTGAAAGACGGACAAAGTGACAGACAGAAAGGCACTTAAACATTTATAAGTAATACATTTTGGTATCACTGGGTCTGAACTGAGCTATGTAGGTATTTTTTTCTTCATTCATAGTTAAAGAGTTCCTTTCTAAGCTCCTAAGGTACTCGATATACTATTGAGACTTAAGGTGACGGGTAGGGCTCACTAGCGATGCCAATCAATTTTAATTTTTAGCTACTAAACCGGATCTGTTTTAAACAATTTCGGTGACAATCTCTAGGCAAACACCTATTTATTTAACACTTATAGTTAACTGTTTGGTCTGCTTTTGCACTCGAATTTTGGATCACCGCCAAAAGTTTAAAATCGATTGTCGTTGGTAGTATGCCCTACCCGTCACCTTAAGCCCAAAGACCAGATTTATTACTATGCCATAAACACGATTAATTTAAGCGATGGTCCTAAAAAAAATGTTGTAATATTATTTTATAATAATGACAAGCAAATGTAAAACTCAAGAACTGTAAGAAGGTCGCGGGAATCAATTGGATGCGGGCGGCACAGGGCCGATCTTTGTCGGGAACATTGGGGAGGCCTATGTCCAGCAGTCAGTCTATTGGCTGAAATGATGATGATGAATCAAAAACTTATGTGCTAAGCAACTAATGGCCCGTCATCATTATGTTTCGAGACCCGATAATATATTTTGGAATAATTGCAGAGAGAAGTCTCTGTAATATTTCCCAAACATATTTAACAGATGGCGCGAGTTGTTGATTGCATCGCGTAAGTGTTACGTGTTTTCGTTTTTTTTAAGATTTTGAAATACTTACAAATAACCAACATCAGCAGAAGATACCGTAATTGGTTTCTTGTAATAGCAGTCCCTTTCTTGGACCTGAACTGTGGTAGTGTTGCCCACGGAGCGGGACAAGACGTCCCCGACAAAGCGTTCGACGGCCTTCGCATCACAAGCACTTGGGACGCAGATGGCCCAGCGCAGGATCTCACCACGACCCGTACGGAGCTGGAAAATAAATTACGTGAAAGTCAATATAATTGGTCAAGTGCATGTCGGGCCACGCGTGATTTTGGGTTCCGTATATATTGATAATGGATGTCATTACCATTATTATTTAACTAGTGACATTAGTTCCACTTTATACCATTAGATGGCGCTAGGTCTCGACTACATCGCGCAAACGTTTCATGTTTTCGTATTACCTATAACCGTTGCGGCTTTCTGAGGATTTATAAATAAGTATAAAGGCACCATATTTTATCACTGCGTAGAGGTGTAGCTATGTGTTTCCTATGGCATCTCCAATGAGAGGAGTGTTCCGAGGAGCTGTCCAGCTGCAAATTTTTACCATAGTACATCACGCTAAAACTTTAAATTGCACCCACATCATTGGATGCATTTTATTCCACCACAGTGCGTTTCTCGCGCCATTTCCTATCGCGCGTAGTTAAACCATAGAATTAGCTACCAGCGATGGTGTTTCCGAACAGATAAGACCTAGTGATCTACAAGAAAAGAACTTATTCCTTCCTTAAGTGTCATCAATGCATCTGTGTTGCCCCATGTGTTGCAGATGCCCATGTGCAGGGGTAATCTCACCTTCAGGTGAGTCGTGTGCTCGTTTGTCCGCCATAATGTTAAAAAAAATACTTTACTTTTATTTTGATTTAAGATTATAGGTTTATATTAAATAGGGAACAGATATTACTGTATTAGTGATTCAACGACGTGGGACGAAACCAAACCTCGAACCAGACACACTAAATGGAACGAGGCACCTCATCTCAACAGGATAACCCAAATGGGATATGATAAGATATGTCCCAGATATAGGTTTCAAAAGGATTTCAAGATAATCATACCAACTAGGGAAGAGTGGAAAAAGAACCCACCATAACCTGAAAAGGACAGTCTGATCTGGTACACAGATGGTTCCAAGATGGAGATAGGTACTGGAGCAGGCGTTTACGGACAAAACTATGAAGAAAGTCAAAGTATGGGAGAAATGGCAACAGTTTTTCAAGCTGAAACATTTGCCATAATCACATGTACAAGAAGGAACATAAACCTTAAAGCAAAGAATCGTACTATATACATTCTTAGTGACAGCCAAGCGGCACTGAAAGCATTGGCCAAGCTGAAAGTGGACTCTAAGTTGGTGTGGGATACCATCAAAACCCTAAACTGCTTAGGACGACACAAAAAGGTAAGGCTATTGTGGATACCGGGTCACGAGGGCTACACAGGAAACGAAAAGGCAGATGAGCTAGCAAGAAAAGGCTCTAAAGCAAAATACATTGGACCGGAACCTTTTGTTGGATTATCGAGCTGCACCATCAATATGGCCTTCCGGCAATATGTATACGAAGAGCAAACTAAGGAATGGAAGAAAACACTAGGAATGAAACATTCAAAGGCCTTCATAGGAGACAATACAAAGATATGGAAAAAATATATTCTCGGAGGCAATAGACAACAAACAAGGATGCTCATAGGAGCGTTAACAGGGCATTATGCAACGAACAAAATGCTGATGAAGATGAACATGACATCGAACAGCGACTGCAGAGCATGCAAGGAGGAGACGGAAACCATAGAACATCTTTTATGTGAATGCGACTCACTAGCCAGAGGCAGAATGTGTCTTCTAGGTAACGCTTATCCTAAACCAGGAGACTACAGGCACTTCAATTCGAAAGACATCGTGATGCTGATGAAACGAATCTTTCGTGAGTAAGAACGCAAAAGAAAGGGGAGGTACAAAAGATCCCTTAGGGTCGACGTGCCCCATGAAAATGGCCCCTAACAGATAAGATAAGATTAGTGATTCAAAAAGAAAATCTTGAAAATGGCTCTTTTTTTTTTACTTGGCAGAATTGACGATTTTATAAAGCACAGTTAATTATGGAGTAGTAGCATAAAAAGTTACATCACAAAATAAAAAACTTAGTACGGAAAACACTTCGTAGAAAGTCGACATACATTACAGCAATCTCATAGGCATAGATGTATTATTAATTCTAGGAATAAATAAAAAATGTGTATTCTCTGTTCAGAGGGCCTAATTTAAAGCAGACCTTCCAACCGAATCGGAGTTCTTCCTCTCTTTCACAGGAACTGTGTGTCTCCTGTTTTTTGGATGCGACAGGTATATTCTCGTTCGGTACGGGACGGCTTTCAATTAAGTCACCAGAGTTGAACGTCAAAATAGTACAAAATTAAAAGTATTTTTGTTTTTATTTCATATAATTTACATATTTACCTACTCGCACCTACTAATTACATCCCTTGCTTTTTTTATTAGCACTTAAGGTTTGAAATTTATTTAAAATTTATACCTGCAACTAAATTCTGGACTATCTTTTTAATTACACGAGTTGTAGTAGTATTAGTAATTCTATATAACGCAGTTTGTTGATTAGCTGGAAGAAGGCAATAGCAAACGGAAGAACTAATCAAAATATTGCTGTAGGAATTTTCTTACGTATTTCATTATCAGCAACCCACACTCGTCCACTGCTGGACGTAGGTCTCCCCTAATGCACGCCACTGCTCCCGATTTATGGCCACTCTCACACCAGCCAGCCTTTGAATGTCGTCATCCCATCTTGTCGCAGGGCGTCCTACACTACGCTTACCGAGTCGCGGTCTCCACTCAAGGACATTACGGCTCCACCGGCTGTCAGTTCTGCGGCTAATATGACCAGCCCACTGCCATTTCAGTTTGCTAATTCGGTGACTCTGGTTCTCTGTTGGTACAGACAGAGACTTACGTATTTACATTAGATATTTTCTAAGAAGAACAGCAAAAATTACGTCATTTCGTAGGAATCTTTATATCTTTGTATTACGTAGTTTATGCCATGTCTTTTTGTTTGATTAAATCGTTAAATGTACTCCTACTTCATACATGGTTTACCTATGGGTAAACATTTACGTGCCTTTTATCACCTCTTAAATGCTAATTTCCAAATTTCATAGAATATCATGTTGGTATAAGAACTTTGGCACAAATAATTGTATTACAAATTTTCGCATAATATTTGAAAACGATTTTTTTTTATTTGATAGTTTGATAGACGGATCACCTGATGGTTAGGGATTGCCGCAGGCCACTTGTAACATGAGTGGAGTCAACTGCCAACCTTCAAAACCCTCGGATTGGGCGGAACACAGCTCAGCGCTGCTTCTCGCCGGTTTTCTGTGAGGGTGTAGTATCACTCCGGTCGAGCTGGCCCATTCATGTCAAAGCTGGCGGTTCTCTCACGGTTAGAAGTTAGAATCTAAACTAAACCGCAAATAATAAGTCATTTAAAGGGAACAATACCGCACGCTCATATTTTATGCGGTCAGTGTTTGCCGGACCGCAGCAGTACATTCTTATTTGACTAACCAAAACTCTTAAAACCGGCCAAGTGCGAGTCGGACTCGCCCATGAAAGGTTCCGTAGCAGCGAGTAAGATATATGTAAGGTAAATTGCGGTTTACGGTTTATAACGTATTAAAAAATAACTACTCACTATGTCTAGTTCAATTGAATTTTCGTTTTTAGTTTTCATGATTATGTACATCATATATTTTTTTATAGTTTTATAATTCTTTTATTATAGAAGTTAGAAGGGATACACAATTTACCACTTTGGGAGCGTCTCTTGCGCAAAGTATTGTGTTTAGAAAAAAAGATGCTAAAACCTCAACATCATATTTAAAGACCTATCCATAGATACCCCACACTTATAGGTTTGATGAAAAAAAAATTGAGTTTTAGTTTCAAGTATGGCGACCCCCCCAATTTTTTTTATTTTTTCCAATATATGTGTAAAAATCGTAATGCCTGTTAAGAAAATACATCTATTTACCAAGTTTTAATAGTATAGTTCTTATAGTTTCGGAGAAAAGTGGCTGTGACATATGGACGGACGCACGGACGGACAGACGGACAGACGGACAGACGGACAGATGGACAGATGGACAGACGGACAGACGGTCAACCCACCACCTCCTATGGCCATTCCAACACTATGGTTATACTGGCCGAATCGTGGGAGATGTGCGCGGATATTGCGTGTCCTTGGGACTATTGGGAGTCAAGAATTGTGCGCGGTGGAGTGCGCACAATTCTTGACTCCCTACCAGTTTATTAATCTATATCCTTGTCCCTAATTGTGCGATTCTCCCCCTACTGGGGTCCGCAGATGCCACATCACAGGTGGCGCCCTCTAGCACCGAGCAGTCCGGGTCGTTTCTCCGTCTGTGCCAGCCAAGCACGAACTCACGCAGCCTGGCGAAGTTCACCTCCGAGGACACAAGGTCCGGGTACCAAATTGGTCCAGGTTTGTCAACCACAGTCCCTCTTAGCAGCTCCCCACGAAGGTCCTGATATACCGGACAGCACCATAATACATGGTGTCTGTCCTCCTCGCGTTCCCCACATATACACGTGCTGTCATCCCTGACACGCATATCACACAGGCGCTTGTTAAAGCACCCATGCCCGGTTAGTATCTGGGACGTTGACGACGACGACCCTTCGTCTCTGACTCCCACCGATCCTGCCATGTACGCAGCACGTCTTCCAAAATATCTCGCTTGTGCCTGCTCATCTCTTCCTTGGTCACGGACTGGCGTGCCACCTCCGTCCTGCCTGCACGGGCTACCTCCAAGTCTGCGGGTAAAACTCCGGCTAGCACCGGGAGAGCGGCAGTGCTGACTGACCGGTACGCTTTGGTCATCAGCACTAGTGCAGACCGCTGCCCCCGGAGAAGGACGCCGCAGATAGATTGCACCCGGAGGCGATCGTCATCGTAGATGACTTGGACGGGGAAAACCCCAGTCTATTACGGACGCCCCAGTCAGAGATGGTAGTAAGGGCCTTAGCGGCCGCACTCTCAATGGCAGATCTCGACTGCGCCTCGATCAAGACGGTGACGTCGTCGGCATAGGCCACCATGCTTACTCCCTCTGGCTGTGGTAATCGCAGCAGGTCATCAAGGAGAACGTTCCCCAGTGTTGGTCCAAGCACGGATCCCTGCGGACACCCCGGAGCTGGTCCAGTTCTTTCGTTCACCATTCATACCCTGTTTGCCGAGTCCTCCTCCGTTCTCCGAGTTTTTGCTGCGCTGATCTGACGATGACTTGCGTGAAACTGACTGCGTTCGCATCCTTCCTGAAATCCAAGCATCCCATATTCATTCTGACTGTGTCTTCAAACCCTTCCCAATCCACACCCTTGTCCCTGAACCTCGGCAGCTTCTCGCTTGGCTCTGCGCATTGGAACTCGACCCGTTGGGCGGGCTGGCGCACCCCAAAAGTGATCAGGCGGTGGTCCGACGTACTCGCCTCAGTGTGTACATCCCACGATGTTATCTTGATGCCACTCGTGGCGAGCGTAATGTCCACGTTTGACTCCCCGTTGGGACAGACGCACAGACGGACAGACATGACGAATCTATAATGGTTCCGTTTTTTGCCATTTGGCTACGGAACCCTAAAAAGGAGCCCTAAAACTTTTAATACAAAAATTTATTTATGTAAATATAATGCCGTTCAAATACAATTAAAAAATACTAGGATTTGCGAGTGGATTTAGTGACTCACAAAATCCATTGCGACGAAAAATTTTAACGACGAAGGTTTTGCAAATAAGGACTAAAAATAGAGATTTTTTTTTCTGTTCCAATCTATTTCATTATATTAAGGTGACGGGTAGGCCACACTAGCGACGCGAATCAATTTTAATTTTTAGCTACTATCCCGGATCTATATTAAACAATTTCGTTACAACCACTTGGCAAACACTCATACTATTTATTAAATAACCATACACAAATGTTGGATCCAACGTGTACGCGAAAAATTGATTCACGCCAAAAGTGGCCGCTTTTGGCGGTAGTTCAAATTCCGAGTACAAAGGCAGACCCAAAAGTTAAGTATAAGTATTTATAAATAGTATGAGTGTTTGCCGAGAGGTTGTAACCCCGAAATTGTTTAAAATAGATCTGGTCGATTAGCTAACAATTTAAATCGATTGGTGTCGCTAGTTAGGGCTACCCGCCGCCTTAATATTATGCTAACCTGAAGTATTGAAATACCTACTAGCCCAGTTGTAATTAATATAAGTTGATACAGTCCGGTTATAATTAATCATCTCATAATTTCAGAGGCTAATTAGAAAGTAGAATATTTAATTTTGGACACACACTTTTTTCACTTTATAATGATGTATTTAATTAGGTAATTATTGAGATTTTTTACCATATTAGGACAACGCTTAGTCACTGCACGACTCACTGATAACCATGTCATACACGATCTTAAAACTGGTTTACTTAGTGCAAGCTAGCGTATGTTTCACTAATAATACAATAATATCCTCCAACCCTCCTCCTCCAAAGGCCCTCGAGAGGAGGCCACGTACAGGAAGTCGCAGCTGTGGTAGGCCCCCCACAAGGTGGACCGACGATCTGGTAAAGATCGCGGGAATCCATTGGATGCGGGCGGCACAGGACCAATCTGTGTGGAGAACATTGAGAGAGGCCTGTCTCTGTCAGAGATGATGATATTGATGATCCTTCAACCGATTTTGGCTAAGGACCGAATCAACCACTTACGCAGGATATATTATAGTGCTCAAATGTGTACGCAAACACAAGAGCACTCTCTATGCCCTTACCCTCATATTCCGATGGGACACCAGGGTGACACGACCGGAGAGGGATTAGGCGCAGGACTAACGGCTTCACGTGCTTTCCGAGTGCTTTGGCGGTCTTGTAACGACCACTAACTTTTGTTATTTTGTTCTAAGCCCTCGCAACCGTACCCTCGCACTCGACCTTAGAGGGGTAGGAGCGGCTGAAAATCAGCGCTGACCTATGTTCACTATCAAAGTAACGCTTAGCCTAAGCTATGAATTTTACATTTTTAGTGTTTTTTCCTTTTTTTAAAATGTGAGTGGAAGATGAGCAGACGGATCGCCTCGACCTACCAACGATCGGTAAGCGATTGTCACCGTTCATAGACACCCGCGACACGTGCGCCGCCATCTTCTTTCAACGAGGTAGTATAATCACCTTTTTGATATCCTCAGCTTGGTGCCACTTAATGGTAGCGAGGCAGTACTGCCCCTGGACACCGTCACTGTCTTCGCCCCTGACTCCGACGCACTCATCGAAGTTTCCAAGGTGGTACGAAGACCCGTAAAGAAGACCTTCGGGTGATTTTGCAGATGCGTCAAACACTAGAAAGAAGAAAAACGAAGATTATAGTTGGACATAGATAGATAGATATTCTTTATTGCACTAAAACAAAATATAAGTATGATACAACAACAAGACGCAGTACAACATACACACATGCATATAACATAGATGTGGAATTTGGATTTTCTGTCTTTTGAGCTTTCATTACCTTGGCCTTGGCCTTGACCTTGGCTTGACTCTTGGCTTTCTCCCGAATTGGGCCTCTAATTCATTATAATATCCTCCAACAGTTTACGGCTACGGCAGCATTCTTAAGTCAATCTTTAATTCAACTGATTTCGCACTAAGTAGTTTAAGTACTTGTAATACGAATACCAGACAAAAGAGAAACATTAACTGAAAACATAACAATTAAATGTATAATACCCCCCAACCGATTACGGCTACAGCGGCCAATCTCAACGATCAGCTACGTACGCAGTATATTATAGTGCCCAAGTGTGTGCGCAAACACAAGTGCACTCTCTATTCCCTTACCGTTATATTCCGATGGGACACTACTGTGACACGACCGAAGAGGGATCGGACGCAGGACCAACAGCTTAACGTGCTTTCCGGGGCACGGGGGTATAACACCGCCAACTTCCAGACTCCGGGCTGCCGCTAAAAATGTCTTACCAAAAACTTAGGTACAAATTTTTGGCCCGACCCGGGGTTCTAACCCGAGACCTCTTGCGCAGCCGTCGCTTTAAAGTGCGACCCACTAACCACTGTGCTACCGAAGCAGTCGTTTGAAAGTAAAATTATCTAACCGCCGCACTCGGGTACTCGGATCAAGCTAATCTTAATAAAAAAGATTTTTTTTTTGCGTATAGAAGTAAGGTTGATTTGACGTTTCTGAGTGTGGCAGTAAGAAGGTAAGGTTTTTTCGGCATGTGTCCTATCGTGGGAGGCCTGCCACACCTGATCTTCCTGTACGTGTTTTCCATTCGAAAATATCGAGATACTAATCGATTCATCGAATTCGTCTTTTTATTCCTCTAGAATTTTAATTTGCCAATTATGAACGTAGCGCTAACATCGTTTCTGTTGTTAGGAAATTGGCTTCTATGGTGGGCTGGATGCCGAACTTGAGCTGGGTCTGTTTCAAGGATATTGGAATATTGTTAAATATATTTTATTACTCCTCATCGACGCCTCGGTTTAAGTAGCGGACCATGATTTCGGGATCCTGGGTTCGATTTCCGGGTCGAGCAAAGGTATGATTCGAACTTTTCGAACATAACTCGGGTTTGTGATCATCAATCCGCATTTGGCAAGCGTGGTGATTAAGCCTAATCCCATAATAGTAGCGATGACTTGATTTCTATGATGGAGGCCTTTGCCCTGCAGTGGGACAGTTTAAAGGGTAATATTTTACTTAAGGTGACGGGTAGGGCACACTAGCGACACCAATCGATTTTAATTTTTAGCTACTAAACCGGATCTGTTTAAACCTCTCGGCAAACACTCATACTATTTATTAAATAACCATGCACAAATGTTGGGTCCTGTTTTGTACTCGAAAATTTGATTCACGCCAAAAGCGGCTACGTTTGGCGGTAATCCAAAATTCGAGTGCAAAAAAATGCCAAACAGATAAGTATTAAATAAATAGTATAGGTGTTTACCGAGAGGTTGTAACCCCGAACTTGTTTAAAATAGATCCGGTTTAGTAGGTATAAATTAGAATCGATTTGCGTCGATAGTGTGCCCTACCCGTCACCATAATAGAAGATTCCAAAACGATAACCTATTGTTATTGGTCTTTGGAGGAAAAAAAGAACACGGAAACTTGCAATTTTACATATAAAGTACCTAGCTTACATACTTAAACGTTGTAGATGACACTGTAAGATTGAAAAGGAATAAATTATTTTGTATAGGAAACTGGATATTATAAATTATTTTGAACACACCGGAAAATATACCTACAATGGAGCACCGAATCGTTTGCAAATATTAATAATGTTGGCATCTAAGTGGCCCATTTTCAGTGGTCCAAAAATTTTTTTTAGATACATCACAACGAGGCTCATCTGGATATTTGAATGACTCCCATATGTTCCGAGTTGTTTTGAAGTTCTTAAGATTTTTTTATTTAGTATGAAAATACATCGATGTAAACGAAAAAAAAAATAACGGTGTATAAGGCTCGATGAGGTAAAATACTTTTTAGATTTTCGCGTTGCATTATAACTATAATGTATCAATACGGGGATTAACACGATATTTATTATGTGAAACAACATTGTGTACTCACATATTTGGCTCGAAGTTTCGGCTACGTTACAGCAGCCGTGTGTTGACAGCCATGACACTGGGTGAGTTTTTTTGAAGCGCAAGCGTACATATTGTATTTA